>VMBQ01000078.1:136594-230484 GCA_007657795.1 Dreissena rostriformis
AAAAAAACCATTTACGAGACAGTCATATAATTTAAGAACAAATACACGTACTAGTATTACTACTAGGTATAAATATGTTAAGGACTTAAAGGAGGGTTATATTTAACGGAAAATATAACGGTTTTCACAAAGAGATGATTTATTTCGTCATTTTTACGAGTTGATTGTATCTAAAAACCATTTACGAGCCACCAGTTACGAGTCACGAAACATGGCAAAAAAAAACAAAAAAAAACAAAAACAATATGTTATATCAATAATTTTTGTCCGATTTATTAAATTGTACTTTGATAAACAAAATGTATTATCTTGTTTTTGAATAGATTTGTTTCATTGTTTTATTTTGTTAAAGTTAAACAAGTTGTAATAAGAACATGTTTTACTTTCTGTTATATAGTTGACATATCACATGTGAACTCAATAAAAAAAACTTTGTTCAAAAATGTGAAAACAAACGAATACGCATTCAAATGTGTACACTTGTTCAGAAAATAAATGGAAATTTAATATGATTAGAGTTTATTGGTTTGTATTAAAATTATAAAATCATGAGTCTTGTCCCGAAAATTACATACTAGTTCTTTTACTGGTTTTATTAAAACTCGAATTTTGAGTTAACTATCACAGATGTACTCATACAAATTTGGATTTTAGTCACAAATATACAATGGATTCATAAATTAAACGAACATAACAAATATTTCAAACTTTATTTTTCTATAAAAATATTGTGTTAATGTCGTACTTAAGGTGGATCGATAACGTCGCGTCGTGGTGGTCGACAACGTTTTTCAACAATTGACACGTAATTGTGTTCGCTAATGTAAGGCATTTTACACTTAGTTAATTAACTTTTTGTAGCGATGGAAATTAGCATGTTTATGGAGAGGCGAGATGTTCGACAAACGTAAACAAATATAAGCTGATTACGTGACGTTGAGGTTACCGTTAGGGGTGGTATTCAAAAAACATCTTAAATATAAATATAAATAATAAAAATTCTTAAATAATTTCACTTAAGCTCAAAATTACAATGTTTTGTATTTCTTTACTAGATAAGAAATCACATGTTTCTTTTGGTATTCCTAAAATAACATTGACATAATGATGTTATTTTGATGTAGTTCTTGATGCCAAACTATTGCAATAGGAAATGAAACACTTAAGAAAATTTCTCAATTTAAGGATAAGAATAAAATTTAACTTGAGATGCTTCTGGAATACGACCCCTGGTTCAGGACGTAAATGTGCCGTTGTATTTTACCAATTTTCCCACTAAAAAAACACGCTACAACGCCCGTCGTGCACTTACATTACACGAAACAAACGGTTAGAACATGAGGCGTAATGATAAATCATACTAAGGTACATTCGAACACATTCCAATATTTAATATGAGTCATGCATTACTGACGAAAGCGTGGGCTGCTGATCGACGAGCATACTATTTCCAGTTTAAAACATGAACGTCGAATCTGTCTCGTTTTACAGTAACAAGGAGATAAAATTAATCATAGAATAGCATACGTGTACTTTTAGAGGAAAAATTGTTAATACATAGAGACATAGACGCTTAAGGCGGACACAGAACGCATGATACAGGCCTTTGAACACCCGTGTCTCCGATGACTACTCCGCATCTGCTACATGGAGCACAATCCCAACGAGTACGTTCGGAACATAAAAGCAACACTTGTAGACCCAAAAGAGTCTCTCATGGCGGCCGTCAAACGAACAACGTTGGCTTGGTTTGGTTTGGACACGTCGTCTGTGTCGTCGTCCCTCATTTCCACCTCCCCAAGCGACTAGACCGGTAAAGGGATTGATGATGATAATGATGCTGCTGCTTCTGTTTCTGATGATTTGATAATTGTTGCAAGTTCATGTTAATATACGAGTCGCCATCAATGAATTGCAATATTTGTCATGTTACCACTAAGTTGAGTGTGCCTGTAAGGGAAGGCAGTTTATGTAAATTTCAGGAGCATGTATGATGTGAGTGGACTGAAATGTTGATAAAATGTAAATTACGGTTTTAAATAACACTACTACGTATTCAAGATTTTCGCCATTAATTATCGTATGTTATTAAATTACGACATTTGTTACAAAAGGGGAAGGTACCTATTGCATTTCATTGTTTGTTGTATACATGTAGTAGAAAATGTGTGAGAAAAAGCTGTTTACAAGTGTATCTGTTTCTATCGTATAATTGTTAATGGTATAACAAAATACATTACAAATTGGATATACTAAGTTTCACCGAGGTCATATAATACCGACTGCGGCGAGCTCAATATCACTTTATGCTTATGGTATTAGTTTAAACCTATTATTAGTTTATTTTTGCTCGATTGCATCGAAAGCTTAAGTCTTATTCGAAACGCTCTCGAGTCTGTTTCATGGGACTATAACCAGTATTTGGTGTATTTGGGAGAGATCTTAAGAACGCTCCCACAGTGGGGATCGAACCCGTGACCTCCCGGTCGCTTTGCGGACACCATTTCCATTACGCCACGGCGACCTTATTGGTATTAAAGAGATATCTTCATCCGGTTTGGAACACTGTAATAATTCTCAAGAACTTAAACCGTATGCTGTGTTTTCGTACCTGCCCTGAAATTATGTGCATGTGTTACAGGTTATGCATGCATCATTTTCTCACTTCATTATTAGACATATTATTGTTGACTTAGTTTGAAATGTACTTCAGCAAATACGGTGTGAGACCTAAATCGGCTGAAATGTTAGCTGTACTCTAAAAAGGACATATCCGAGAAAATGTCACACACAAAGACAATCAACGGACAATATTGCCTGTGTCGCCTAGTTGAAAAAAACGGCACATATTTGCGTGCTCGGATTTGTATAAGCTCTAATTTTATAGTAATATAACAGTTATTAGTGCAACAAACCCATACAAAATCTGCCAAACATATGTAAACATGTTATAGAGTATGGTTTAATGAATTTTTGGCCTCGCGTTTAATAAAGTTAGGACTGCGTGGTCCGGTGTTCGTGCATGAATAATGGAGGCTTTATTCGGGACATTGTCGTTCGCAGTTCCGTGGACGCAATATTTGTCCTTATTGTACAGACCGTTAACAACAACAGCAAAGTCCAAAGTCTAGTAGATTGTAATGTTATACCTTGATCATTTTAGTTAATGCAATGCATGAAGTAATTTTCGAATAAATGCCGTAACTTACTTTGTAATAATTGTGAAATTTGACTCAAGACAGTATAGTATCAGTTACTTGTATACCAAAATATAAACAAAGTTGCCTTTTTTGATCTAGCAGTTTACATCTAATGCAAGTTACTTAAATTTGTGAAAAATGATGCGTTTTCGCCTTAAGGTCCCTTGAAAAGGCATGGGATCATCTTCCTACAGCTAAAATGTCGAAATTGCAACCTTGCTATTAAATATGGGATTCCATACAATTATCGTATAAATCCGACAACAGAGGTATCTTGTTATCCAAATTAAATTGAAATTTAAAGCCGTTCCCAATAAGGTTTCTCATTTTATTAACTTTGCGACATTGATTTTTCAACAATAGAACGGACAACAGCAACATAAAATTGGATGGAGGCCATTGGTAACCCTTTAACGCCACGATTAAAGCGTTGACCCAACTGTCGTCTGCGTGCTTTTACGACCCTTCGACACTTTGAGGTGCCCGGATACAAAAGCCTAGGCTGCGATGTCGTGTGATGAAAATGTCGTTTGGCAGTGCCCGCTTGTTTGAGTCGAAATATTGAAATCGGTCAAGACCATCTTGTACCACTAAGCGATGTCGACGGGTCGCATGGCCGAAACGACCTGCTATCGAATGTAAAGCTTAATGAAGTAATATTTTTTTTCCCAGCAAGATCAATTCTAAAACGTAAATGCTTATTTGACTGAAATGAAAAAAAGAGGGAAATATTGTTCACAATAAACCACGGAACAAATTAAGAAAAACTCTCTTGTTGATTAAATCAGTGCTGCTTATATCCTAAAATATTTTCTATTCAGTTGTAATGTCCTGCGAGTGAAAAGCGTAATATGCATCGGTTTACTTGTTTTACTCAACTGATTGATTTAATTCCAGGCTAAAGGCCTGGCCTCAAAGCGCATTAAGGCCTTATCACGTACAAAAGGTTTTGAAAATCTGGTGGACGTGGTCGAAAGTGGTAATTTCTGATCAATTTTGGCTTGGTTGTGCTTTGGACGTGCTTTGTACTTGTTCTGTCCGTCGGCGGATGTTCCACTGCTGAAACAATGCCTAATTACGGCTTACCACTTCCAGCCGGGTGTAAGGTTAGACGCGTCAGTGCTTGTCAGTGATAAGCCGCAAAACACACGCCATTGCCCTTTATACCAACGTGTTACACCCGTCCAATGACCGTGAAAGCCCGCTAAGCTTTCGCGTGTTACTGCGTCTTCCAAAGTTTTAATCACGGCCGGAACCCGAATTATAACGAGTGTTTCACGCGTATTGAACGTCTTGGCCACGTGAATTATCCCTGGTTGTTCGCGGTATAAAGTTTTGAGCAGTTCAAAACTTTTTATTTCCACGTCCAACGCCGTTCCGAATTTTCACCTCGTCCTGCCACGTCTGAACATCGACTTTAGCAAGTCTTAAACTCGACATCAACGCGGACAACATCGTCTGCTTCGAGGGAGATCAAATTTTGACGAGTTGTGGCCGTAACTCGCTCTGTTACCGGGTCATTTTGGAAACAAAAAAAGTTTCATGTTTAATTTGTCTCAAATATGTTATGTTCTTCCATCATTCAACTTCAGTTCACCATTATGGTTTCAGTTCCACTTGGAGTTTTAAAAACATTACATTAGTTTGGATATGCAAAGATCTATGAAAAGACCGTGTGTTGATGTACCAGGTACGTGATATGAAAGCAATGCAGTCAACCGCATGGACAAGCACGATGTTTGTGTCCTTATGAGACCCGCTTGACCTTTTGATGGCATATTTTGCTCCTTAATGTTTTATTATTTCCATATCCTGATTGTCAAAGACATGTTCCTTATTGGTGCCCAGAGACAGGTCTAGAGAACTTTGCCAAAAGAAGTTTTCATAAGTCAAACATAAAAGGAATAACGGATACATTTACCATCCAGGAATGGTCAAGATATCTGATTAGGGGACCTTTGAAGAGTTTAATGTTTGATAGTTTTATAACCCCGTCTTAATTATTCCAGAAGGTTATCGTTGTAAACGATTGCTTACCCATGATTTGCGGTTTACAGTATTTTAATATCAAAAGTCACTTTGTACCACAAACAGACTGCAAATGTGTCGTCAATATTAAATGTTCGTATTATGAGTTTAAGAGTCTGTCAATTTAAACGACACTAAATATGTTTACTTTTTTTCTTATCGGCGGTCAATAAGTGATATTATGTATGACGTTACTAGAGTAATTTAGAAAATATTGTCATGAACGTTCTTGACAATAAAAGGACGGTATCAACATTTATACCGAACTGGAACCGCCGAGATATTAAACCGGTCGGAAAAAATACTATGGAAAAGTCACTACTTCTTCCACTGCTGAACCATCTATGTGTGTTACTACCAACACCGAAAATAAAAACTATGAGACAAATAAATAAACTATTGTATGACTGCACATAGGCAGGTCCAAGCAAAATTCAAATTACAATTATTGTTAAAGAATATTATGAAGGTGGCTGAAAATCGGTAGATGTTTATTCGTTTGGAAAATAAATTAAATTCACATGTCTTAAGAAAATAATGACAGCTGTTTGAAATTTTCATGGACTTGTTGAATCGTTTATTGATACAACACACTTTCATATACTGGAAAAATGTTTGCCGAAACACTGCATCAAGTTGAAAAATTAATTTTGGCGAAGATACATATTATGTATAGCAAAAATGCAAGTTTCAAATATTGAGGATATTCTACACATGCTTCTTTTCAAAATTGGCAATAACTACATATATATTAAATGTCTTAACGAAAGAATTATACGTTTGTTAGGAATATACTGATCGATATGGACATTCTTATTTATTCTACAAAACGCTCAAGTTCACCCCATATTTATATAAAGAAATGCGTGAATAATTGAGTTCTATTAAAAAAACGACTTTATTTTAAGAAGATGACATAAACTGAACAGCACACTATGCGTTATCGAAATGTTTGAAATGAAAGTAACCACATCTTTGAACTGTAATATCGCCTTCAAACTGTATGAAATGAAGATAGTCTCACATTCGAAAAGTGTGAAATGAAGAAAATCCTATGTTCAAACTGTACGAAATAAAGATAATCTCGACTTCGAACTGTGTGAAATAAAGAAAATCGTGTTTTTCAACTGTATGAAATGAAGATAATCCAGCCTTTAAACTGTGTAAAATGAAGATAATCTTGTACTCGAACTTTGTGAAATGAAGAAAATCTTTTACTCGAACTGTGTGAAATGAAGATAATCTTGTACTCGAACTGTGTGAAATGAAGATATCCTTGTACTCGAACTGTATGAAATGAAGATAATCTTGTACTTGAACTGTGTAAAATGAAGATAATCTTGTACTCGAACTGTGTAAAATGAAGATAATCTTGTACTCGAACTGTGTGAAATGAAGATAATCTTGTCTTTGAACTGTGTGAAATGAAGATATTCTCGCCTTCGAACTGTGTTAACTAAAGATAATCTTGTTTTCGTACTGTGTGGAGTGGAGATAATCTTTCTTTGGATTGTTTGAAATGAAGATAATATCGCATTCGAGCTATATAAAATTAAGATAATCTTGTATTTGAACTGTGTAAAAAGAATATAATTTTGTCTTCAAACTGAGTGAAATAAAGATAATATTGTCTTCGAACTGTGTAAAATAAAGATACGCTCGCCTTCGAACTGTGTAAAATAAAGATACGCTCGCCTTCGAACTGTGTGAAATGAACATACGCTCGCCTTTTAACTGTATGAAAGTTCGATAATCTCGACTTCGAACTGTGTGAAAGTAAGATGTGGCTGCTTTTTAAGATGTTTTACTCTAATTTAGATATGCAGTTTATAACATTTGTAAACAAAGAGTTATGTGCTTTCTGAACATTGTGAATCCGAGATTTCCGTAAATTCAACCGCACAATTTATATTATTTTATGTTAACACACTACGGAATTACAATGTACCAACGTCTTATCGCTAAATACACGAATCAAACACGGTTTTCGTCATTGCCAAACAGACTCTAACGTCGCGTCGAGGTGGTCCACAACGTGTTTCAACAACTGACAAGTAATTCACACTAAGTCACGCTGTCGCGTCGCTGTTTCAGCGTTCATTTTCGCTATCGATTGTGTTCGCGAATGTAAGGCGTTATACGCTTAGTTAATTAACTTTTTGTAGCGATGGAAATTAACATGTTAGGGAGTGGCGTGATGTTCCACGAACGTACGTTGATTTCGTGACGTTGAGGTTACCGTTAGCCAGATTCAGGACGCAAATGTGCCGTTGTATTTTACCAATGCTTCCACAAACTAAACACGCTACAACGCCCGTCGTGCACTTACATTACATGCAACAAACGTTTAGAAAATGAGGCGCATCAATAAATCATAGTAAGCTTCATTCGAACACATTCCAATATTAAATATGAGTCGTGCATTACAGACGGAAGCGTAGGATGCTGATCGACGAACATACTGTTTCCGGTTTAAAAACGTGAACGTCGAAGCTGTCACGTATTACAGCTACTCGAACATGAATCAAGTGTATCCTACGTGAAGTTCCAGATGATAATTTGTGAACATCTGAGCCGCGTCATACGAAAACGAGTCTTATACCATATGTGACCAGCGTAGCTCCATACCAGCGCAGTCTGGTCAAGAGATACCCTGTCCGCTATAAACTCAGGCATGGTTTTGTGATCTCATTTGTGGACAGTGCAGCTCCTGACAAGACTGTTCGAATTTATCTGTTGCTTCTTTTATTTATACCACGTATGTTCTGTTGTTGTGTTGCCTCTCCTTTTTTCCGACAATGTATTGTCTTTTGCCTCTTTTGACTTCTTTTCATTTCTATCAGGGCTCGTTTGGTCACTGGCCGTCTTCGCCATTTTGTTCCACTTTTTTTTTTTTTGCTATTATTTGTTGTCTTTGGTTTCTACTATGTTTCTTTCGTTTATTACAGAATTATATAATTATATACATATATGAGAAGTTATCGTAGGTACCATTTTTATGTACGCGTAGTTTGCATACACTTTGCATAATCATAAATTATATAATAGTTTTGGGTATAACTGAGTGTTTCGTACAATTGTCGCAAGTTTGTTTAAATACACGACATAAGCAATGCATTGCAATCTGGGAGATGTTACCGCTACGTTGAGTGTGTCTGTAAGGGAAGGTTGTTTATGTAAATTAAAAGAGCATGCATTATACGAGTGGGAACGTAAATGTTGATAAAATGTAAATAACGGTTTTGAATAACACTACTTCGTATTCAAGATTTACGCCATTAATTATCGCGTGTTATATTAAAAAACGACATTTGTTACAAAAGGTGAAGATACCTATTGCATTTCATAGTTTGGTGTATACATGTAGATTTTAGTAGATAAATGTGTGAGCTAGCACATAAAAGCTGTTTACATGCGTATCTGTTTCTATAGTATAATTGTTAATGCTATATTACTAAACATTTCAAATTGGAAATAATATGAAAAATGTTTATCCGAGGACATATAATACCGACCGCAGCGTCGGTAACTTTTCCGTACCGGCCCTAAAATTATCTGCGCGCGTTACAGGTTATGTATGCAGCATTTTCTCACTTCATAATTGGACATACCATGTTGACGTAGTTTAAAATGTACTTTAGCAGATACGGTGTGAGACCTAAATCGGCTAAAATGTTAGCTATACTATAAAAAGGTCATATCCGAAAAAATTCCAAACAAAAAGACAACCAACAAACAATGTAGCCTTTGTCGCCTAGTTGAAAAAGCGGACCATATTTTTATGCTCGGGTTTGAACTTGTGAATTTTAAAGTAATATAGTAATTAATAGTCCAACAAATTAAACTGGCAAACATGGGTTAACAGAAAAGTCCAAAGTCCGGTAGAGCTTTATGGTATGACCGCGATCATTTTAGTGAATTCAATATACACCGGTAACTTAAATTTCGAATAAAGCCGTAACTTACTTTGGAATTAATTGTGAAATATTACTCGAGACATTAACATTTCAGTTACTTGTATACTAAATTATAAACCAAGTTGCCTTTTTTGATCTAGCAGTTTACAGCACATGCAAGTTAAAGTCCCTTAAAAAGGCATGGGAGCATCGTCCTACAGCTAAAATGTCGAAATTGCAACCGTGTTATTAAATCTGGGATGACATACAATTATCGTATAAACCAGACGACAGAGGTATCGTGTTTACAAAATTAGATTGAAATTTTAAGCCGTTCCCAATACGGTTTCTCATTTTATTAACATTGCGACATTGATTTTGCAACAATAGATCGGACAACAGCAACATAAAATTGGATGGCGGCCATTGGAACCCCATTAACGCCACGATTTAAGCGTTGACCCCACTGTCGTCTGCGTGCCTTTACGACCCTTCGACACTTTGAGGTGTCCGGATATAATAGCCCAGGCTGCGATGTCGCGTGATGAAAATGTCGTTTGGCAGTACCCGCTTGTTTGAGTCGAAATATTGAAATCGGTCAAGACCCTGTTGTACCATTAAGCGATGTCGACGGGTCGCATGGTCGAAACGACATGCCATCGTATGTCAAGTTTAATGAAGTATTATTTTTTTTCCAGCAAGATCAGTTCTAAAACGGGAATGCTCATTTGAATGAAATTAAAAAGAGGGAAATTTTGTTCACGATGAACAACGGTACAAATGAAGAAAAAACTCCCGTGTTGATTACATCTCTGCTGCGTATGTGATAACTACGGAATACCGTTAGGGCCATCGTGGTCACACATTAAATTCCAGAGGGCGAAAATGCGATAGTGCGATAGTACGATGGCGACAATGCGATAGTACGATGGCGAAAATGCGATAGTACGATGGCAACAATGCGACAACGCGATATAACGATGGCGACAATGCGATAGTCATCGTACTGTCGTCATCGTATTATCGCATTGTCGCCACCGTAATATCGCACGGTCGCCATCGTATTGTCGCACTGTCGCATTGTCGTCATCGTACTGTCGCATTGTCGCATTGTCGCCATCGTACTATCGCACTATCGCCATCGTATTGTCGCACTTTCGTCATCGTATTATCGCATTGTCGCCATCGTACTATCGCATTGTCGACTATCNGACAGACAGACAGACAGACAGACAGACAGACAGACAGACAGACAGACAGACAGACAGACAGACGGACGGACGGACGGACGGACGGACGGACGGACGGACAGACAGACAGACAGACAGACAGACAGACAGACAGACTGACATACAGACAGACAGACAGACAGACTCACAGTTGTACATAAAAACACAGTAAAGCAGTACACAATCATTATTTTGCATGATTAACCGAGGCTTAGTTCGGGACTTTGTCGTTCGCAGTTCCGTGGACGCAATACTTGTCCAGTAGAGCTTTGGGATTTGCCCTCGAACATTTTATGAATGCAATATGCATGTATAACTTATATTTCGAACAAAAGCCGTAACTTACTTGATTGTGAAATATGACTCAAGACAGTAAAGTATTAGTTACTTGTATACCTAATTATAATGGAAATTGTCTGTTTAGATATAGCAGTTCACATCAACTGCAAGTTACTTTAATTTGTGAAAATGATGTGATTTCGCCTTAAGGTCCCTTGAAAAGATATTGGCGCATTTTCCTACAGCTAAATGCTGAAATTGCAACCATGTTATTAAATCCGGGATGCCATACAATTATCGTATAAACCCGACAACAGATCTAACCTGTTTACCAAATTAAATTGAAATTTAAAGCCGTTCCCAGTAAGGTCTCTCATTTTATTAACTTTGCGACATTGATTTTGCAACAATAGAACGGACAACAGCAACAGCAAATTGGATGGCGGCCATTGGTACCCCATTAACGCCACGATTTAAGCGTTGACCCCACTGTCGTCTGCGTGCCTTTACGACCCTTCGACACTTTGAGGTGTCCGGATATAATAGCCCAGGCTTCGATGTCGCGTGATGAAAATGTCGTTTGGCAGTGCCCGCTTGTTTGGGTCGAAATATTGAAATCGGTCAAGACCATCTTGTACCATTAAGCGATGTAGACAAGTCGCATGGCCGAAACGACCTGCCATCATACTTCAAGTTTAATGAAGTAATATTTGTTCCAGCAAGATCAGTTCTAAAACGGGAATGCTCATTTGAATGAACTTAAAAAAGAGGGAAATATTGTTCACTATGAACCACGGTACAAATTAAGAAAAAGCTCCCGTGTTGATTAAATCTCTGCTGCGTATGTGATAACTCTTCAATTTTATGTAGTTGCATTGTCCTGCGAGTAATATCATAGTTGGAATCGCTATCATTGCCATAAAATAGGTCGTATGGGCTCATAAAGTAAACAAAATAATATAATTGTAGGACATAAATAATATATCTGACATTTATAAATTGTGTTTTAGCATTTAACTGCTACATATTATTTATATATAGTTATTTATAGTATATGACTTTACTAAGGTAAGCGTATACAATAAATTGCAACTATTTGACTTCAAATATGGCTTCTTTTCAGCGGTATACATGGATATGATATGGTTTAATTTATACAGATATTATTTCTCACATCACAGATTGTTAACCAATATCAAACAATGTTATTGTCGTTTGTTGTTCGTGGTGTTATTTTGTTTACAAAGACCGATCATATATCAATCTCAAACCAACGTTAATTTGCATTTCAAATAACATTGCAAGGGCAAAAGCTTCACCACATTAAGCGTTTTAAGCTTTTAAATGATCCTATTACTAGAGTTTCTTAAAATATGGTAAAGAATATCTCTTAAATTGCCATGTTATTCAAAATTATCCTTGAAACTCAGATTTGTTTTCTTTTTGTTTTTCGATTCTGTCTCAAACAATTTTACGTCCGTACGCATTGACGTATAAAAAGAGAAAACCACGGTGTGTGCGCATTTACACTTTCGATGCATTGCTTTTACTTGCTTTAGTCAACTGATGGATTTAATTCCAGATTTAGAAACAATGGCAGTTCCATATTTAAAATGTGGCCAATATAATATGTTCGTCCATCATACAACTTCAGTTCACCATTATGGTTTCAGTTCCACTTGGGGGTAAACATTTCATTAGTTTGGATATGCAAAGATCTATTAATAGACCGTGTCTTGATCTACGCGATATGGAAGCAATGCAGTCAACCGCATGGACAAGCACGATGTTTGTGTCCTTACAAGATCCGCTTGACATATTAATGGCATATTTTGCTCCTTAATGTTTTATTATTTCCATATCCGGATTTTCAGAGAAATGTTCCTTATTGGTGCCCAGAGACAGGTCTAGAGACCTTCGCCACAAGAATTATTCATAAGTAAAAAATAAAGGGAATAACGGATACATTTACCATCCAGGAATGGTCAGATATCTGATCAGGGAAACTTTGAAGAGTTTTACGGTTGATGGTTTTCAAACCACGTCTTAATTATTAAAGAAGGTTATCGTTGTAAACGATTGCTTACCCATGATTGGCGGTTTACAGTATTTAAATGCCAAAAGTCTCTTTGTACCTAAAACAGACTGCGAATGTGTCATAAATATTAAATGTTCGGATTATGAGTTTTATGAGTATGCCAATTTAAAAGACATTAAAGATGTTGACATTTTTTCTTATCGGCGGTCAATAACTGATATAATGTAAGACGTTTATTTAGAAAATATTGTCATGAAAATTCTTGATAATAAAACGAAGGTATCAACATTTTATACCGAACTGGAACCGCGGAAATACTACACCGGTCGGAAAAATACTATGGAAAAGTCACTACTTCTTCCACTGCTGAACCATCTATGTGTGTTACTACCAACACCGAAACTAAAAACTATGAGACAAATAAATAAACTATTGTATGACTGCACTTAGGCAGGTCCAAGCAAAACTAAAAGTACAATTCTTGTTAAAGAATATAATAAAGGTGGCTGAACATCGGTAGATGTTCATCGTTTGGAAAACAAATTAAATTCTCATGTCTAGAGAAAATAATGACACCTGTTTGAAATTTTCATAAACTTGTTGAATAATTCATTGATACAAAAAACTTTTAAATACTGGCAAAATATTTGCCGAAAAAGTTTGCATCAATTTGACAAATTTTTGCAAAGCTACATATTATATATTGCAAAAATGCCAGTTTTAAATATTGAGGATATTCTAGACATGCCTCTTTTCAAAATTCGCAATAACTACATATATATTAAATGTCTTTATGAACAAAATATTCGTTTGTTAGGGATATACTGATCGATATGGACATTCTTATTTATTCTATAAAATGCTCAAGTTCAATCCATATTTATATTTAAAAAAAAATGCGTGAATAATTGAGTTCTATTGATTGCAAAAACGCCTTTATTTTACGAAGATGACATAAATTGAACAGCACACTATGCATTATTAAAGTGTCTGAAATGAAAGTAACCATGCCTTTGAACTGTAATATCGCCTTCAAACTGTATGAAATGAAGATAGTCTCACCTTTGAACTGTGTGAAATGAAGATAATCTTATATTCAAACTGAAATAAAGAATAAAACTGTGTGAAATAAAGAAAATGTAGTTTTTCAACTGTATGAAATGCAGATAATCTAGCCTTTAAACTGTGTGAAATGAACATAATCTTTTACTCAAACTGTGTGAAATAAAGATGCTTGTACTCAAACTGTGTGAAATGAAGATAATCTTGTACTCGAACTGTGAGAAATGAAGATAATCTTGTACTCGAACTTTGTGAATTGAAGATAATCTTGTACTCAAACTGTGTGAAATGAAGATAATCGTGTACTCGAACTGTGTGAAATGAAGATAATCTTGTACTCGAACTGTGTACAATTAAGATAATCTTGTACCCAAACTGTGTGAAATGAAGATATTCTTGTACTCGAACTGTGTGAAAAGAAGATAATCTCGCCTGTGAAATGTATGAAATGAGGATAATTTTGCCTTCGAACTGTGTGAAATGAAGATAATTGCGCCTTCAAACTGTGTGAAGTGAAGATAATTTGCGCCTTCAAACTGTGTGAAGTGAAGATAATTTGCGCCTTCGAACTGTGTAAAATGAAGATAATATTGTCTTCGAACTGTGTGAAATGAAGATAATTGCGCCTTCAAACTGTGTGAAGTGAAGATAATTTGCGCCTCCAAACTGTGTGAAGTGAAGATAATTTGCGCCTTCAAACTGTGTGAAATGAAGATAATATTGTCTTCGAACTGTGTGAAGTGAAGATAATATCGCCTTCAAACTGTGTAAAACAAAGATAATCTCGCCTTCGAACTGTATGGCATGAAGATTATCTCGCCTTCAAACTGTGTGAAATAAAGATGTGGCTGCTTTTTAAGATTTTGAACCCTAATTTAGATTAGAATTAGAAACAAAGAGTTATGTGCTTTCTGAACAATATGAATCCGAGATTTCCGTAAATTCAACAGCACAATTTATTTGAAATTATATGTAAACACACTACGGAATTACAATGTAACAACGTCTTATCACTTAATACACGAATCAAACACTGTTTTCGACATTGCCAAACAGACTCTAACGTCGCGTCGAGGTGGTCGACAACGTTTTGCAACAACTGACAAGTAATTCACACTAAATCACGCTGTCGCGTCACAGTTTCAGCGTTTATTTTCGTTATCGATTGTGTTCGCAAATGAAGGCATTTTACGCTTAGTTAATTAACTTTTTATAGCGATGACAATTTACATGTTTAGGGAGTGGCGTGATGTTCCACGAACGCACGTTGATTACGTGACGTTGAGGTTATCGTTAGCCAAGTTCAGGACGCAAGTATGCCGTTGTATTTTACCAATGCTCCCACTAACAAAACACGCTACAACGCCCGTCGTGCACTTATATTTCATGAAACAGACGTTTAGAACATGAGGCGCATTGGTAAATCATAGTTAGCTTATTTCGAACACATTCACATATATAATATGAGTCATGTATTACAGACGGAAGCGTATGATGCTGATCGACGAACATGCTGTTTCCGGTTTAAAAACATGAACGTCGAAGCTGCCACGTGTTACAGCTACACGAACATGAATTAATCAAGTATATCATACGTGAAGTTCCAGATGATAATTTGTGAACACATCTGAGCCGCGTCATACGAAAATGAGTCTTATGCCATATGTGGCCAGCGTAGCTCCAGACCAGCGCATTCTGGTCAAGACATACCCTGTCCGTTATAAACTCAGACATGTCACTCTCTGTTCTGTTGTTGTGATGCCTCTGCTTTGTTCTGATAATTTGTGGTCTTTTGCCTCCTTAGATTTCTTTTCATTTCTATTTGGCTCCGCTTTGGGTTTTTGTGCTATTTTTTCTGCTTTCCACGCTATATCTTTCTTTTATTACATAATTAAAGCATTATATACATATATGAGTAGTTATCGTAGATATCATTGTTATGTACGCGTAGTTTGCATACTTCTTCTACTTCTACTTCGTACTTCCTACAGTCAATTGCTGACCATTACAGGAAGGCCTAAATATAGTCCGTTTCCTGGGAAGAACCAGTACTTGGTGTCTATGGAGGAGATAATGAGAACGCTCCCCGAGTAGGGAGCGAACCCACGAACTCCCGATCGCTAGGCGGACACCTCATCCACTACACCACCGCGATCTTTATACACTATGAATAATCATAAATAATATGATATTTTTGCGTATAAAGAGTGATTCGTATAATTGTCGCAAGGTCATGTAAATATACGACGTAAGCAATGAATTGCAATCTTGGTGGTGTGCCTGTAAGGGAAGGTTGTTTATGTAAATTAGACGAGCATGTATGATGTGAGAGGGATCTTAAATGTTGATAAAATGTTAACTACGGTTTTAAATAACACTACTACGTATCCAATATTTTCGCCATTAATTATCGTGTGTTATTAACTTACGACATTTGTAACAAAAGGTGAGTGAACCTATTGCATTTCATAGTTTGGTCTTTATCGGTACACGTAGAAGATACACGTGTGAAAAAGCGCAAAGAAAGCTGTTTACGTGCGTATCTGTTTCTATAGTATAATTGTTAATGCTATAATACTAAACATTACAAATTGGAAATAATATGAAAATGTTTATCCGAGGACATATAATACCGACCGCAGCGTCGGTAACCTTTCCGTACCGGCCCTAAAAATATCTGCGCGCGTTACAAATTATGTTTCCAGCATTTTCTCACTTCTTAATTAGACATATGCTACCATTTTCGACGAAGTTTGAAATGTACTCTAAGCAGCTGCGACGTGTGTCCTTCCTTAATCGGCTAAAATGTTAACTATACTATAAAAAAGACCATATCCGAGAAAATGCCAAACAAAAAGATAACCGAACAAACAATGTAGCCTTTGTCTCCTAGTTGAAAAAGCGGCACATATTTGCGTGCTCGGGTTTGTGCTAGTGAATTGTATAGTAATATAGCAATTATTAGTGCAACACACCCGAATTAAACGGGCAAACATGGGTCAACTTGTTATGGGGTATGGGTAAATGAATTTTCGCGTTCTATAAAGTAAAGCTAGGACTGCGTGGTCCGGTGCTCGTACATGATAAATGGAGGCTTAATTCGGGACTTTGTCGTTAGCAGTTCCGTGAACGCAATATTTGCCCTTATTATACACACCGTTAACAACAACAGCAGTAGTCCAAAGTCCGGTAGAGCTTTAGGATATGCCCTCGATCATTTTAGTGAATGCAATATACATGTATAACTTATATTTTGAATAAAAGCCGTAACTTACTTTGGAATTAATTGTGAAATATGACTCAAGACAGTAAAGTATCAGTTACTTGTATACTCATTATAATGGATGTTGTCTTTTTAGATACAACAGTTCACATCAACTGCAAGTTGCTTTCATTTGTAAAAATGATGTGTTTTCGCCTTAAGGTCCCTTGAAAAGTCATAAGAGCATCTTCCTACAGCTAAATGTCGAAATTGCAACTTTGTTATTAAATCTGGGATGCCATACAATTATCGTATAAACCCGACAGCAGAGGTATCGTGTTTACCAAATTAAATTGAAATTTAAAGCCGTTCCCAATAAGGTATCTCATTTTATTAACTTTGCGACATTTATTTTGCAACAATAGAACGGACAACAGCAACATAAAATTTGGTTGGCGGTCATTGGTACCCCCATTAAAGCCACGATTTAAGCGTTGACCCCACTGTCGTCTTCGTGCCTTAACGACCCTTCGACACGTTGAGGTGCCCGGATATAATAGCCTAGGCTGCGATGTCGCGTGATGAAAATGTCGTTTGTCAGTGCCCGCTTGTTTGAGTCGAAATATTGAAATCAGTCAAGACCATAGTCATAAAGCGATGTCGACGGGTCGCATGGCCGAAATGACCTGCCATCGTACTTCAAGTTTTATGAAGATTTTTTCCCCAGCAAGATCAGTTCCAAAACGTGAATGCTCATTTGAATTAAATTAATAAGAAGGAAAATATTGTTCACGATGAACCACGGTTCAAATTACGAAAAACTCTCATGTTTATTAAATCACTGCTGTTTATGTGATAACTTTTTTCATTGTTATTCAGTAGCATTGTCCTGCGAGTGAAACGTGTAATATTCATTGTTTTTACTTGCTTTAGTCAACTGACGGATTTAATTCCAGATTTAGAAACAATACCAGTTCCATATTTAAAATGTGGCCAATATAATATGTTCGTCCATCATACAACTTCAGTTCACCATTATGGTTTCAGTACCACTTGGTGTTAAAGATTACATTAGTTTGGATATGCAAAGATCTATGAATAGACCGTGTCTTGATCTACGCGATATGGAAGCAATGCAGTCAGCCGCATCGACAATCACGATGTGTGTGTCCTTAAGAGTCCCGCTTGACGTTTTGATGGCATATTTTGCTCCTTAATGTTTTATTATTTCCATATCCGGATTTTCAGAGAAATGTTCCTTATTGGTGTCCAGAGGCAGGTCTAGAGACCTTCGCCACAAGAACTATTCATAAGTCAAACATAAAAGGAATAACGGATACATTTACCATCTGATTAGGGGACCTTTGAAGAGTTTAATGGTTGATAGTTTTATAACCCCGTCTTAATTATTTAAGAATGTTTTCGTTGTTAACGATTTCTTACCCATGATTTGCGATTTATAGTATTTTAATGTCAAAAGTCACTTTGTACCACAAACAGACTGCAAATGTGTCATTAATATTAAATGTTCGTTTAACGAGTTTATGAGTCTGTCAATTTACACGACAAAAAACATGTTTACTTTTTTCTTACCGGCGGTCAATAAGTGATATAATTTATGACGTTAATTAAGGAAGTATTGTCATGAAAAAAATGAAAAAAAGCGAAGGTATCAAAATTGTATACCGCCCTGGAAACGCAGAAATATACCTGCGGTCGGAAAAATTTACTTATTTATGTCACTACTTTTTCCACTACTGACACATCTCTTTGTGTCACTACCAACACCGAAAAACTATGAGACAAATGTTTAAACTTTGTTATGACTTCATATGGGCCTGTCCAAACAAAATAAAAAGTACAATTCTTGTTAAAGAATAGCATAACGGTGATTTTAAAATGTGAGATGTTAATTCTTTCAATAAAAAATAAATTAACATGACTTAAAAATTAGTGACAACTAATGTAAATTGTTTTGAACCTGTTGAATCATTCACTTATTCAAAAAACCTATTAACCTATTATGAAGCATCAATTTGACAAATACATTTTGGCAAGATGTTTTTAAAAGCTACCTATTGAGTATTACAAAAATGCCAATACAATATACCGGTAGTGAGCATATTCTACACATGCCTCTCTTTATAAAGACAATTCCAAATTGGCAATCACTTCATATGAGCATCGCTCTGTGAAAAGGGGGTTTAATGCACGTGCGTAAAGTGTCGTCCTAGATAAGCAGTCCGCACATTCTAATCAGGAACGACACTTGCCGCTTTCATGATATTTTTCGTTTAAAGAGAGTCTCTTCTTAGCAAACATCCAGTTTATGCGGAAAAGTGTCGTCCTGATTAGCCTGTGAGGACTGCACCAAAAACTTAAACATTCAGAAGATCTAAATTTGTTTGTAAATAACTCAAAAATAAAACATGTTGCAACCCAAAAACTTCTAGGTATCCATATTGATAAACATTTAAATCGGAAGGCTCATGTTAATAAAAATAGTTCAAATCTTGTTTCGAAATTATCACTATTCAGGCGTATACAATATTTTCTAACACCTGAAATGAAAGTTATGTTTTATAACGCGTACGTAACACCAATTATTGATTATGGATGTGTCACATGGCAAAATGCAAATACTAGAAACATTAACAGAATATCAAAACTGCAAAGGTTTTTAAGAGTAATATTACGTAATGATTTAAATATAAATGATTATGATTTATCACAAAAAAAATCAATGGCTTTCTTTTGAAAACAGATGTAAATATTTCACAAGTATAATTATTTACAAATCTCGTCATAATTTAACGCCCACATATATCGACGACCTGATAAAATTGGTCAAAAACAATACTTACAATTTAAGATCGCTATCAAACAATGATGTTACGCATAAAACTCCTCACTCAAACCTTTTAAAACAGTCGTTTAGTTACTCTGGTATGGAAATATGGAACCACATACCGGTAAGTATTCGACAATCTCTCACTCTCACCACTTTCAAACATAAGCTTATAAAATAGTTCCTTATTGAGGCGCAAAATGAGTCTCGCGCTAAGTAACATTTTCTGTTTTTCTCTTATTCAACAGTCAAATACTCCATAAGTGTTTTAATGATTACTGTAAATTTGATTTCTGCAAACACATATATACATATTGCTTTTTCTAACTATTTATTTCGCAAGGAGGTGCAGGCTAATCTTTATAACAATTGTGTGATTTCATATCCTATTGTGAACACTGTTCATAAATGTTGTTTTCTGTAATTATAATATTTGTGTATATCAGCCACTTTCTGTCAATCGTAAACTATTTCAAGAATAATGTAATTCGCGTTTTTAAACTCTGACTTTGTACAATAATGTACGCGGCTGTTCTTGTTAACTTCTTGTTATTGTCATTTGTCGTGTTAATTAAGATATGGTAATTGTAGGTGTGTGTATATGTGTGTATATGTATGTGTGTGTATGCGTGCCTGCGTACAAGTGTGTGCATATGGGAAAATGTAATCAACAAGAAATTTATATTCTTAAATACTTTCTGTAAATAAATAATTGTTCATTGAACCATTTCAATTTTAAAAGAAAAATCAATAATATAAGAAAAGTCATGTAATAAACTTGCTTTTAATGACACTTCTATCACACTGTTACAGTACTCTTATGTCCGTCAAAGTCTTACTAATGTATTTATTTATTATGTTAATTCAGTTAGTATTATGCCCATTGTTAGTAGTATATTTTATATATATATATACTAGATTAACATATTTATACATATTTAGCATGATAATTCAAATATGCATTATGCATACCATAGTTGTTTGAAGGCCTCATTGAAAATAAGATTGCCATTGTTAAATTGTTTGCATGACTTTGTATCAATGTGTTGTCTTAATGAGTTACCTTCGGAAAATAAAGAGATAATTAGTATTATTATAACAGGCTAATCTGGGACGACATTTTACGCACATGCATTAAACCCCTTTTCACAGAGCGAGAATCAGCATATATATTGCATATCATTACGAAAGAGGTACTCGTTTGTTACGGATATACTGATCGATATGGACTGTTTTGTTTCAAAAGAATCTCTGGAATTGGAACAGGTATTTTTTACTGTACCAAGGTCTTATACAAGTAATAAGAAACTGTATTACGAAAATTTTCGATGAATTTACATTTCTAAATAAAATTCAAGGACCTTTATTATTAACATTTAACATAAGTTACAAGACAAGACAATTTATTTCGTAATTAAAGACCACCGGCACAAAATACAATATACAGACATGTCACATTATACATGCATGGATTGTGAATAGTTTTATGGTATACTTAACAAAACAGTTAAAGACCAAAAGAACGAAAACACGTTTACAAAACATTTATCAAAAACATCGAAATGACAACCAGTAAAACTAAACGGAAGTCTTCGTTTATAAGTATTGATGTTCAATACAATTAAGAATACAAACAACGGTACCAATGTAGAATAGACCACAGAATCGTAGAATTTGAAAATAGTTACAGATAATATATGTACATTTGGTAAAAATGAGGTTGGAAATGTTACCCAGTGGTTGTTAAACTGTGTTCATTCTCAAAATATGATCGAATTTGCTGTCCAGGTTGTACATAGAAATAGACCTGATTCAAGTATCCAGCTAACATGAAAGTATGTGATACTGGGCGTTTTCAACACAAGTATGAACAAAGTTATTCTATGCCTAGAAATGAAACAATACATTTTTCATTGCAAGAGAAGAAACCGAATATCTTTCTAATTTTGGACTTGTAAATAGCCGCAAACACTCATTAAGAACAAAAAAGACTGGTAATTAGTCAATCTGTTCAATGATATATTGTGTATAATGATATTGAATAAAACTAATATAAGTATTAAATAATCCTATGATTTGAATATCACCTCAGCGTTTGAAAGACGCCAATATAACAACGTATATTTATTAACTCAATGCTTTCAGTTTCTTTAGTTTAGATTAGTGTGCGATACTAACCATGACATAGGATACACATGTGCCTCGCTCTGGCAAAACGGGGTTGATGCATGTACATAAAGTGTCGTCCAAAATTAGCCCCCTGTCTAGTCCGCACAGGCTAGTAAGGGACGATACTTTCCGCCTAGATTAGATTTTCTTTCAGAAGAGACTTCCATTAGACAAAAAAATCAATGAAAGCAGAAATTGTCGCCCCTGATTAGCCGGTGCGGACATAACAAGCTAATCCGGAACGACACTTTACGCACACGCATTAAGCCCAGTTTTCTCAAAGCGATGCTCATATAAATGTGTGTGGTGACATATTGTCTACGATATATAGCAATTAAAATCAACACAGGCAAATGGTCGTGCGATTACCGATTGCTTGCGTCTATGAATAAAACATTTTACATTTCAGCAAATTCTCTCTCAACCCAGGGGACTCGGCTAAATGTGAAAACAACATTCAAAACATTAATAATTTAGCATTCATAACACTTTAAAATTCAGTTGCTCATCGAAGTCGCTTTATCATTTTCACACCGACTCCAAATTGCCAATAAAAACGCGGCGAGAGCAATCACGCATCGCTGCATAGAAATTAGAAATAAATTTAATCTTTAAAACACATCTCTTAAAAGGAATCTTTATTGCCCGTGTATTCGCAATAAAATGTATTTTCTATATTACCTTTAAAAGGAATATTTGCTTTCATAATGATGTTGTATTAATCGTCGTGATGTGGCACATTCTGCAAGAAATAGATAGATAAATCTTAAAAGAAACAAAATCATAAATTATACGCAAAAATGTATCTATTTCGAGAATCTATTTCGAGAAAAACAATCTGCTATGCTTGACGTTTGACGTTTTGATCAGGATTAAAATATATTAGTTTTACAAATGTGCACGTTTGAGGATGATTTAAACGAGTTAACAGTGTCGTCTCTGATAGGCAATACATTATCCCTTGTCGATCTTCTTAGCAAAAACAAAGTACAACAACAACAACAATGTTCATTAGATAAATAAGCGTAACCTTATAAGAACAGATCCGTACGAATGCATACATTGCACGATAGTCAATCATTATTTGCACGATCCGGAAAAGCACGCACGATCAAGTTGATTCAATTAAAGGGAAGTAACTTCAACAGAACAACTCGACGGATGCAGAGGAAAAATTACTTGTATGATGTAAAATGCGCTTTATTGATGGGCACTTTTATTTCAGGCTAAAGATTGTTTATTTTTTTCGTTTAAAGGAAGTCTCTTCTTAGCGAAAATCCAGTTTAGGCGAAAAGTGACTGTACATGCTAATCTTGATCGACACTTTACGCACATGCATTGAGTCCAGTGTTCACAGAAGAGGCTCATGTATGAATCAAATAACTTCTATTTACACTGTTGGGCACCAACTAATAATGCATGTGCACACATCTCGCCTACTGTGGGCACAGTCAATGCACTTTACATTTCAGTCAACCGGCATAAAGGCAAAAACATAAAGTAGAAAAAGTATAGAAAAAAAACTGAGCTAAGTTTTTATTCAGGGTCAACGCTCCGTTTATGTTTAGTACTTGTGCCATAAAAACCAACTGACGACAGTAAGTGAAAAAATGATTCACAAATGATTGTTTTATATTCTTTTTCGTGTAAAGAAATAAGTCATTGTACGATAAATTACCAAGGTACACCATTTGCATGATGTAATTAATAACATTGACCATATGCAGAGACGTAAATGCGACCATCAATTAAAATAAAATGTGGCAATATCAAATCTATCAATGTCACGAGGGTTCTTTATCATAAGGGCCATTAATTTTGTGTCTATCATAGAAATCATTCTCTTTTAGCGGAACAAAAACGACGTATGCAAATTACGGGTTAATGAAGATGGACACAACTCGATGAAAATAATGTGAAAATGTTCTGTTTTATAACAATTGTCAAATAAACAAGTATACGCCTATTGTTCTGTTCTCACCATTATTAAAATACAGAACATGTGCTGAGAGCATAAATCTCTTCGGACATTTGCTTATTTCAATATATTTGTTTAATATTCAAATCAGGGACGGAAGGGTCAACAGCGAACTAGTGTATCTGATGGTGAAATGTTTACAAGATCCAACAGGTTCACATTCATCTCATGATATGAGCAGCGTTTCTTCGAAAAAAGGGCTTAATGCATGTGCGTAGTGTCATCTCAGATAAACATGTGCAGTCCGCACAGGCTTATCAGGGACGACACTTTCCGCTTTTTTGAATTTTTCGTTTAAAGGAAGTCTCTTCTTAGCGAAATTCAGTTAAGGCGGAAAGCGTCGTCCCTGAGAAGTCTAGGCGGACCGCACAGGCTAATCTGGGATAATACTTTACGCACATGAATAAAACCCCGTTTTCCAAGAGCGAGGTTTATATGTGAAAGTAATTGCGATTTCTTCAACGAGTACAGTCAATGTTTCATACGATTGTTCAAGTCCTAGTATTTGAGCGCTCTAATGTTCAACAGTATTACCGGTAACTACATGTTCATGTAGACAGACATAGCAGCTTCTCTATCCGTTTCTGTCTTATACTCAATTTTGTACGCGAATATTCGGGGGCGTTAATGTTCACCCAAGTTTATATTAAGCTTGCGTATCTTACAAATGTGTGTGCAAATTACGCATATGACGTGTCTTATATGGCACGTAATTCGTTTAAAATTTGTTAAAAATAAAATTATGGGCAATTAAGAATATGCCATGCCCTCATTCTGGGCCAAGCATTACATGAGGCTTTCGCCACAATGATCTGTTATGAAACATCGTTACATCGAACTTGCAAACGCAGCAACATTCTTGTCGGACCAGCAGTTGGATCGGTCCTTTCAGCACAATTTCTTTGTCCATGTTGAAGTGTAAACAACTCATTGCAAAATTTTAGTAAGTGGTCAAGAGTTTCCTCCCTTACATAGTAAATACATACATAAATCTTTCGCTCCACCCCAAGGGTTGCCGTTATTCACAGAATTATACAACCACTTTTTTTAAATTCTTAGCTTAGCCACTAAAATATTGTATATAGCCAATAACTATTTAAATCCTGACAAGAGAGCTAATGTGCTGGTACTCTGCACTACGCCTCAATGTGATCTATCATAATATTTATTTTTATTTGAATCCATAAAATACTTTTGGAGTTATGCACCACACAAGAAACATACCATACAAAAAAGCAAAGGGCAATAAGTTAACAAATAATGATATGAGGGTTGTTGTTCTTGCACTCTGCACTTTCCATCAATGTCAATGTTAAACGTTTATATAAATACCCTGAATACTAAAGCAGTTATGCTCTACACAAGAAAATTCACTAATGAGGAAAACTCTGTATATCCTGATGAGAGAGTTATTGTTCTTGTACTCTGGACTTCCCCTTAATGCTCTCTATCATTATTTGTGGTTTCATTTGAAATCCCTTCATTCCCTCCTAAGTTATACACTACACAAGAAGCGGGCTAAACAAAATAAGCAAAGGATAATAACTCCAAAAATACTATTAAGAGAAATATGGTTTTGTACTCTGCATTTCTTCTTAATGCCCTCTACCAATATTTGGAGTTTTATTAAGATCCTATCATTAGTTCCTAATTATCGGACAACTCAAGAAATGGATCATAAACATAAACAAAGGACAATAACACCAAAAATCATGATAGGAGAGTTTTTGCTACTGTACTCTACACGTCCTCTTAATGATCTCTATAGTAAGGGAGTGATGCTCTGTGCTATGCACAAGAAACAATTGACTAAAGGGCAATAACTCTGCAAATCCTAATGAGAGAGTCATTTTCCTTATACTCTGCACTTTCCTTTTAATGTCCTCTATAATTATATATTTAGTTTCATTTGAATCCCTTTCCGAGTTATACTCGACACAAAAAGCGGGACAGAATGATGGACGGAACGACGCAAGGTCGGGCGATGTGATTTCAATGCGCCTCCCTCCGGGGTTTAACAAGTCGTCTGATACCACAGCCATACTGTTTAATGGTACTCAGTGCTACACGTATTTGAGCCTCGCTCTGTGAAAAGGGGGTTTAATGCATGTGCATAAAGTTTCGTCCCAAATTAGCTAGTGCAGCCCGCACAGGGTAATCAGGGCCGACACTTTCCGCTTTTATTGTATTTTTCTTGATGAAAATAAAGTTAAGGCAGAAAGTGTCATCCCTGATTAGCCTGTGCGTACTGCACAGGCTAATCTAGGACGACACTTAACGCACATGCTTTAAACCCCCTTTCCACAGAACGAGGCTCATTTATTACTTAAAGGGACTTGTTCACAGATTTTGGCATGTTTTGAAGATTGTCATTTTTATGCTTTTAATTGATAAATATAAGCATTAGAACTAAAAAGCTCCAATATAAACACTGGGGCTGACAATGGCAAAGCATAGTCCGTTTCTCTACGACTTCAGGTAAATGTTTCACTACAAATTTATGCGGTTAAACATGAGATATACCGCTGATTTATCAAAACTTTGTTGAGTAACCTATACATTATATTTGTAGTTTGTTGCACAACCAATACATACTCTGTGCAAAACCTATACATAAAGCGACTAGTAATTTCCTTCCAAACAAAGCATTTGAATGATTAAAATATATGTTCGTAACATGTTTTGTACTTTAAAATGTTAAATGTACAGTATATCAAAGTAACATGTAGTTTCATTTAAGTTAAGTAACTGTAATTGGCTATTTTAACAGAAAAACCACCTTATGAATTACTTCAAATCAATATATTTTGATTTTAGCTCAAAATCAATGTATCTGTTGCAACTACGCGCATTTGTTATTAGTTTGTTATTAAAAATAAGTACCTACCATTACTGGATGTTCCGTTCTCTAATCCATAAATATCAGAAAAGATGAAACTCGCCTGATTAAGTAGTGTATTGACACAATGTTTCGTAGTAAAACATATACCCCGACGTCGTAGAGAAACGGACTAGGCTTTGACGTCGTCAGCCCCCAGTGATAAAAGCAAGAATAACAAGAGCACCGCATAGCGGATGCCAACGTTCGGCTGTGGGTGCTTGGATTTTGTTTCTTTGACCTTGAAGGTCATCACTGACCTTCACCTTTTCACCAAATTGGGGGAAGCTCCATGAGATACACATGCATGCCAAATATCAAGTTGCTATCTTCAATATTGCAAAAGTAATGGCCAATGTTAAAGTTTGTGCAAACCAACCAACAAACAAACAAACAAACAAACCAACAAACAGGGCAAAAACAATATGTCCCCCAGTATAGACTGGGGGACATAAAAAGAAACAAAGAGAAAAAAGAGTTAACCACACCAGAGCTCGAACCACTGACCCATGGAGTAAAAGCCAAGCGCCGAAACCACTCAGCCATCCGTCTTCACGTGTGAGTGTGTGTAATTCAGAGTTTTATGTTCGGGTTGTCGTTGAGTCTTTACAACTACATAATGTGCGGACCTGACCATCCGTCTTCACATGGGTTGCCATTTATTTTATACTTTCTATAGCCATCCACCTGTTGTTAAAATATATAACGATAACAAAAGAAATCGGAATTTTCAAATAGTTTCGCGTCCGAGACGCTTTATAATTTATCAATTTCTAACAATGATTTTTCGTAAACGAAAGTGTATTTTCAGTATATGTGTCATTTGTGTTATTTCGCACACTGATTTACATTATTCATTTATTTCTTGAATCTGTGACAAAAAAAATAAAAATTCTTACTCTGATAAACTGTGTTCAAGTCCCTTTAAAACAAAGGTTGTTTTCTCCATAATAATGTCAGCAACATGTGGCTAAATTTAAGATGTAGACAATGCAGAATGTGCTAATGAACACCACTGCACATTATGGTGAAATGCATGTATCATATATTCAATAACCTTTTGCATTTGAATATAAATATATATTTTATAATCAGTACTATTATTTCAAAGTGAAAAATAATGATACTTACATGGATGCGAACTGACAGAAGCCCCAAAGACGTAACTTATACATGATTTGACCATTTCAGCAAAAACATTTACATCATGTATCTTATACAGAAGAAATGTATGCAAATATCACATATTAACACATGTGCTTCTATTTAATATTGTCTCTTGAAACGGCGAATATCTATGGTAACGGCGAATATCTATGGAAATGAAGCTTTTGATTCCATTGCTGGAATAGAAATACATGCATGTATACAATTATGTTAAGATTCTTTTTTAGCTTTACTTTTTTATCAGATGTTATACAATGTAGGTGAATATTTCCGTATTTCAATATTACCAACTTTAAATTTCATACTTTTTCCTTGCAGTTGTGCAAAAGTGAGTATGTTTTTTATTAATATTTTGTTACCTTCCTTTTGTGCAAAAATAATGCCCAAGCCATTTGCATAAACATAATTTATGTAAAACNAAAAATAATGCCCAAGCCAATTGCACAATTTTTTTATGTAAAACACGTGTATTGTCAAACATTATTGATCTCAATACAGATCAATGCTCAAGACAGACATACATGTACTGTAAACTCATCTTTATTCATGGGACAATAATTTTCTTGATTTTGTAGGTTGACCATTCCACGAGTTTAATATAAACACATTGGAAAATGACCAAAACAATTTTCAAGTTTTTTTTCCAAAATCAGAAATCCACGCATTAACGTGTCCACAAAAAAGTCATTTTTTGAAAAACCATAACACTTTATTCTGACAAATATAAATGACTTTACAGTATTCTGATAAAGGATACATGTATAGAAAATTCTGACTAAAGGACATATTATTTTTAAAATGGAGCTATGATAAATACTAAGGGATGGAAATATTGCACAATTACAAAATTATCTCAGATAATACTGATTTTGGACCCATACAGTAAATATGTACATGAAAAGTATGCATCCACAAATTTATTGTACAGTTTATACTTACAGGTTTAGAAATAATATTTCTATATCAACTTCACAGAATTTCTCTTACAGAAAGGATCAAAAACAAAAACAAAAGATTTAATGTCATTACATGATTATACTCATAAAACTGTTATACTAGGTGTAGTTTTGAATAATAATAACAAGAAAATAATTAAAAAAGAGTCTGCCTACATTCTTTTTAGAATCTATGACAATTGTTCAGAAAATTGTCATTTTGCAACACAGTGAACATGCCCCTTTAATGCAAGCATAACAACTTGAAGTTTTAGTGCATCTTTTAAAAGTTTAAAAGCATGTTAAACAAAAGCAAAACAGAACCAAATTCAGAGTGAAAATGTAAGAAAATGAACGGTTGTAGTAATGTTCATGCAAAGTGAATTGAAAAGCATATGAGTTGTGTTCTGAGAAAACTGGGCATATTGCATGTGCGTAAATTGTCGTCCCATATTAGCCTGTGCAGTCCGCACAGGCTAATCAGGGACGATTCTTTCCGCCTAAATTGGATTTTTGCTAAGCAGAGACTTCATTTAAACGAAAAATGTCATAAAAGCAGAGAGTGCTGTCCCTGATAAGCCTGTGCGGACTGCACAGGCTAATCTGGGACGACACTTTACGCACATACATTATGCTCAGTATTCTCAGAACGCGACTCATATGCCAATGAAGTGAACTGTTCTCTTTAATGGGAGCCGTCATCAAGAAGTGTATATTTTGCGCAGCTCGTCAATTAATCCTGTCAAATGTGAATTGCCTCCAAACTCTGCGATCTGACAGTAGATTCTGGAAAGAATATGGAGAAAAAAATATGGAGAAAATAATACGGAGAAAATAATATGAAGAAAATAATACGGAGAAAATTAATATGGAGAAAATACAATGATGAACTTATTTTTATTTCTGCTGATGCATAAAGCAAAAAAAGTCAGATATCTACCTATATGTAATGTACTGAGTGAAAATTTAATTCAAGTACGCAATGTATAAAAGAAAACAGCAAGATAAGCAGTTTAATTAACTATTAAAAAAAATGTTAAATAAACTACAATGCATGTTTTTTCGTGTTTTGTTTCCAGTCTTTACCCTAACGCTGGTTCATATTAAGGTTTAACCTATAAACATATAACACACTTTGCAACCAATTTGAATGTAGATACATGGTATAGTACTATTATTCTAATTCGGCCAATATACAAGAACAGTAAAAAAATATTTATTAACAATAAATATTAAGTACACTAAAACACAAAAAAGTGTGCATACTCTTTTTCCAGTTGCACGAGAGTAGCCTTTGTGTACTCGAAGGACCCCCGTTTCTCGAGCAGATCGACGCAGTACTTCTTTACGTCATTATCCTGCGTCCGCTGGCGAAGGATGCTCAGGATTTGGTGGTCTCCCTTGTCACTCTGTATGGCGTGGATGAGTGGGAACGAGAACTTGCCCTCCGTCAGATCCTCGCAGTAACTCTTGTTCTGTGCATACTGAATGTGAACAGAACAGAACAAATATTTTATTCACATAAGCAGATTATAGCTCATCTTGATTACAAATTCATATTATTAGACATTCATACACGCATGAGATAATGAGTAATTAAGATATAAATACATTATGCGTGAGATTGTTGTGTGTTCATATAAACAATGAACTGAGTATATAAACAACAGTGGTAACAGGCATACTGAATGGGACAATAATGGTTGAAGGGAAATCTGTAAATTGTATTTGAACCTCGCTCTGGGAAAACAGGGTTAATGCATGTGCGTAAAGCGTCATTCCAGATTAGCCTGGGCGGATTGCACAGGTTAATAAGGGACAACACTTTCTGCCTACACAAGATTTTTGTTCAGATTAGAATTACTTTCAACGAAAAATTCCATAAAAGCGGAAAGTGTCTTGCAGTATGCATAGGTTAATCTGGAATGACACTTTATGCACATGCAGTAAGCCCAATTTTCCAAGAACCAGGCTTAATTAATTACAAGAAAGCTGTAAGATCAATTTATTTTGCGTTTTATAACAGCCAACTAAAACCTTTTTCTGTTGATTTTTAAAGCAAATTTACGGGTAACAAACCGTAATATAATGAAATATAATATCAAAATTTGTAAAATAATCTAATTTTTCATGTTCACGACCTACCATTCAGTTAGCCAATTAAGCATACTTGAGGATTTGATAAGGTTTTAACTTCAACATTCAAATATTCTGTCACTATTCTGACGAGTATTTGTTCAATACTGGAGAAATACTATAAAATGACAACAATTCAAAACATAACAATTTACAATTAATAAACACAATGTTTATTTTGTAATTATAGTTACCTCCTTAGAATTTAAGTTGGCATAATCGTCTCGAATCTGGAAGTACAGCCCTAAGTTGTCCAGTAATGGTTTAAAATCACTGTTAAAAAATAAGGAAATACATGCGTGTATCGTATGCACATGAATTATGAATAATATTATCTTATTCATATATCACTTTAAAAGTGAAGCATTGTACTTATTTTCTAAGATTGCAGCTGTTAACTAGGCTTTCATAATTAATTGTACTTATTTACTAGGATTGCATTAGGAATTGTACTTTTTTTTACTAGGATTACATGAAGCCTGTTATCCCAGAATGCCCGAATATTAAAGCCTGAATCAAAAGTCTAATATCTTAACTTAAGTTAACTATACTTGGTAATTCCAACTTGTTTAAATGTTGCAGTATTTGTTACTTCAAGTAGACAACTCTTTAGAATGCATGTGCATGATGATGAAGACGGAAAACAGGAGCTTATTCAAAATTGTATTTACAATTCATACTTTCAAAAACCTAATCAAATGATCAAAGTTTAAAGCAACATCACAAGCAAATGACATGCAAACAAAATTATTCACCTTTTATTCTCTGTGAAGAGCTGCATTAATCTAACTGCAAGTCCAAATAAACCACCAGTTTCTGAAAATTTAAAACAATTCTTTAATGTCAGAACTAAAATATCCTGATCAAATAGAAGAAACACTAACATTGGTATAGGTATAATAAAAAGGCATGTTTTCACAAAGCATCAAGACATACTTCAAATCTTCCAAGACATAACATAAGACTAAAATTGAGCCTCATTCTGGGAAAACTGGGCTTAATGCATGTGGTTAACTGTCATCCCAGATTAGCCTATGCAGTCCACACAGGCTAATCACAGACGAAACTTTCCTGCTTTTATGGAATTTTCGTCTTGTTAGGTATTATCTAAACGAAAAATCCAGTCTGGGGGAAAAGTGTCGTCCCTGATTAGCCTGTGCAGACTGTACAGGCTAATCCGGGACGACACTTAAAGCACATGCATTAAGCCCAGTTTTCCCAGAATGAGCCTCAAATGGACAGACAGAGCGGTGGCCTACTTCTGATGACCATTGTCTTGTACTCATCCTCCGAGGGGCAGCTGACCATGTCTCGCCAGTAGATGTCCATGCCTTGACCGCGATGCAACTCAAGAATCTGCTCTGCAAACAACCATTAGCAGAATGTAAAACATAGTACCGCTCAATCAGGGCTCCAACTGGCTTAACATTTTCTTCTGCAAAATTTAATGTATGAAATAGAAATCTGACTCATTTTGGCTGGTTGATGGGGTTTTAGGTAGAAAAAGTTGTAGCCAAATATATTTTTTTTTTAGCCAAATTTACTAATCTGTAGCCATTGGCTTATTTGGCGAATCGCAGAGTAAGCCCTGCTCAATATATGCAATGGCTTTATTTGCTGATGGCTCAAAATGTCTAAATTTGACCTAAGAAATACATAGGTTTAGAGAATATTTGCTGGTTTCGGAGGCAAATCAATTTTAATTGTCAAGTAATCACAGAAATTAGTATTTTGACGCTGGCACAGGTAACATAAAAATCATTTGATATAAACTAGGCTAGTATAATATTGAGTCTCGGTCTGGGAAAACTGTGCTTACTGGGAAATTTATGTGCCTAAGGTGTTGCCCATATTAATACTTATCCTTATCGGGGACAATACTTTTCACTTAGACTAGATATAAGAGACATCATTTACCTTAAAAGGCGGAAAGTGCTGTCCCTGATTAGCCTGTGCGGATTGCACAGGCTTATCTGGAAGTACACTTTACACACATGCATTAATCCCAGTTTTTCCAGAACAAGGCTCTATTATAATCACATGACTGCAGTGCACACCTTGCAACAATACCTGTGAACACTCTTGTGGCATCTTTATGCTGCAAGTCCAGGACTTTTTGAAGTCCAAGAAAGTACACATAGTTGGCGGAGTTAATTGTATGAGGAACTCCATAAATGTTGTGGGCAACTGAAATAAATTGCAATAATACACTATGAAATAATTTCCAAACAATTTACAATATGAAATAAATTTCAAAATGTTTTATAATATGAATTAAATTGCATATTTTTATACTATGAATTAAATAAAAAAAATAAAGCCTTAAAATAACATACTTATCATGTGCAGCAATAGAGAAATATTTTTCTTTATTTGTGAATGTATTTAATGCTTATTTATTTACTAATTGACATAATTTTTCTGGTATAATAAACTATTCAAACAAACATAAAAGTGTTAGAAAACAATGGAAAAAATCAACACATACAAGTGTGAATATGCAGTATATTGTAACTGTGCTTAACCATCGTTTCTATACATGACATGTGTAAGCAGGTATTGGAGTTTTAAGAAATACAAATGAACAATAATTTCCAATTGAAAGGTAGCCAATAATGTGTTTTACAATGTATGTTCTGATTAACACTTCTGCTGTTTTAAACCAACAAATATGTATAAGGATATAAACTTCATCAGTTTTGTTTATGTCACTGTGTGTACACTTTGTTGACACTTTGAAATTCATGACAAAACAGAAATCACAAATATAAAAACATGAAAAGTGAAAGCAATAGAATAAAAACCTGGTATGCCTCGACGTAAAGTAGAGCTGTCTTCAATATCATCTATTCTGAAATGGAAAACAAGTATAGTGTATTTTATTTGGTTACAAACACTTATATAGAAACATTATTGCGACTTTTGTTGAATATCCCTGTTGGTAAAATTATATGTTTAAAAGCACCGTAAGAAAATCAGAATATTAGTATACCTTGAGGATACCATACAAATGAGCCTTACTCTGGGAAACGGGGCATAATGCATGTGCGTAAAGTGTCGACCCAGATTAGCCTGTGCAGTCCGGATTTAAAAAAAAGAATAGACCTCTTTAAAAAGACAACAACATAAAATTGGAATGTGTTGTACCTGATAAGCCTGTGTGGACTGCACAGGCTAATCTGGGACAACACTTTACTCACATGCAATTAGCCTGTTTTCCAAGAGCAAGGCTCAAAGCATTCCTAACATAATTATCTTTTCCATATAGAATTTGTGTTAATTTATTATACTGCATACATAACAACATAAATAGGACAGTCATAAAATATATGAATCTGCCTTTTATGCAAATATTCAATCCACTAAAAAATCATACAAGGGACACAATTGTCACAAAACCAGGTTTTCAGTTGAAATAAAGGCCATTTATGGCCATTTTTGACCTTCAAACCCCCCCCCCAAAAAAAAAAAAAAAAAAAAAAAAAAAAAATTTTTNCATTGTGCAGCATCTGTGTTGCCTCTCCAATAATTTGCAGCTTGTCAGATGGAATTTGTAGCCAGTGGTTAAAAGCCTTCATGAAACAATTGAGTCATGTTCTGAGAAAACTGGGCATAATGCATGTGCGTAAAGTGTCGTCCCAGATTAGCCTGTGCAGTCCGCACAGGTTTCGTCCCAGATTAGCCTGTGCAGTCCGCACAGGCTAATCCGGGACGACACTTTCCGCCTAAACTGGATTTTCGCTAAGAAGAGACATCATGTAAACGAAAAATTCCATAAAAGCGGAAATTGTCATCCCTGATTAGCCTGTGCTTATCAGGGATGACAATTTACGCACAAGCATAATGCCCAGTTTTCTCAGAACACAACACAATTAATCGAAAGGAAATGCGTTAATTAATGTAAAATGTGTTCAGTTTTTTATAAACATAAATGGATTGTTTTATCTCAATAATAATATAACACATAATTGTAATTTGGTGATATCAAATTTGTAGAAATCATTAAAAAGGAAAGCACATATATTAAGTCTTTTCACTTTGTGGTGGCCTTTGAAAAATAAATAGCGACTAGGTCTATACTCTCACCTTTTAATTTCAAGTTTTGCATAGTGGTTGAGAATTATTTTTCATACTTACCAAAGCTAGTTGGGACCGTACCTTCTTCCCAGGAATCTGACATATGTAAATGTATGGATCCAGCAAAATCTGAAATATATGGCATATCGTTTTTTTTTGGCCCGATTTTATAGCCGAAAAACGGCTATGTTCCCGATCCCAAAAAGTATATTTTTTTCCCAAAATGTGGCAAAAAATTCCCAATTCCCAAAAAAATAAAAAAATATTTTTTTTTTTAGGAAGAAGTGTCTTNAAAAAAAAAAAAAAATTTTTTTTTTTAGAAAGAAGTTTCTAATGCGTATTTTATCTCAATTTTAATTTAATAACATCTAACAAAATACATATAATTATTTATATAATTTTTTTCTATTAATTTGAATGATTATAAAGAGTTATATTAAATTAGTATTTCTCTAATCAGTGGACTTTTCCCGTGAAAAAAGAAGGCTAATGAATTTATTTTCCCAATTTCAGGAAAATGGCGATAAAATTTCCAATTCCAAAGCCATTGGCTATCTTCCCAAAAAGTGGGAAAAAAACCCTGCATATAATAATACAAGACAAAATGTTACTTCTGTTTTTATCGAATGTATAATATGCTGTGTTCTTTTAGTATTGTCATGGAAGACAGTAGACTAGAGATAATACTAAAAATACAACATTGAGTGCTGCTCTATTTAATAACTCCTGGGCATTTTTATTTCACTACAAGATACTTTTTATACATCCCGCATCTACTGATGCAGAGAGTCATACTGTCATTCTGTAAGTTCATTCCTTCGTTCTTCTGTCTGTTAACCCTAAGTGATACTTCCACGGATGCTCTCTGTTAACACTCTCATGACATCACCTGACCTCATTTTGACCTCGCCATTTATTCAGAAGGTCCAAATTCTTGGTTGAACCAAAATTACATGTTTTTTCTACCATCAATAGCGCTTGCTGCAAATTTTCAATACTTGCATGGAAGTTACCTATGAACACTCTCAACACACCCACATCAACTGACCTCATTTTGACCTTGAGATTGACCTACTAATGGACTTAGACTAATTCAAATGGAAAAAATTCTTTGTTAATAAAATTTTATGTGTTTTATCTAACATCAATATCACAAGCTACAAAGCTTTGATACTTGTATGGGTTTTATCGATGAACACTATCAACACATCCATATCACGCTTACTTCATTTTGACCTTGACATTGACCTACTTTTAGATTTAGAATAATTAAATAATGCTTCCTTCAAAGTTTTTATACTTGCATGGATGATATCTATAAACACTATAAACACACCCATACCTGACCTCATTTTGACTGTAACATTGACCTACTTTTGGAAATTCTTGGATAAACCAAGTTGAACATTTGATTAACATTAATACTAGTTATTAAAAAGCTTCAATACTTCCATTCAGCACTCAGCACACTCACTTCACCTAACCTGATTTTGACCATAATATTGACCTAATTTTGGACTAAAACTTATTCGAATGTGTTACAATTTTCGGGGAGAAAGTTCATAACTTTAATAGTCACAACACAGTATATAGACTCTACATTTTATTTACACACAAAGATAATAAATATTTTCACAAATACAATTTAAGAAATAATTGGTGTACGTTATAGTTTTTTTTTTTTAATTCTGCCATTTCTGGAGGGGATTTATTTCTTCAAATTGGGGAACAATATATTCTTTTTTGGGTGGGAATGGGGCCAAATATCGGCCCTGAAAGTGCTATAAAAACACTGCCAACTACCAGCTTTTAATCCTCCGGGTCTGAGTTGTACGTATGTACTCATAAAAACACTAAGAGCATTCAAGTTAACAGAGCGCTGTGGTGTAGTGGATGTGGTGTCCGCCTAGCGATCGGGAGGTTACGGGTTTGATCCCCACTGTGGGAGCGTTCTTTAAATATCCCCCAAAGACACCAAGTACTGGTTCTACCCTGGCCCAAGACTCATTGAATAGTCAAATTGTGTCAATGCTCCAGAGAAGCCCTGCAATTAATGGGAAGAAGAAGAAGAACTAAATAAAATACTTACTTTTTCTGTTGGATCCATGTTTCTTCCAGCCATTCTTTCTTATATCTGGAACTAAAATAATATTGTATCAAAGGCAATAAACGTATCTAATGACAATAAATCAAACAGATATAACGGCATACAAATTTATTTATATAGCTATCTTGTATATATACTATCTGCCAGTATGAATCATTGAGATTGGTGATCATATCCACAAATAACCCGGACTGATTACACGATGTGTCAACCAAAAAGTGTAACGTGTTATTATACGTACTAATGTCACTCGTCAAGTTCTAAATTTGATTCACATACATTGACTATGTATAAATTAAATCAAAAAGAGTAGTCTGTCGGTTATTTCGATTATATACTTCGAAATAGAAAAGGCATACAAATGTTAAATGAGATAAATACACATTAAACTTCTTAGAGTAACCTCCCTTAGTTTCCGGCCGGTGTTGAGGTAAACATTTATAAAAGAAATAGGGAAACGAATGTCACAAAATGACCGTTCCTGTTGATTGCCAGTTTATTTTTCGTACATAAAGTAAAATTGAATACACCACATATAGGATGTGTGTTGTTATATTTTGGAAAAGATTCGAAAATATGTGAATTTGGCTGCATATTTTTCAATGGAAACTGCAGTGGGTGGGGTAGTGGATACATGACAACCTTCAGGTTGGATTACACTAATTCCAATTCCCATAGGGTCCCATAAATAAAACTGCCAACTTTCAAAGCATTTTTTCTTGCCATTCTTACATATCAAATTGTGCAAGGCCGTTATTATTTTAAAGATGGTTCTGCCCTCTTCCAATAATTGCAATCAAAAAGGTACCGTCTCCCAACTTCTAAAAAAAAGTAAAATTCGCCAAAAGGCAAGCACCCTTGGAAACCAGAGTTTCCGAAGTGAGATTTCCACAAAGACACAGTAAACGCACCCCAAACATTCATCTTTCAACATAGTCCCCAATGAAATGCACCAAAATCTTGCAGACACACATACTAGGATACAGGAAATCTACTCTCCCTTTTCCAGTGTCTCGGCCATGGAACAAGATCTAGGCTGGAGATCGCTCGCAGATCGTAGAAATGACAGCAAACTCATCATGTTCTTCAAAATCAATCACAACCTTGTTGCCATAACTCTCCCACAATATATAGTACAAGCACCAATCCGCTTCACTAGACACATGCACGCAGGCTTCACTAAATTGCTGGTCGGCCTGTCCTTACCGGCAGATTTCCATTTGGTCCGGCAGGTTTAACAAAAATGTCGGTCCTGGTGACCGGAAAACATGAAATGAATGCAAACAAATCATATTTTTGTTAAAGTTGAAAATTCGAAGAGCAAACCCCTTACTACATCATGAAAATGAAATCGCTCATTGTTTTTTTTTTCATTTGCTAATTGTACGTATCAAACTTATTGCAAACATCAAAACAATGAGCAATTTCATTTTCATGATGTTTGCAATAAGTTTGATACTAAAATTAGCAAATCCAACTGGTTACACAACACCTACTTCAAACTCAGTCGCAAAATCGGCAACTGCGTTCTGCTAAAATGCAATTGAAAACGTAACATTTATCAATACACATTTACTTTTTATGCCCCCTTTCGAAGAAAAGGGGGTATATTGCTTTGCACATGTCGGTAGGTCGGTAGGTCGGTAGGTCGGTCCGTCCACCAGGTGGTTTCCGGATGATAACTCAAGAACGCTTGGGCCTAGGATCATGAAACTTCATAGGAACATTGATCATGACTTGCACATGACCCCTATTGATTTTGAGGTCACTTGGTCAAAGGTCAAGGTCACAGGTCAAGGTCACAGTTACTGGAAATAGACATTTTAAGGATTTAGCATGGTTCAAACAAGGGAAACAACTACCGTTTATGCATGTTCTTTTTGTTACAGCATTTGCCTCCCTTGTAATTTATTTAAATTTTACCAAATGTAAGGCTAACTGCATTTTTGTAATGCATTGTATCAATAAACCTCGGGCAAAAATGAAATTAAGGTTGCATTATCTCTACCTAGTTATGCCCCCTTTCGAAGAAAAGGGGGTATACTGCNACACAATGGCTGCTACTACAACTTATAGCTCATATAGGGGGCATGCATGTTTTACAAACAGCCCTTGTTTCAATTTCGTTTATTGTCTTTGATCTGTCGCGTGTTGGATTCATATTCACACCCCTGAAAACACAATACAAACAATGAGTCATAATCATTACTATTCTACCTAAACAAAGTCAACGCATTCGATACAGCTTTATTGCATTCGTGTTTTACAGGAAATGTCACGTGTCAGTAAAGTACACTGTATACTGTACATCCTTTTGTGTCAAAACCGGATTTCTCTTGATTGAGCAACAGACATGCGTGGATTACGTTGAATTTTAATGTCTCATGTCAAATGTAATTCAGTCTTAATTTTGTTTAAACATTGGACATAATTATTCGTTAGGAACTTAAATTAACTGTTAATAACTGTTATCTTATTAGGATAAAGCACTGGCAGTGGCTTGTTGAGCTCAAATAAACTGTTTATGTTAATGTACATAGTTGTGTTGTTGTTTTTTTTCGGTCCGGCTAAACTTTCTCCGGACCGGCACATTTTCTGAAATGCCTGTCCGGATGACCGGCAGATTTTTTCCAATTTCGCGAAGCCTGTGCACCCACTATATCTACAAAAGGTACAGACAGGATCACTCTACCACTATTACTCCTTTTTCCCCACACAGCGTCACACTATGGGACAAGCTCTCAGCTAATACCGCTACCCTACCGGATCTTGCGAAGTTTAAGAGGGCAGTGGTAAATGTGCGGTACTAGTCTCTTAAATGATGTTTTTAACCCTCACTTTATCTGTCACTTTCACCCAACTCTTTAAACTACTTGATTTCTCTCCATTCTTCTGGAGATTTCAAGATTTTAGTCTCACTACCCAACAATATCCTTTGTTAGGTTCTTTTTGCTTCTCACTCTCACTAATGTTCCTGATGCGCACCTTTTCCCTGCCTATAATACTCGAAAGAGCGGTTGGCAGTAAACAGAGATAGATAGAAATAACCACAAAAAGCATGGGTGCGATGCTGAATCACTTTAAACCAGAAAAGAAAAGGAAATAGGCACCATGGAGGGTAACAAAATGATTAAGTGTCATGAAACCTTTATGATCTTTGAAAGAACTGAGACAACTGGGACTTTTGTCTATGTTTTCTTTTGAAGGGTATTATTATTCGGAATGGTATATTATACAATATAAATTGTGTGCTTAAAGGTATGTCAGTCTTTAGAAGTTTCATAGTGTGATTAATGTCACGATTAGAGGGAAGAAATACCAAAAGCATAGAATCCATCAACCACATATGGTTTCAATTCCTCTTAAATATTGATCCAATTCATGAATGACCCATTTTGATTCACGCATTCATGCAGAATGATCTATTGATATCAGAGCAATTGTATATTTTTACATGTTGGCCACTATGATTAAAACACAGGGCTTTTCCTGCTTCTTAAAAAAGTCAGTAAAACGGACCCGATCCCAAAGCTAACGGATCCAATCCCGAACCGAAATTGTTATATCTCACATTTTTTTCATCAACATATTTCAAAGTAAATATCTATAATTTATATAATTTTGTTATCATAATTTGAATTATAGGCCTGATGTGTCAATATTTTGTTCATAACAAAAATCCCAATTTGGTCCATTTTGTCGATAAAAAATTCCCAAAATTGCCATTTAATCAATATAAAAAATCTCAATTTAACCAGACTCCTTTTCCCAAAGTGGCTGGGAAAAGCCCTAAAATAGATTTCTTATATTTCTTAATATTTGTAACTCTTGTGACATTGTGTAATTTAAGGTTTAAGAACTGTAAAATGATATTTTGATAAGGATTTGCAGACATTCCAAGCTGTGAACCCTCAATTCCCCCCTTCTTTTTCTTCAGGGCTTTTTTTCCTTCTTAGAAAATGACTGTTTTTCACAAACTTGAAAAGTCCGTGAGTCAAATTTTCACGATTGAAAGAATTTCTTGTCTCAAATTTTCACAATTTAAAAAAGTTGGCGACTCACTTTTTCACAATTTTGAACAGTTTGCGACTCATTTTTCACATTTTTGAAAAGTTGGAAACGATTTTTTTTCAGAAAATGAGGGGGCCAAGGCCTCTTCACAAAGATAGGGGAAAAAAACCTGTCCTGAACTAATAATTTTAAATAACATTCTTATGAACATAAAAATTGATCCATCAAGACTAAATGGATTATATAAAATTATACATGTATGATAGTAAATTAATCCTTAATAGGTCGAGACACCTTGACTGCAACAAGGATGGTGGGGAAATCGACTGTTATTGCGGTGATTGCTGCTACTTCAATAGTTGCCTTTCCATATATGACAGCTCTTATATGCAACCTGGCATATGGATGGCCACAGGTATGGGAAAACTGAATAAAGCAGCTATTTTTATCAAACTCGGTTTTTTGACTGTTTTTCAAAGTTCTAAAAATATTATTTTTTGTGATTCATATTCAGATGATTCTTAAAAAAAAGGTTTAAAGACATATTTTTGTTTGACATCAAAATTAGAATGTTATTATATGTTTTAATGTGTTTCATATTCTGTTACCATAGAGAACATAATATTCATGTTAATGATGTAGTATATCTTATATATCAAACTCTCTTATAATGTACATGTATTCAATTAAATATGTTTTTGTGTGATTCACATACAGATGTGTTTTTGTTTGACATCAAAATTATAATGGTATAAAATGTTTTAATATGTTACATAATTTGTTATCTTAAAGAAATGTTAAAAAACATATCGGTATTCATTTTAACATAGTAAGTCTTGTATGTCAACCTGTCTTATAATGTATTCAATTAAATGTAGTAAGTCTTAAATGTCAAGCTCTTTAATAATGTAAGAATGTCAATGAATAATAAAATAATCTGATTATATGTATGTTTCATTTCAGATAAAGAACAAATACAGACGGGCATTCAGTCCCAAGAAAGTGTTTGCTCTCAACATTTCAGTTATTCAGAAGCTAGTCACAACGTTGAGGTTTGCTACGTGGTATTACCAGTCCAAGTCATTCTATTCCAATGCACCAGCAAGTGCTATTATGAAGGTATTCCGTGCCCAATGGAATTAATTTTTAACTGGACTGCATTTTCACAAACTCACTGTTTTCAGTCAAATTATCATACAATTATTTTAATAAAATTTTAAAATTAAAAACATTTTTATCAAATAAAAGTTGTAGCTGGACACTGGTAAAGTTAGTTTCATCAACTTTTAATTAATATTAATAAATCTTGTTTGAACGAATAATAATGCATTAAAAATACAGGTTTTTCCTGTTAGCAAATATCGCTAAGTTCTCTTTATAAATTAGCTGTGTAAAAGTGACATAGCACATACCATAGTATTTGGAATGTGCTGGGTATTAAACAACACATGAAAAAAAAAATTCATTCACCACAGGACAGGCTGTTTAGCAGAAACGGTCAACGCCTAGACCTGTATTTTCCCCAACAACAACACGGCCACGGGGACAAGGGCGTGTTACCAGTCATCGTGTTCGTGTATGGAGGTACCTGGAGCTCCGGACACAGGAGCATGTACGGGACGCTGTGCTTCCAGCTGGCAAACACCATTGGTTCCATCGTGTGCTGCCCTGATTATACACTGTATCCAGAGGTGAGTAAACTATGCTGAGCTCTGGGAAAACGGGGCTTAATGCATGTGTGTAAAGTTTCCTCCCAAATTAGCTTTTGCAGTCCACACAGGCTTGTCATGGACAACAATTTCCGCATTTACTGGATATTCGCTAAGAAGAGACTTCCTTTAGACAAAAAAAACAGTAAAAGCAGAAAGAGTCATCACTTATGAGCTTGTGTGGACTGCACAGGCTTATCTTGTATGACTATTTATGCAGATGCATTCAGCCCTGTTTCCTCAGAGCAAGGCTCATGCATTTAACATTCTCTGTAAAAGTTGTCAAACAATTGCTTGCAGCGAGGACTGGAAATGTGGTAATGTGAATGCAATGTTATTGGCCAATCAAATAAAAGTATTAAGCAAAAAAAAATACAGCGGCCATGAAAACCAGTATTCTGGATTTTTTCATTTACTGGCTTTGTGTGGGGTCTCGCTTACTTTTGCAGTAACTGTTTAATGGACAAGATCTAGGTTCAATGCAACAGAGACAAGAGAGTGCTGGTTTAAGATAAGTCTGGGTGGGGGTTGATTCAGTTGATGCAGACCATTAGTTTTACTTTTACTTATATTATGTACATTATAATTGATTACTAGTTACCGGTAATGTTTTGTGTTGTTTTTATCTTTTGTATATCAAAGGTTTTAAGCAGACATATTCAGTTGATCAGAGAGAGGTATCAACGGCCTAAAAATCTCAGTGTTTTACAATTGCTTGATTTGATGGGTAGCTAGGGTCTGCAAACATGTGTCTGCCACCTCTTCAGTGTTTGATGGGACATGTGATTATTTCAGGGCCATATTGACGACATGATTAAGGATCTGCGAGACTGTCTGTCCTGGTTACATGTTAATGTGGAACACTATAATGGAGATAAGGTAGAGTTTCATTGGATTTTAATCGTATTCTTGTTTTAATCTGGCTTTTTTTAAATTGGGGGAAAGGCTATTCTGTGATTATTTCACAAATCAAAGTTGTGATATCAAAGTTTTTAAATATATTAAAAACAATTTCTTTGATTTTAATTACTTGTTAAGATTTTTATGCCCACCGCATCTACTGATGTGGAAGGCTTATAGTGATTGGGGGCCATCCGTTTGTTTGTTTATTTTTCCTTCCGTGCATCTATGGGAGAATATCCTTAAATGACACGATTTGTATTACATCAATTTTTCTTTTATACTTGCATGGATGATGTCTTTGAACACTTTCAACACACCCACATTACCATTACTAATTCTGACGTCAAAATTCTCGGTTAACATAAAATGATGTTTTGTCTAACATCAATAACCAGACATTCCCAAAAGTGTCGGACCATCAGACCTGATCGACGTTTTAAAGACAGGTCTGATTGAAAATGCCTTGTTTTCAAGAGGAAAAGTTGATTTATTTTATAGAAATCATTCAAGTGCGTGATCATTTGAGAACAAATATTGTTATAGGTTCCTGGGCATTTCGGAAATGTGCGCTCGGTACCGATTTCGTCCGATCTTTTATTTTTCAATTTCTGATTAGTTAGCGGCTGTCATGGATATAAACAGTAACTGATGAAACCTCCTCGCTACTTTCCGAAAATCTTACAATTCTTCGAAATGTTGAAAATGTCTGCCATCTTGAAATTTTAAGTGATCGATTAGCAAAGTAAAGCACTGCAGTAGCATATTGTGAAGCAATATGTTAAACAAATTATATATTGATTACGTATTTGCTAGGTTACTGGTTACTGGTTTTCATTTTCTACAGTCAAACGATATGTATAAAGCACATTTTATTTCATGTGCAAAACACGTACATATTTTCGGACTGTTGCATTCCGATACAGTATTACCGGTATTCATCGATTTCATAATTTATTTTCGGCGTTCTTTATAACATTTTTATAGAATGACAATACACATGCGGTGATACATATATCGGTTTATAATATTTCACATTGTACTCACCAGAAATTGCAACTAGAAAGACTAAAAAAAAGTACAATAAGCTAGGGCTTGGGCCTTGGGGGTTTCCCCCCATAGGGGCTCTGCCCTTAATCCCCGTTGGGGGCCTGAGGCCCCAGACCCCGACTCAATTTTCCGGATTTAAAATTAGGGTCAATTGACACTTGAAGAAGTTTAAAGGGATCAACTAGCTGTCAGAGCTATTGAAATTCCCTAGAAGACACAAGGTAGACACAAGGTAGGTAGACACCCCTGGAATAAAAAAACAACAAATATGTAACTATATAACTTATCGGCTTAGGAAAACAACCAACACTTAGTATTAATGGAGCACCTGAGTTGTTGCTGAATGACATAACACTTTACTTCTCAAATGCATTGGGATATATACACTGAAGGTTTGTACATCGATGTTTTGGTCCTATGAATCCCAGTCCGGTCCTGTTAGTTATCTAAGTCTACAGGACCGGATGTCCTCTGGACTTCAAATACTTTTGGGAATGTCTGAATAACGCTTCTTACAAAGCTTTGATATTTGCATCGATGATGTCTTTAAAAACTATGACACCCACATTACCTGACATCATTAAGGCCTTGACATTGACCTACTTTTGGACTTATCCAGAAGGTCCAAATTTTTTGTTAACCGGAAATGATATTTTTTGTCTTACACCAATACTGCATACTACAAAGCTTTGCTACTTGCATCAATGTTATGTATGATTGCTTGAGCACACTCATGTCACCCATCCTCATTTTGATTGTGACTTTTACCAACTTTTGGAACAAAACTAATTCAGTAGGTCAAATTCTTGGTTAAACCAAATTGACAGTTCACTCACTACTACTGACTAAAAAGCTTAAATACTCCAAACACTCGGCACACTCAAATCACCTGACCTCATATGGACCTTCACATTGAACTTATTTTGGACTGAGACTTATTCTAATCAATACTTACAAGGCTTCCACTGGGGGTATCAGCGTTTATTCAATGCAGCATCTTGTTTTGTTTATATTAAATTGCTGTAATAGAAAAGTGTTTTTGTACATACTTTAAATGTTATTTCAGCCAAAAATCATGCTAATGGGCCACTTATTTGTTATTTCAGAAAAAAATCGTGCTATTTGGCCACTTATTTATTATTTCAGCAAAAAATCATGCTAATGGGTCACTTTTTTGTTATTTCAGCAAAAAATCATGCTAATGGGTCACTCATCTGGTGCTCATATATGTGCTATGACAATCTTAGACCTTCTACATGACCAGCCATCGGAGGGGCCAAGTGCGCCGCTTCAGACGTCCACATCCACACCCCCGGAAATGTTATTCAGCGAAAAGCACTTCAACGGTAGCTCGGACAACGGTAGCAAAACCAGTCTAGAGGCTGCTGCCTCGTACTTGTTGTTAGATAGTCAAATTAGCATAGATAGACAGCTTAGCAGTGATGCAGGTGAACAAAATGGAGACAACGAGAAACCACGGAGCTCTTTGTCATCATCCGGGAAATTTGAAATGCTGGAGAGGTCGACATCTGACGCTTCAATGCTCGAGTCGGAGATTCGAGCCCTTACACAGACCGAGGATGGTTCCATTAAGTACGAGGGCACCAGCCAGGAGGAAGGGGGTGAGAATGCAGGTCTGTATCAGTTTTGAATTTTAGAAAAACATTATTACTTTGCAACGGAAATTATTGACTATTTATGTATCATGTGTTTTTTAGAGAGAAAATGATACCCTCTGAAATGTTTTACTTGGTTTATGTGTGCAAATTATGGTTGTGGGCTAAACAAACACATACCGGTAGTTTAAGCCCACAGCATTTAACCATGCCAGAAGGCATATAATGATTGGCCTGTCAATTTGTTCGTTTCTTTGTTCTTTCGTTTGTTCTTCCGTCCATACCAGGTTAATCCAAAATGACACTTTTTGTCTAACATCTATAATGCGTCTTACAAAGCTTTGATACTTGAATGAATGATGTCTTTGAACACTATCAACACACCCAAATCACCTGACCTCATTTTGACCTTGATATTGGCCTACTTTTGGACTACCGTAATTACCTTGGGCTGAGACTAATTCAGGACACCCAAATTCTTTTATACCCTAATGATAAAATATGACATTTCTGCAGTGAAATAACAGTAGTGAAAATAAACAAATTGTTATTTTCACCGGTGAAATAACAAATTTTCGCTGGAATAATGACGTCATTTCGTCAACAAAATGACGTCATTTCAATGTATTGAGGAACGCCACGGGAGAAAGGGTAACTTTTCAGCAAAAGGGAAACAGCTGTTAATTATTTTCTTGAAAAAGGGGCATAAAAGAAACAGAAAATTTGTTCAAGTCAGTGTAAGATCGTTTGTTATTTCACTCGTGATCATAGAAAAATAATATTTTCACGAGTGGCACAAAATATATTTTCTATGAAAACTCGTGAAATAAAAACGATCTTACACTGACATGAACAAATATCCTCTATTTCTTGTTGAACCCAAAGCAAAAACATTTTTGTCTAATACCAATAATGCTTGCTACAAAGCTTTTTTACTTGCATGAATTATGTCTTTGAACACAATTAACACATTAACATCCCCTGACTTTATTTTGACCTTGGCATTTACCTTCTTTTGGACTCATTCAGAAGGTCTCGTGTAATATCAATACCACTTCCTACAAAACTTTGATACTTGCATTGATGTTATCTACGATCACTCTCAACACACCCATGTCATTTGGCTTATCCAAAGTGACTGTTTGCTTAACATCAATACTACTTATTAAAAAGCTTTGATACTTCAAATACATCAAGTCAAGGTGAAGGTCACTGTAAGTAAAAGAAGAAAGACAGTTTCTGCTCATTAACTTGAGTTTTGATGGAAGTTTTGCGTTGAAATTTGTTTGCAGGAAGCTTATATTCAAACCTTGCTTTGGTTTGCACCATATTTAAAATTAAAATAAATTAATTGGTAAAACAATTTAAATCTAGTTTTGTGAGTAAAGTGTCGTCCCAGATTAGCCTGTGCAGTCAGCACAGGCTTACCAGGGACGACACTTTCCGCTTTTATGACATTTTTCGTTTAAATGAAGTCTCTTCTTAGCAAAAATCCAATTTAGGCGGAAAGTGTCGTCCCTGATTAGCCTGTGCAGACTGCACAGGCTAATCTGGGACGACACTTTACGCACATGCATTATGCCCAGTTTTCTCAGAACACGACTCATATCAGGTGACTGACAGAAAATGTACATTGCACTGTCAAAGCGGAAGAATAGTCCCTCATTTGGACAGATCTTGTTCATAGGTCTTGATTCAGATTCCAACCATTCTGTATGTCTATCTATAGTTCAAAGTTTTCATCCATTTTGTTCCAAATCACAAGGAATGTTTTACGATTTCCAGGTGTGTCCAACATCCAAATAACCGATGTGATGGTTGCTAGCGAGACGGTGGAAGATGATGATGATTCTGTGATAACTGTGACGTACCTAGAGGGACAACTGGACAGCCCGGAGCGGACAGATGCTGAGCTAGCAAGCTGCATCAAAGCTTTTATTGGTGAGAGATAGTGCACAGGAATCAGCTATATGAGCATCACTCTGGGAAAACGGGATAAATGCATGTGCGTTAAGTGTCATGTCAGATTAGCCTGTGCAGTCTGCACAGGCTAATCAGGGACTACACTTTCCTTCAGGAGTGGATTTTCGTTTAGACGAGACTTCCTTTAAATTAAGAATTCCATGAAAGCGGAAAATGTCCCTGATTTGGGACAACACTTAACGCTCATGCATTAGCCCAGTTTTCTCATAATGAGGCTCGAATATATACAGGATATAGATTGAGAAAGCTTACATCTTTAATATATAATCTATTAAAGCGATCTCATAATCTTGAAGGGATTCACATTAAAATACTCTTTCACCTGCTCTTTAGGTTGATCATAATATGCCCATTAATGATTAGCACAAAATGTATTTTTAAGTACGATGTCAACAACAAATAAGATTTGCAACACACTTTTTTTACAACTTGCACCTTGGTCCTTCAATGCCCTTCAGGCCTGGCGGGGGTGTACCATATTGGGGACCATTTCAAGCACGAGATGTCCCGGGGAGTGGAGGATGTGTCCATGATGGCGCGAGTTATGAGTGGAGACTCAAACTTCAACACGTATTCCCCAACCTGCATACTGAGGGAAATGGAGACCCCATTGGAGTAAGCTTTTGTTTGCAAATTTACATTTGAGCCCCTCTCAGGGAAAACGGGGTTTAATTCATGTGCAGAAAGTGTCGTACCAGATAAGCCTGTGCAGTTTTCACAGGCTAATCTGGGACAACTCTTTCCTCTTTTATAGTATTTTTGGTTTGAAGGAATTCTGTTTGCAAAAATCCAGTTTAGGTTTAATACTGTACATGTATTAAGCCCAGTTTTCCTAGAGTGAGGCTCATTTGTAAGGGATCAGTCCAGCTACTCACACATTTTCTGGACATGTTTAGCTGCTCAAAGTGGTTAATCATTACTAAGTGGCCACTTACACAGTTACTTACTACTGCCCTTCTTGAATCAGAGGTCAGGGAAGAATGGCCATAGATATTATTTTATGAACAATGTCCACACAAGTTATATGACAGGTCAAGGAATGAACTCATGAACCCCGAATTTACAGCACTGTTCTCTACAAACTGAGCCACTAATTTCAGCGAGTAAAATCAGTCATGTTCTGAGAAAACTGGGCAAAATTCTTGTGCGTAAATTGTCATCCCAGATTAGCCTGTGCAGTCCGCACAGGCTAATCAGGGACGACAATTTCTGCTTTTATGGAATTTTTCGTTTAAATGATGTCTCTTCTTAGTGAAAATACAGTTAAGGCGGAAAGTGTCGTCCCTGATTAGCCTGTGCGAACTGCACAGGCTAATCAGGGATGACACTTTACGCACATGCATTATGCCCAGTTTTCTCAGAACACGACACAAATATCTTACCTCACTCATTGTTTACTTTCAGTTTCCCCAAAACTGTGCTCATTCACGGAACAGACGACTATGTGGTGCCTTTGTCATCGAGCTCGCTATTCGCCTCGGAACTGAAGCGACTCGGCATCGATGAAACAGTCCGAATTATTCCAAGTTGCGATCACTATGAGGTGGCTTTAGATTTGTCGGCCCCGAGTAGAAGATTCCATAGAACAATAATGGACATTGTTCATGATACTGCTAAGTCTGTTTTTTCTTGATAAAATCAAATAGCCTTGTTCTGGGAAAACTGGGCTTGATGCATTTACGTAAAGTATCTTCCAAGATTAGCCTATGCAGGCTGCACAGCCTAATCGGGGATTACACTTTCTGCTTTTATAGAATTTTTGTTTCAAGAAAGTCTCTTCTAAATGAAAACCCAGTTTAGGCGGAAAATGTTGTTACTGGTTAGCCTGTGCAGACTTCACAGGCTAATATGGGACAACACTTTACGCACATGCATTAAGCCCCGTTGTCGCAAAACGCAGCTCATTTTTGCTTTGACTTGTCAATCTTAGCATATTCGACCAGGGTGTCCATATAATTATACTAGATTCTAAAGAATTATTGGGAGATGTTTGATTTATTTTTATATTGAAAATGTTTGGACATTTCAGTCTTGGATCCTGTAACCAGGTTTGAAAATAACATGATTATTTTGGATATAACATTATCAAACAATAAACAAATATTTTGTTTTGTTGGTTTTCTGAATTAGTGCAATGGTTATTGTTTGGTAGAAAGCTTTATATTCTCATGTTTACTGTAAAATATTGTATTTGAGGGATTATTCTTGTGGTCCTAAAAAATATGGAAATAAATTGACAATACATATGTGTTGTGTTCTAAGACACATATGTCCTTTTTAAATTAATTTATTTTGCTGTTACATACTGTACCAAGTGGTAAATATACTTTATCTGATTATGTCATTACTACCATTATTATGAAGTTATGTAACCTTATGGTAAACAAGTTTGCTCAATATTATTGCCAAACTTACAAATATGCATTTGCTCATATCAAATGTTGGCAGAACCAATATCTTAGCATGGATATTTAAACATAACTTGATTTCTGTTAAATTGTTTACAGCTAGTGTTCATTTAAAATTTGCTTTAACATGTATAGAGAGCGTTCTACACGTGGCTTATTGGAAAATATATCTCAACTCAATTAATGATTTTATTATGCAAAATATTACAGTGTATCTGTAATTCCTATCGCAACCAGTATTTTTGTGTGTAAAACACTAGAAATATATAATTACCTGATCACATGTATACAATATAGCATAATTGTTCATTGTTTTCTTATTCATTATAGTTTAGTATGATATGATATTCATTATGTATAGTATGATATATAAATGAGCCTCGCTCTGTGAAAAGGAGGCTCAATGAATGTGCGTTAAGTGTCGTCCCAGATTAGCCTGTGCAGTCCGCACAGGCTAATCAGGGACAACACTTTCCGTCTAAACTGGATTTCGTCAAGAAGAGTCTTCCTTCAAACGAAAAATACAATAAAAGCGGAAAGTGTCGTCCCTGGTCCCCACAGGCTAATCATGAACGACACTTTAGGCACATGCATTAAACCCCCTTTTCTCAGAGCACGGCTCAAATGTATTTCACATTTTTCATTCCAACATGTTAATTATTGGATATTTTTTAATTTTAAGTCACTTCCAGGTGGAGTTCATTTGTACTGAAATATTGTTGCTTTATAAATAATGATGACAGGTTTTGGTAATTTTTGTTGTTAGTTAATGTATAAAATAGGAATTTTAATAAACTTCAATAGAAAATATTCCATTTTGTTTGTATTTCCATTCCATGCAACAGAAGGGATCAAAATCGCATGTCAGATCATAAGATGGACACCATAAAATTACTACTTCTTGGCAATTGGCTATATGTGTCGTATTCTGAGATAACTGGGCATAATGCATGTGCGTAAAGTGTCGTCCCAGATTAGCCTGTGCAGTCCGCACAGGCTAATCCGGGACGACACTTTCTGCCTAAACTGGATTTTCGCTAAGAAGACGCATCATTTAAACGAAAAATTCCATGAAAGCGGAAATTGTCGTCCCTGATTAGCCTGTGCGGACTGCACAGGCTAATCTGGGATGACAATTTACGCACAAGCATTATGCCCAGTTTTCTCAGGACGCGACTCATATGATTGAGCGGATGTATAAAAAAAAGTTTAAAAACGACGGATAGTTTTGAATCAATACTGAAGAAGACAGTTAGAAAACAATACCAAAATTCACAGGATATCATAAAACACCAGAAATGTAATGCTCTACAATCATTTTTATTTCATATCAAGATCAGATTGTTACCGAAATGGTATTTTTTTTTACAAACAGTTCATATGCACATGACCAACCAACAAATAAGCATCTAGACTTGCAACACTCCGAGAGACAATATTATTATGGCATGAATATTCAACTTATCGTTTTCATTACTCTACATAACCCAAATTGTAATATCTGTAACGCAAAAATTGGTGTCCTGAAATATTTATTAAAAGCCTTCCAAACATTATGACCTTGCCTTCTCTTATAAACATACAGCAACATAAACTATCATGAAAACAACAAGGTTCTATTCTATACCTTAATTGAAGGAACTGGTCTACCGGTTGTAAAATGTAAACTCGAAAATACTTTAAAAGTTAAATTGGAAAACATTGTTTTTTTTCTTCAGTGTCTGCACAGGCTTATCTGGGTTGACACTTAACATTATGCATTAAGCCCAGTTTTCCCAGAAGAAGGCTCATATATTAAAATATTGGAGGAAACATACGAAAGATGTGTATCAAACAAAATACAACAATTTCCATATAATTAATGAAAAATGTATATAGAATTGTATATGTTATGCAACCTTGTCTCCACTGCATTCTATGGTTCTGCATAGACTGACTTAATAATTTTGATTAAAAAATGTACCTGCCAACTTAAAAGTTACTTAAAATCTTTGAAAACTTGCCATACAACTTTGTCAATACAAGAAAACCAAATAAAACAACCTTCTAAATCATCATGTTAAAATAGATGGTTGGGAGCTAAACTATGGTTTTTGATATAGATCTCTTTAGCAGAGACAACAGTGTCACGCTCAAACTATGAAATACGGTAAACTCAAAGAGATACTTGTAAAAGAAGATCATAGATTTTTTAAGGCATTCCAACAAAATAAAATAAGCCGCGCTCTGGAAAAACTGGGCTTAATGCATGTGCGTAAAGTGTCGTCCCAGAATAGCTTGTGCAGTCTGCACAGGCTAATCTATGACGACACTTAACGACCAGACCAGATTTTCGTTAAAAAAGATTCCATTAAAACGGAAAGAGTTGTCCCTGATTAGCCAGTCGGACAACACTTTAGGCACATGCATTAAGCCCAGTTTTTCCAGAGTGCGGCTAAAATATAATAGAATATTGAAAAACATAAAACAATACAAACAACTTAACAGCTCCCTAATAAAACTCACAACCTAAAATCAAAACAAACTCAAACATAGAATTTACACTCAAAGTAATGGCTTTCCTACAACAACAACATTTATTATCCAAACATTTCACTGAACTGATATAATATTCTTAGAACAAAAGTCAGTGTCTATTTTAGTAAGGTTCCTAGATTGATGTTTTCACCACATCTTTCATAAAGTTTCCATATAATGCAATGTCACATAAAGCAAATGATTTTCTACAAGTTAATCAATACATGTACACAATGTACTAAAATTATATAACAAGAGAGAAAAAACTGTCTTGTGCTCAAATGCACAACAGTACTAGTTTTACAAAGAATTGTATGCACAGTATAGGATTATATATTATATATTTACATGAATGTTGAGATATCTAAAGCAAAAAAATTAACAACTTAGTTTAACACATATACATAAGCGGTTTTTATTACACACAAAAAGGTTACTTTGCTGACAAAATGACCATAAAACCACAACAAAAACCTTAACAAGAACTCATTTTTTGCTTGGAGAAATCAGGGATTAATGCATGTTCGTGAAGTGTCATCCAAGATTAGTTTGTGCAGTCTGCACAGGCTAATCAAGGACGACTTTTTCCGCCTAGACTGGATTTTATTAAGAAGAAACTTCCTTAAAACGAAAAATACCATTAAAGCAGAAAGTTTTGTCCCGATAAGCCTGTGCATACTATACAGGCTAATCTGGGACAACACTTTACGCACATGTATAAAGCCGTTTTTCCCAGAGCAAGGCCCTAATAGAATTGATGAAAGGCACCCAAGAATGAATAGAATCATGACACGAGACATTGTGATGAATTTGATGCAAATGGGTTATAGAAAACATGCGAGTTTTTTTCATTTAGAATAATCATGTTATTTCATTTTTTATCAAAGAAAAAATGTGAAAATAACAAGAGCTGTCAGAGAACATAAGAATCAACAAAAGTATGTTCTACAAGAATTGTTATAGGGAAATAAAAAAGCACCCAAAATATGAAAGAGATTCATGAAGATGGACACGGTAAAGCAATTGTTAAATTGAGACACTTTTATGATGTCTAACAATTAAGTTAAACAAATTTTCCTTGCAATCATATCAGAATAAATTAATTCTTCAATTATTGTACACTATTTTGCTCAAACATAAGTTTGCAAGTGCAAACAAAAGAAACTAATAAATACACCATTATCCATTACCATATAATATTAATAAAAAGAATATCTATATTATAGTCAATGTAGAAATGGTGAAATTGTGTATAGAAGAATACATTTCTTTGGAAAGTAAATGGTTTCTTTTGTTAAAATTCAAATACATAATTTATTTAAATCACATCAAATCACATTCAAAACCATCAAGGTATCTGGATGCAGTAACTCAAAACATTAACAGCTAATTACACTAATGATTAGATGAAATGTAAATATTTTCAACAAAATCAAACATTTTCAAAATAAACTTTGAATTTTGGTTAACATATTAAAACTCAGCTCCCATAAGCTTTGTGTAAATTACTGTATTTTCTTAAGAAAGGCCGTTTCCTTTAATTAGCCATTGAGTTTTGAGCAACTTCTCCCGATTATTATATCTGTGACTGAATACATAAGCCAACAGAGAAACTTTTTATACATGGAATGTGAACAAAACTCAGAACAAATAGTAAGGCTCATAACTACCGTACCCTATATTAACCAATGCATATTACACAAATTACTAGTACCAATTTCCAAAGCAATGTGTATTTCACACCATTATTTCTTCAGATTTCTAGTGTTTTTTTAATATGACATGGGCACCTTTTTTAAGACAAAGACCTGTTTAAGGGATATGAAAAAAGTACTGGATAATACAAACAAAAAGTTATCAAATCCAAACTTGGTAAACGTTTTTTTAAACACATCAGTTTATTTGTTCAAAATTGACAAACAACTTACAATGAATAAATAGCTACAATTAAATCATTAAAACAATCTAAAAGCAATTAGTTAATAACTTCGTTTACAGGTAAGATGTTTCCATTTATTAATCTTAAATGCATATCCACTAACCTAAATTTGTGTCAATTGAATAAATATATTAGTGTTTCTTCTAAACAATAACTTGGCCCGTATATATATTTAAAAAAAATACTGTGTCAAAAAAAAATACAAAAAAATAAATTATTTGTTAGAGATAAACAATAGATTATTTGTAATCATAATCACCTACAATTACCATATTTATAATGTTTTTAATAGTACATGGTATACTTAGTTGTTTATTAGCTGGAATGAAATTGGATGGAACTTAATTTTCATCCAATTATAAATCATTTACAACTCAAATGCTCTAAACTGCATGCTTGAAAATCTCATGGAACACTTATTTACATGAAAATGTACATGTGCTATATATGAGTATTATACAAATAAAGCTAAAGATTCAAATAAATGTTCATACACATGTTACAAGACCAATTGACAAGCAATGATAAGCCATTATATTACTCAAAATTATTTACATATACAATAATCAATCCTAACAATTCCCTAACAACAGTGCTCCCTTTATACACCCTGTTTTTGTTAAAACAGGGGTATACAAATATTAAAATGTATATACATTAATGTGTTTGATAATTCATTTCAATCAACATGTACTTGTTTTCTGGAATTGTGTAACATGTAAGTAAAACATGTTTAAATAACTAATTACCTCCAATATAACTTGACAATTGCCTCATTTACATAATTAGTATTTTTGTTTTCAGAATTTTAAAAATATTGAACAGTTGTCATTATTTGTAATATTAATATTATTCAAATTGATATCAAAGGTTTTCCTAGGGTATACTAAAAAAAAACAAAAAAACATTATTAAACATTTTAAAGAAGATTTTTCGGAATTAAAACATACAAAAAATAGATTATTTGAAGTTCTTATGTTTGCAGCAACTCCATGAATCATTTAGCTTTTGATGAAATACTATGTTCAGAACAATTGTATCATGGTAGTCTTAAACCTAAACAATGACCATTTTCCATCCTATTTCTTACCTAAACAGTAAAAAATCACAACTTTATTTATCTCTTCAGGCTCATACCAAGTTTTATATTAGATTCTATAAATAAAGGGTTTTAAATGACAAACACAGTGCACGAGCTTTGCTCAACATTAACTTAAAACTATCAAACAAACAATTTATTGTACAATTAAAAATCTAAATGTATGATACAATCTAAAATAACAAACAATTATCATACAATCTAAAAAGCACATTGCACATGTTCACATATTTACACAAATCTAGTTTCTAACGATTGACACTGTACGACTTCTACTACACTTAGGGAGAAGGAAATTACAACATTGTCCTGTGAGGTATTTTGCATTAGAACAATATAAACCACATTCATTGTGTACAACTATATGAGCATTGTTCTGAGAAAACCAGGTTTAATGCATGGGTGTAAAGTGTCGCCCAAGATTAGCCTGCACAGTTAGCACAGGATAATCAGGGAAAACACTTTCCACCTAGACTAGATTTTTGTTAAAAGAGACTACTTTTTTTTTAATTCCATAAAGCAGGAAGTGTCGTCCCTGATAAACCCGTGCAGACTGCACAGGCTAATCTGGGACAATACTTAACGCACATGCATGAAACCCCCGCTTTCCCAGAGCATGGCTCATATGTCTTTAATTCAGACACATAAGTGTTCCTATTTCCATCTTCTACATATAGTGAATACATGCACCAGTATCACATATTGACTGTCATGCCTTTCAAATTCTCTATGACTATTTTACAACAAGATTTTAGGTGCGCGAAAAACAACAACATTTATTTTCCAATAATTCTTTTATCATCAATTTACCACAAATGACTGCCGAGTCTGATTATTTTGCAAAAAATATTATTTCAGATCTATCCAAATACATCATGTTGATTCTTGATTCTTATTTCCATAGCATGTACATGATCTTATTTAAGTATGAAATATATTTTACAGAATGAAAAATCTTAAAATATTTCTTTCAACAATCAGTTTTAACAAAATGATGAAAAATAATTTCACCAATCAAAATAGCCCAGCCATTTTGTAAAAGCAGCCACTAAACTGGCTGCGAACAAAAGCGTTGACCAGTCAGCTTGTACCTTAATAAAGGCATTAAAAAAGAGTTTCGATGGTATCCCAGCGGTTATCTCCCCTTGTTGCTAGGGGCCATCCCATCGATAGCAACCTCGTTGTTTGTTGCTGCCTCTGGAACTGAAATATTAATAAGTATTAATTAACTATTTTCTTAATAAATGAAATACACTGGGTACTTATTGCACTATATCTAGAGAGATTAAGTAAATTTAAGACTTGTAAGTAAAAAAATAAATGCTTGCACCAAAGGTAAATAACAAAAATGAGTTACATCAAAGGCTTACATGTTAAATGAAATAGTTTTGTGTTATTTTTTTTATTAAAGACATTAACAAGTAAACCCAGGCAAATTACAAATGCAAGTTAAACCCAAGTTACATCTTAATACAAACATCAGTAACCAGTAAATAATCCTTTCAATGGTTGTATTTAAAACCATTTGGATATTAAAATAAACGAATATTTCGTTGAATATTTCGTAAAATAAAGTTAACCCAGAAAACATCAGTGTTCCTTATAGCAATAGCCAAAATTTCAACGCTAGATGTGGTCTGGTAACATAGATTTAACAAGATACAACATTTTTACTTTTTATGGTACAATATTCTATTTTAAATTTCGGCAATGATATCTATTCATACAACACACGAACACTATAATGGTACATGAACATGTGTTGAATATAGTATACCACAAAAAATAAAAAAGAGCATTTTGTATCTTGTTAAATCTATGTTACCAGACACTGATGTTTAATGGGTTAACTTAATTTTATGAAATATTTTACAAAATATTTGTTGATTTTGAGTGTTAATGGGGCTTTAGGTTTGGAACGGAGGACACATTAATGTTAACTTCATAATTTTCTCTGTGTGGGTACAATACATTACATAACTGAACATAAGAACAAATGAAAAGTTCCTACATTTAAATTTTCTCACTTGCTTTCGTGTGGTTTTGCATAGCCGGAGACGTTTCATGCGTCTCATTCTCCATTACTTCATTGTAGATCAGGTCTGAAAACAGGATAACAACCAGTAAAGAAAAAATAACAAATATTAAAACTTCAATTAGTTTTTATCTTTGCAATTTAACCCTTTGAGCGCTGGAACCCGATTTTGAAGGCCTTTGCAAACAGTTTGGATCCAAATGAGACGCCACAGAACGTGGCGTCTCATCAGGATCCAAACTGTTTGCTATTCTCATAGTATTCTTTGAAAAAAAATCGAAGAAAATGCTAATTTTAGAAATTAAGCAGACAACATTTTAGCAGACGACAAATTTCCCAGCATGCAAAGGGTTAAGCATGTTTACATTTTTAATGAGCCTCATTCTTGGAAAACTGGGCTTTTATGATATTTTTTGTTTCTTATAAAAAATCCAATCTACGCAGAAAGTGTTGTCCCTGAGAAGCCTGTGCGGATTTCAAAGGCTAATCTGGGACGACACTTTATGCACATGCATTAAGCCCAGTTTTCACAGAATGAGGCTCAACTCGTCATAGATACATTCTCTGAGTCTGTGTCTGAAAGAACCATTCCTTTGGATAAAAACCTAATCAGGATCACACTTTATGCATTAACTCTTTCAGTGCTGGAACCGAATTTTGAAGGTCTTTGCAAACAGTTTGGATCCTGATGAGACGCCACAGAACGTGGCGTCTCATCAGGATCCAAACTGTTGCTATTCTGATAGTATTCTTTGAAAAAAAATCGAAGAAAATGCTAATTTTAGAAATTCAGCAGACGACATTTTAGCAGACGACAAATTTCCCAGCATGCAAAGGGTTAAACCCTTTTTTAAAAACTGTTTTTCTTCCCATTCAATAAAAAGACGTTTTATGGTCTTTTGAAAGAAGGGGTATTAATTAAGACATTTTTAATTCCACAAAATCGTCATAGTAAACTTCTTTGACACCTTGAACTGGAACACCATCACATTTTGCTTGCTTGCTTTTTTATTTGATTCGTTGGATTTTTCACTGTTTTCAACAGTATTTAAGTCATATCAAGGCTGTCAGGTTACCAACTTACACTTTTTCCTGGAATAGCTGGGTTACCATTACTAAGTGCACATACTTATGCCAGTAACTGACAGCTGCCCTACTTGAATCAGAGGTACGGGGAAAATGACTGTAGAAAGGATTTCATTACCGCTCCCAACACATGTTATTTGACCAGGCCAGGGATCAAACCCAGGATCCTCGGATATATAGTCCAGCGCTCTATTCACTGATCTAGCCGGCCCATTTACACCAACGTTTATACCAACAGCATAAACATGAACTTGTTTAACCCTTTCCCTCTCAGAGGCAAAGCAAAAATGGCTATATGCAAACAGCATAAAACCAGAACAGCCTGCAAGTAACTCGCAGTCTGTTCAGGTTTTATGCTGTTTGCTGCTTATCAGTATGTTAGTGTTGGAAATGAAGCCTTTAAAACTTGAAGCTAGCAAGAAAGGTCTTTAATTTTATTAGATTTTCTAAGGGACTACACAAGCCTTCAGCTCACCTTTCCACTGTTCTACCGTGTGTTCCTTCTCATCCACTGCATGGTTGTAGGCACCTGGTGCAGCCTAAAACAGCCAGAACAAAACATGTAGTCCTGGGCCCAGTATCATAAATATTCTCAATAACGGTCTGAAGGTTACAATATACTAAATAATTTTGGAGTGCAATGCAATACTCTCTAAAAACATGATCATCATTTATAAGAAGACACAGTTCTCTGTAGGGGCACTTGCCATGACTTTATATTAGGATGTTTCTTTGTGCATGTGGTAGGGAAAACATTGTTGTTTAACAGAAATTCACTCTTTTGCTTGAAGGTTGGAGACTACATGAGACTTTGACAGATGGCGGGAAACCCTCATCCACTGGTACGAAGCCGGCAAATAGATGGCCGTAAAACAGTGACCGTTGATTCGCGACGAGTTCTTTCTTGCATACCGCGTGACCCCCCTTTTTTATTGTTTAAATCATTGCGTCTTGGAGTGCTCTTTAAGAAAAGGTATGGGGTCTCTATGCGCAAAAGTTTGACTTTATTTTTTGTTAAAGTTATTGCTTTTACATTGAATTTGTGTAGGAAACCTTTAAGTATATTGTGACCTGAAAGGATTTGAACCAAGGATCATTCTTGTGAAGTGAGGTTAAATCTGCCAAGAAATTCAGGAGGAGAAGTCATTAGAAGAAAAAGTTAACCGACGCACCCACACACTCACTAACCATTATTATTGTGTACTTAAATTGAAGGAATACGCAGAGCAACCTTGGCAATTCCTGTATATTCGATTTAAAATATGGTATTCTTTTGAACAAGAATAAATATAATAAATATAACATAGCCTTGTAACTAACAAAGTATGTTTAGACAATTTGTATGACTTAAATACAACCTAAATACAGTTTCCTCCAACCTACCCCATTCACTTCCGACTCGTCATACCACACATTTATGTACGGATGCATCAGCGCATCATCAACAGATATCCGCTTGTCCGGATCGACCACTAACATTTTCCCAAGCAAGTCTCTCGAATACGATGATCTTAAGCCCTGATGCTCGGTGCTGTCCGGGGGGAATAACACGTCCGGGAAAAGCTTCTCGAAGTTGTAGCCGGCGTATTTAGGACGGTTTTCGACGTAGTTCCGAACTGTTGGCTGCAGACGTTTCATGAATTCCTGGGAAGGTGTGCCCAGCTGTTCAATTATTTTGTTCCATTGATCAATATCTGGGAACCTGTTAAAGATCATGGGTTGGAAATGAGAGAAACTGAAATAATCCGGTTTTGAGCAAACCACACTTTTTTAGATACATTTTTTTAAGTCTCAGGTGCAACAATATAAACAATATAAAATTTAGATTTACTTTAATGACCTTTAAACTGATAGATATTTCTACAAATTTCAATCAAACATTGACAGCCAGGGCCTACTCTGCATTTTGCAAAAATTAACAAATGGCTACAAATTAGAAAATTTGCATAAATTAATTTCTATTTGGCTACAATTTTTTCTTCATAAAACCTCATAAATCAGCTTAAATGTTAAAAATGTATATGTTCTAACGTAATTTTGCATAAAGAAAGTTTTCAGCCAGGCAGAGCCCGGACAACTACAGTTCATTTGTGCATGAAGCAAAGGATACGATCGCTGCCAGGGAACATAACTCCACCACGGATCAGCTCGGCCATAATGCAGCCAACAGACCAGATGTCCACTGAAATATAACGGAACAATGCCTGGGTTGAGAGAGACTGCTGTTGTTTAGATCAATATTTGAGCCATGCTCTGGGGAAAAAGGGGCTTAATACAAAGTGTCACTTTCCGCCTAGACTGGATTTTCGTTAAAAAGAGACTTCCTTAAAACGAAAAATTCCATAAAAGCGGAAAGTGTCTTCCCTGATTAGTCTGTGAAAATTGCACTGGCTAAACTGAGACCAACATGCATTAAGCTTGGTTTATCCAGAGTGTGGCTCATTTCTATATTAGATATAAATATCTGAAGTTAACCATTTGCATGCTGGGAAATTTGTCATCTGCTAAAATGTTGTCTTTTAAATTTTTAAAATAAGCATTTTCTTCGATTTTTTTTCAAAGAATACTATCAGAATAGCAAACAGTTTGGATCCTGATGAGACGCCACGTTCTGTGGGTCTCATCTGGATCCAAACTGTTTGCAAAGGCCTTCAAAATCCGGTTCCAGCGCTCAAAGGGTTAAGCCTTCATATCAGGTCTGTAATATTCAATGCAATTCTGAAGTCGGAAAATTAGCAAGGGTTTGTTGGTTATTTTCCTTATAAGAGAATGGTTACAAAAAAAAGAATGCATTTAGTTAATGCAATGTATTTGAAAACTTTCATGTAAACATGTTACTTTTTTATTATAAAACATGTAAACTGGTAACAACTATTACCGGCACACCATGACTATTGTCATGTTATTCTTTGCTGTTGTTTAATTCTTTCTATGTTAAATGAATTATATGTCTCACATAAGCATACTAAAATCTTCTTAAAGTATAAAGTAACCCTTTCATAAGCTTTTACAACATCTTGAATGAAACCACACCCTGCGTTCTTTTCCAAACCATCCCCAAAACAATCCTGAACAATGCAGCAATTAATGTTAATAATCAAATCTTTGCATCTGATTAATGTCAACTTTCCAGACACATTCTTCATAATAATTTTCTATTTTCTTCAGAAAGCTATTCTTGGGCAATCCTTATCAGTATTCTACAAAAAGTATAGTGGTTTCACAGTCTGATTCTGCATACAGTATATGTTCTAAGATATAATGGTTGTTCATTTTCATGCAGTATCAAATGCTTTTTGATTTGAAACTATACAATAAACATTTCATGCTTATAAGTGTATGAATATACATGCAAACTACATGTATTTTCTTATATTTCTAACTTTAGGTAAAATCCTTATTTAACACGAAATACACATTTTCATTAGTGATAAATGGACTTCCTGAACTTTTTTCTCCATGTTCTTCCTTCGTAATTCTACCACCATCATCATCATTTCTATGCGGACTGCAGCGGCTAATCTGGGACGACACTTTAGGCACATGTATTAAGACCAGTTTACTCAGAACGAGGCCCATATAACTTTATGAAAATTATTTCTATATTATATCATGAAAAACACACAAACACTAAACAAAACATAAAGCCCTTTTTTTTTTCATAGCAACAACAAATACATTTCAGTACCCACCATTCTCCTTATAGCCCATGCCCAATATGACTTCCGGTGCCCTGTAGTATCTGGTGACCACATAGGGCGTCATCATGAACCCGGTACCAGCTGTCCGGGCTAGACCGAAGTCCAGGATCTTCAACGTGCAGTCAGACTTCACCACAATATTGGAAGGTTTCAAGTCCTGCACAAAATATGGCACGCTTTGAAATAATTTCATATGAGCTACACTCTGGGAAAATGTGGCTTAATGCATGTGCGCAGTGCCAACTCAGATTGGCCTGTGCATTCCATACAGGCTAATCTGGGACGACACTTGACCCTCTTATAGAAATATCTGTTTAGAGGAAGTATCTTCTAGACAAAAACACATTCTAGGCGGAAAAAGACGTTCCTGATTAGGCTAGACAGCACAGGCTAATCTAAGAAGTCAATTTACACACATGCATTTAACATGTTTTCCCAGAGCGAGGCTCATAAAAACTAATAAATGGTATATGTATTATGCAGTATTTTACCAATCTAATAAGACTACAGACAATTAAAGTACATGTTTGTTGAGAATTATCATATTAACAGCGTGGGGTATGTGTTTTTTTTTTTTAAATGAAAACATCTTGTATCAGTAAAGATTTTTCAGACAGTCAATATTGATCACCTTGTCTATGAACATGTACCTGCTACATTTATTGAGAATTCATTTTTATTATTACTGAACAAACACATGAAAAACAGTATTTTTTACTTAAAAAAAACAACAACAACAAAACAAAAACAAGAAAGCTCATATTTGACATTGCAAAAACTGCAAGATCAGGACCAGTATTCACCAACCAATTCTTAAAACTGTATTGTTCTATAATTACTTGAAAGTTATTCCAGCATGGCAGTCAACACCTATGATTACATCATATTGATGTAGAACAGTTAGGTCAAGAGGACCCAATGACCTACCAACTATTATCAGATAAAAACATTAAAAAAAAAAATCCAGTCCAATGCAGTTCTCGTGTCCCACCTACCCTATGAATGATGCCGGCAGAGTGTAGATGCTTGATGCCACACAACATCTGGTATAGGAGGTAGGACATCCTCTCATGATCTAGATCCATCTGGATCACCTGGCACAGGTTGGCATCCATCAGCTCCATGACTAGATACCTGACACAGAGAGAGAGAGGGAAATGTCACAATCAGGGGTAAAGTGTCTTCCCAGATTAGCCTGTGCAGTCCGCACAGGCTAATCAGGGACAACACTTTCCGCTTTCATGAAATTTTTCATTCAAAAGAAGTCTGAGTTCACAACTAAAATCTAGGCAGAAAGTGTCGCCCCTGATTAGCCTGTGCAGACTGCACAGGCTAATCTGGGAGGACACTTTAGCACATGCATTAAGCCCCTTTTTCAATGAGCGAGGCTCATATTATTTCTAGATCCATCTGGATCACCTGGCACAGGTTGGCATCCATCAGCTCCATGACTAGATACCTGACACAGAGAGCAAACAGTGCTGAATGCATGTGTGTAAAGTGTCGTCCCAGATTAGCCTGTGCAGTCTGCACAGGCTTATCAGGAACAACACTTTCCACGTTTATGGAATTTTTTTTAAAGTAAGTCTCTTCTCAACTAAAATCTAGACGGAAAGTGTCGTCCCTTATAAGCCTGTGCAGTCCGCACAGGCTAATCATTGACGACACTTTCTGCTTTTATGTAATTTTTCGTTTAAAGCAAGTCTCTTCAAAACAAAAATCCAGTCCAGGAAGAAAGTGTTGTCCCTGATTAGCCTGTGCAGACTACAGAGGCTAATCTGGGATGACACTTTAACCCCATGCATTCAGCCCCATTTTCACAGAGCTGGGCTCATATTATTTCTCTCTCAAAAGACACAGTACTGGTTCTATCCAGAAACAGACCTGGGAGAGGAAAGAGTAGGGTGATTTCCCATGATTCCATTACACAGCTGATTTTTACTTTTATTCTATTAGACAGATCATTTTACTACGATTTAATCACACTCGTGTAATTTTACCATGATTCCCTAGGCCTTTCCAAAAACTAGGCAACTTCCATTGCATAATCACGAGTGATGTCCCATGTTCAACTTCCTGGGACTTTTATTGATTTTAAGGTGTATTTATATATATATATATTTCACATACCCAATATATACAAATAAATATAAGAGAAATACTACCATATGTATGATTTTGAGTCATTAAATGAGTTAATGTTGTAACAAAGAGCAAATGTTATGTCAAATGTTTTAAAGTTATAAAAAAAAAAGAACAATGGATTTGAACATAGATATGAACTTTATTGACTGAATTTTTGTTCCTTAATTTGGATGTACAATGTACTTGCAAGACAACCTTTAATTGTCATAGCATCAAACGTTTTTTTATTTCTTATAATAAACACAGTGTAAAATTATCATTTACTGGAAATCAGTGCAAACATTTTGCTTTTAAATAATGCAAATGTTCTTCCTTTAATTTCAATCGATACTTTTAATCATACCAATGCACCACGTGCAGATCCTGATCGTTATCTGCATTACGCAATTTCATCAGATCATCAGTATTGTGATTAACGCGGGTTGATAAGAACTTGTGGTTTGTGACTCTGGAAGTTTATGACCCTTAACTTCAGAAATATAATCAATAATTTGGTGTGAAACGGGTGTTGTATATCAATAAAGCAACAGTGTTAGACTAAAATTAGCTTCCTTTATATGGTTTAAAATTGACTTTATTGCTTTGTATCATTTGATAGCAAAAGTCAAATTATTTTAACATTTTAATCCAGAGATATGTTATTAAAAGTTAAATTTTACATGCTTTCCCAACCAACCACCACATGCAAACAACTAATGGCTGAGAAAAAAGGCATTGGAAGTTGAAAAGGAACTATGTATATTTATGCATAAGCATAAAGCCAAAGGGAGGTTATTTCCATGGGAAGTCCCCTAGTTTTGGGAAAGGCCTATACTATTGGTGTGTTGTTACCATGATTCCATAACACTGGTGTTATTTAACCAGGATTCCATCACAGGTTTATCACTTTGAAAAAGTTAAAGTAAAAGGTAAATAGGAAACCTACACATCTTGGAATTCCTCCAGAGACCTCTGTGGAGTGAAAGCGTTTAACAAACCAATGATCTGAAAGAGAAAGATAATCTGATTAAAATATGACTTGGAATTTAAGACAAATTTACTGTTTTAAATCAGTACGTCAAAAAATATGAGCCTCGCTCTGAGAAAAAGGGGGCTTAACGCGTGTGCGAAAAGCGTCGTCCAGATTAGCCTATGTAGCCAGCACAGGCTAATCTGAAACGACATTTTCCACTTGTATGGTATTTTTTGTTTAAAGTCTTTTCTTAGTTGAGGCAGGTGTTGTCCCTGCTTATATATAACTGCACAAGCTAATCTGGGACATCACTTGACGGTCATGCGTTAAACCCTGTTTTCCCAGAGCATGGCTCATATACACACTTCAGGTCTTGTATAATTCCATGATAAACACTCTACATTTGTGATGTAAGCACTCTTACTCAAATTTTATGATTGTACAAACTACTTTGTTGACATGATGAAGGTTTTATGTAATATTATAAGAAGCCATCTTCTACAGTACAGCAATTGACAACTATTATAACTAGAAATGGCGCGGCAGAGGCCGACGTGTATCCCCACACCAAATGTTTGACCTAGGTGTGCCCCAGGGTTGGTAATGGGGCCATGCATAGTTGAGATTGACTGTATTGTCATAAGAGAAGTTCAGTATCAATTTGAAGTGAATCCGTGTAGAAATGAAGAAATTATAGTTAAAGGCAATTTTGGGTTGGTGTGGCCTATGTGGGCGGGGCGCCCCAGGGTTGGGAATGGGGTCATGCATGGTTGAGATTGACCGTATTGTCATAAGAGAGGTCCAGTATCAATTTGAAGTGAATCGGTGTAGAAATGAAGAATTTAATGTAAAATAACCTAAAAAAATGAGTGAAAATCACTGACCCGGCCCCACCCAACCCCCATAACTTTTGACACAGGGGTCAGATCAATATTCCAAATAGTGCAGGGTTGCACATACTCTCATAACTACCATGTGTGAAAGTTTCAAGGTTCTAGTGCTAATAGTGTAGGAGATATTAGTGGCCAGGACGGACGGACAGACGGACAGCGGAGATAACCACAATATCCCCACCTTTTTTTCAAAAAGCGTGGGGATAAATACCAGACTTTCAAATTAAAGAATGATACATGTATAAGATTTTTTTTAGTGCATACAACTTAATGCAGGTGTCACTTTATGTGAAATATTCATGAATGAAAGAGCGCAGCCAACAACTTACATTCTTGTGGTTCACTAATTTCATGAGGACAAATTCCCTGTACGCTCGTTTAGCGTGTGTGACATTCTGGAATGGGCGACTCAGCTTCTTGATGGCAACATTTGTGTCTGTTTGTGTGTCGTACGCAGCACTGAATAGACAAGACAAATATTTATTCAGACTTGCACAGTGTACATCGTTTAAACACTAGATATTTCACGTACATTTATGTCAGAGAGATAAACATAGTAATAAAATAAACATAAGCAGCATCGTATACGCTTATGAAAAGGCTAGGTAAAATACTTCTAATATATGGAGGATTACTATTCGAAGCTAAGTAACCACATTAGCAATATTATTTCTTAAAATAAGAGCTTCTTTTACAAATTTTACAAATACAAATAGAACAAAATTAATGAAGTCTGGCTGATATCAACAAAAAAATTAACAGTACCGGTATATTTACTGTAACAAATATGTAAATTTCCACTTTTTTCAGAACATGTAGAACACAGATTTCCTAAACAAGGTATCGGGAATGTTCTTTTTTTTTTGACAAAATGGAAACACCGAAATATATTTGAAACTGGGCATGGTTTCAACAATGTGAAATATGCATTTGATGTTTGAAGACAGTATAGAAAGAACATCATAGTAAGCTTAGATTTCCTCATAATCTGGAAAACAAATGTTGCTGTTTTTTATATAGAAATTCACATAAATCTAAAACCGCAATGTAAGTTTTAAGCTTTAAGCAAAGATTTGGACATATTAAAGTTATTACACAGAAAGTTCAGCTGGTCTAAAAAAAATGTCAATACTTTAATTTCCCTCTTAAAAGCCTCCTTATACATATATGACATAGAATTACAACATATCAATATCTGATTCTTATTTCAATCATGAATGGCAAGACATTCATTGAAAGCCATGCAAATTTCTTGGATACTGGTCAATATAGATTTTCCAATACTTAATTCCCTTTAAATCTCCGGAAATCAGCATCCAACCTTACCATAACTGGACATAAAAGTATTTGCATAGACTTCATTATAGAGGCATAACTCTGAATCCGGCTCCGTGAGAATATGAATGTGCATCTAACAAACAAAATCAAGAAATGAACAAAACTTATATATATATATGCCTCACTTGGGGATAGCACATATTTTTATACTTTTATTCAAAGACAGGTTCCTGTAGAGTTCTATACAACTTAAACACCATAATGACATGAGACAAAACAATTGTATAAATAAATATTTTATGACATTTAAATTAAAAGTTAAAAATGTATACATATCAATTCAAATCAATCCGGTCATAGTGACACAGATGCTTTACTGTTTTGTCATCAAGCACTTGGCCAACTCAGAGTGATTGGAGCTTCCGAATGGCTGATTCTAGGCCAGTTTAGTCATCAATAGCGGGTATTGATTATCTATCTAACAGGCTGTAGGGGCACCTTTCTCACTTTACAAATGCCACAGCAATACTAAGAAGTCAATAACTGATCTAGGGGACTGTGACATACAGCTCTCATTGAGCGTAACATCTTGTTCATGAATATTGATTGGAACTCTTTGATATGTTCAACTAAGCTTTTATTGGAATCTCTCAAACATTTAAGGCTGACTGCTTGGCTATAGTCAGTAACAATACATTATTTATTGGATTATTTCAGGTTGTTGTGCTTCATCACGATTGCTTCAATTATTGCCTATCCTATTTTGTGTACAGTTGTCTTATTTAATAATATTATAAACATTTCAAATTAAAAGTTTTCATAAATAGTGCAGTTATTCTCAGTATTTTCTAGTGTTACAATGTAGTAAACAAGGGACAAAATTGTCACAAAACCAGGTTTTCAATAAAAAAAAGTCTGACAAAGGGAGACAACTGCAACTCAAATTGTGAATTGCTACTGATTGTTCATCACAATAACCCCCCTTGTTTCAAAATCAATCTGTTTTTCGACCCCGTGACCTAGTTTCTGACCCGGCATGACCCATATTCGAACTTGACCTAGATATTGTCTAGATTCAACTTCTGACCAAGTTTCGTACAGATCGGATGAAAACTAATTTATGGCCATTTTTGACCTTTGAACTCAAACTGTGACCTTGACCTTGGAGATATCGACGTAATTATTTCGCGCGACACACCGTCCAATGATGGTGAACAAATGTGCAAAATGATTTTAAAATATGACAATAAATGACATAGTTATGGCCCGGACAAGCTCATTTATAAATTTTTGACCTTTGAACTCAAAGTGTGACCTTGACCTTGGAGATATCGACGTAATTATTTCGCGCGACACACCGTCCAATGATGGTGAACAAATGTGCCAAATGATTTTAAAATATGACAATAAATGACATAGTTATGGCCCGGACAAGCTCATTTATGGCCATTTTTGACCTTTGAACTCAAAGTGTGACCTTGACCTTGGAGATATCGACGTAATTATTTCGCGCGACACACCGTCCAATGATGGTGAACAAATGTGCCAAATGATTTTAAAATCTGACAATGAACAACATAGTTATGGCCCGGACAAGCTTGTTCCGCCCGCCCGCCAGCCAGCCCGCCCGCATTCGCCAATCTAATAACCAGTTTTTTCCTTCGGAAAACCTGGTTAAAAAGACTTGCTCTGAAACTGTTTGCATTTTTTTAACATGCCATAAAATATCTTAACTTCACAGACATCAGAACTTAAGGATTTCAAATAATTTGCTTAATAAAAAGGATAAGAAGAGTGTTCACAAGCTTTATTTGACCCAGTGACCTAGTTTTTGAAACCATGTGACCTATTTCAAACTCAGTCCAGATATCATTTTAGACAAGTATTATGAGCAGATTTCTTTAAGATCGAGCAAACATGATAGCACATGACCCAGTTTTGACCTCAGCGGGGATATCTTTGGGACAAATGTGCTTGCCAATTTTCATGATGTTTGGGCATCCCTTAAGTGTTGGAATACGCAAAAATGTTTATCATTTTAATAAATTTTCTTGTAAATTTTACAAACTGTCAGTTACACAATACACTACTTTTTACATTCAGAAAATGACTTGTGTTCACTCATGTCAATTTGGATTTTTTTTAAACATTATTTTTACCAGAAAGGTTGTCTTAATACTTAAACAGTTGATGTATGTCACCTTAATAAACACAAAAACGGAAAAGAGTAAAAATGTATAAAAATGTCAGTTGCATGACTTATTACATTCAGTAGACGTTACGTTTGATCGCCTCTTGATCCAGTTTCAAACTTGGCTGAGATATCATTTTGACAATGTTCTACACAAGTTTCATGAAGATTGGGCAATAAATGTGAATAACTAGGGTGTTCACAAACTTTTTTTATAATTTGAACTAGTGACGTTGTTTTTGATCCATTGTTACCCACTATTGAACTCACCAGCTGCCAGAGATTGAATTAGGACAAATTGTTCTGACCAAGTTTCATAAAGATTGGTCAGTGAATGTAGCATCTAGAGCTTTTTCTTTAATTTTACAAGTTTCATGCTCTGCCCATAGCAAACACTCTGACCAAGATTCATGAAGATTTAGGAATAAATGTGGCCTCTTAAGAGTATTCACTTTTTTTCTTCTATTATTTGACCTTGTGACCTAGATATTGTCCAAATGTTTCCATGTTTCTAACTCAGCTAAAACAGCATAAGGAATAATATTTTTACAAGTTTCATTAAGATTGAGAAATAAATGTTACCTCTAGAGTGTTCACAAGGTTATACTATAGCTGTATAACTAAAAAATGCCCCTCCCCCTGGCAGCCATGTTTTTCAAAAGACCTTAACCATTTAACTTTGCCGAGATATCATTAGACAAATAAAATGTTCTGAGCAAGTTTAATGGCGATTGGGTTAAAAATGTGACTTCTACTAAGAGTTTTCACAAGGTTTCACTTGAGCCATATAAGGAAAACTACCCAGCCCCCTGGCGTCTATTTTAATGAAAAGGACTGGAAACTATTTTGAAGTCAGTTGAGATATATTTGGGACAAATATTCTGAGCAAGTTTCTAGATGATTGGGCAATAAATGTGACCTTAAAAGTGTTCACAAGGCTTTACTAAAGCGGGACTGGAACCATTTTCAAATTAAGCAGAGACATAATTGGAACAAATGTTCTGAACAAGGTTCATGATGATTAAGCAACAAATGTGACATCTAGAGTGTTGGTCCAAGTGTTGTGAACAATTTGAACAAAAACAATAGCAACATGTCATATTCTACCATTTAGTGTTACAAATTTATAATTCATTTATAAATGTTAAATGTTATTAGTATCAACTGAAAACTACTTATTAATGAACCATTTAAATGCCTTAAGTTTTAATACACTGTAATATGTTAAATTTTTTCTGCACATTGTACAAATAGTTCAAAAATTGTAAAATTCATCCAGTCACATGTATGAATAGGTCCCTTAATCTACGAAATAATTTCAGTTATAACAAACATTTCAGATATTTATTACCATAATCTGTAACAGTGATATAAAGAAGCATGAGCCCCCAAGCCATCAGCCCCTTAACATTTTGCTCAATGTCATTAATTTGCAGAGAAAACTCCTTTGTCCTCATAAAAAAAAAAGATACTTTACAAGCGCTTCTACTAAAATGATTGCCTCGTGACAGTTGTACACAGGTGAAAATGGCTTTGGGAGCGAAGCATACTGGCAGTTATAGTCAGTTGACTGCTATACTCAGGTGTAACATCAAACGATTTTCGTCGGGTGGAATCTATACTGACCGCTGTAGGCAGGTGACTGCTGTTTTCAGATGACCGCTTAGTCAGGTTGTACTGTATGTACAGTACATATAGGAATAACAAGTGAAGGGACCCACAGGGCGTGGCCAATTTCCACCCCATGAGAGGCATAATTCAAACAAACTTGATAGAGGACCACCACAGAGTGTTACGTGCCAAACACCAAACCTAGTGACCTTGCCTTATCAGAGATTTTAAATATTTTGACTAAAGTTATATACAAGCGCCTGCCTGGTTATGCCAATTTTGACCACAGAGGCAATTTTTGAACAAACGTTGCAGAGGATCACTTGACCATGTTACACATCAAAAATTAAACCTATGAGCCTTGCAGTTTAAGAAATGAAGATTTTTAATGATTCAACTTAAAAAATCTATTTAAATCTTTGTTGACCTACATATGCAGCAGGCTGGAACCATTTAAACAACTTTGAAAAAGTGTCATCAAAGGATCATTTGTGTAAAGTTTAAGTCAAATCTGCCCACGGGTTCAGGAGGACATGTCTTTGAAGAAAAAGTATACACACGCATTCACTGACCGACAAATGATATCACGGTATCCTAAAAGCTCCCAATGAGCAATAGGTGATCTAAAAACTGCTGATTTTGTTGACTGTACTTAGTTATTGTGACATGTGACCAATATTGACTCACCAAACGATTCCCTGAGCACCAGAGCCAATAGGTCGCAGGTTTTGGTAACGTTTCAGGATGGTAAATGTGGAATCTCCCACCTCCACTGTCTCATACTGCGAGGGGTGTTTCCCACTGGAGTGACTCATTGTGAATGACTTTGAGGTGTTGATTTATTACCAAAAAGTCAATGCTTCATAGTTGGTGTCCTTGGTCACTAATTCGCACTTCAGTCGAAATGAACTGCAAAGTTACAATAAAAAACTTTACACAATGACAAATTTGTATGAAATAAAACAAAAACATTCTTTTACACTACGTCTAGCATGATTTCTGCCTTCTGCCACGCATCACCGTGATTCAGCCCAGCATGACACATTACTACAGTCACTGTGATATATTTACAGATATTCCTAAATGCATGAGAAACGCATGTAATGAGTGAGAAGTATGTTTGTTATAATATATGTCAGTCAATATATCATTGTTATGGTTGGCGAGACATCATATGTCTGTCAGTCAGGCCATGTTCGAATATGACTGAAACCTTATCCAATAATCAGTAAGTACTAAATAAGTGAAGTATTGACACAAGGACATGAATGACATGAAAAGCTAACATTGAAATATTTTAACACAAAAATGTTTGGATATGGAAGGCAGGCAAATCTGTTGGTTCAGCACATACATACACCATGAAATATATGTTCTTTTCTAACCTTAGAACGTCATCTTATGTCTTACATTAATATGGAAATATGATGATTGACAAATGACAGAAAGATTTACCGACAGAAAAACTGGTAAATAATCAATGCCGAAGGAAATCCCCTAACCAAGAGAACAGTTTTCACAGAAAGAGTAAGTTATAGATGAAAGCATTTACCTGATATGTGAAGACTGTCGAAAATATATATTTGGACGTTGACACCTTTCAATAATATTACAAAAAAGGTTTGCTTTCGCAGTGTTTTTCTGTCAAAATGTGTCAGAGATTTTGTGCTGTGAGAAAAACGTCATCGAAAGTTGCACTTGTTTAATTATCGCAAAGCAAACGAGATCTGCAAAAATACAAAATATTTTAAAGAAATACGTAATTTTACTATGTTTCCATTATTAATACAAAAATGTGAACATAAAATGGCATTTGAAGGCTCCTAAAAATATTCTTAATTGAATGTGACGTCACTAAATTGTGTGTACTGCACACCCGGAAGTAAGATATGCAAAACATGACAGCTATCAAAACAACAAATATTAGTATTTAAACATCGAAAGACAGTACATATACTGTTGTTACAGGTATATTTTGATAATAAGAATAATTGTATTTGTTTATTTAAGGCTAATGTATATTTTGCAATTGATGTTAATGATATTATAAACTTTATATCAAAGTAACTTATGATAGAAAAGATTTTTTAACTGATTAAACTTAAGAAGTTAAGTTTTTTTTATCGATTGTGTGTAAATTCTAGTTGCAATAATCCAACTCCTAGCTACTGGTAAAGGCTTTTTCATGTTAACTCGCCGCTTGAAATCCAAGGGGCACTTAAACGGTAATGTGAGCCACATACACTATTTTGTGGCATTAATAAACACAAAAAGGTCATAATTATCATTAATATCCCTAATGCACAAATTAAAACAACTTTCTTGATATGGTGGACTTGCATAATAATAATATTAATTCATGTTTCAAACACGCCACCAGTTCTTGAAAATGTGTGTGTTTTTGCATTTGGACAACGCCCAGTATTATAGTGAGTATTCAGAATTTGCAAATATGCATAGACTATTGCCAGAATTCTCTGCAAGATAGATCTCGTGTCTAATCCACCAATTGTGATATCCAAAACCTCGGTAGGATTGCATTGTCAATTCAAAATTTCCACTTTTGGTTTGATAACGGATTTGTATCAAGTTTTTGTTTCGAGCATTTCACCACAAATGACAGGCAACTTGATGTCCATGGGAACAGGTATTGTGTTTGTTACCATAGATTAGGTTGATTGAACTCGATTGTATAGACATATGTGATGCATATTTTTATGTCCCCCAGTCTATACTGGGGGACATATTGTTTTTGCCCNCCGAAATTCGGCGGGTCTTTCAGAAGGAAAAAAACCCCTGCAGATGTACTCATAAAAGCTCACAGCATTCAAGAAGAACTAGACAGTAAAGTGTAAATTCATTTTATATCACAAGGTTTGATGGAACAGTATATTTTTACATATGATGCAACTGCAATTTGAACTACAGTTGACTTAATGTTTGCTGAATTTCACCGTGTACTGCGAAATTTATATAAATAAAGATTTGATAAAAACACGATTTGTGAGAAAAATGATTTGCATAACAAATACGTTAAATAACAGAGAATCATTTACTAGGATCACACATAAGCACAATACATGTAACAGATTAACATTATAACAACATAAAACAGCAATGTTGATATGGTCATATAAAACAAAGAAGTAACTTACAAGAATTGCTCTATAAAACAACAAAAGAAATGTTGAAAAATGTCAATAAAATAGAAAAACAAAAACATAGTTAACTGAAGTACAAAGTTCAACTTCANTCAGGCCGGTCCCCAGACCGTCCGGTATTGGCAGAGTCTACTGTATCTGGTATTCTGAATTCATATAAAACTATATAAAGGTAGTCGCTAAATCCAACTGTTTGTTTAAAATTCTGAAGTAATAGGTAAGGTACACAATTCTAAATTATATTTGTTGGAACTAATTTAAAAAGTAAGTCGAACACAACAATATATTTTGTGTCACTGTGGCAATAATTTGTCTTGATAAGTTTTGCCTTGGCTACAGCTTGGCTATTGCTACCTTTTGCATTTCAACAGGACTTCCCCATCTTGCTCTAAATAACAATTAAATATAGGTTCCAAATCAAATATGACATGTTTTTAATGTGTAATATTATCTTCAGATTGAAAGTTTTTGATGTGAGTATATAAATAAATTAAGAGGCCAAATTTAAAACATTATACATTATAGCTATTTTGCCCCTACATCGCTGAAATAATTACACCCCTAGTTATCAGGAGTCCTATATGTTCCAACAATAACCGATGTTGCAAATTCTCAACACTGATATAAATGAATCACTTTAATTTGGATCTGTGCCCACAGCATCACTAGGGCAGGATGGAAGGAGTAACAGACAAATTTTCAGCCATGGCTTCCAACATACGGCATATGAAGTCAAAAAAAGCTGACAAGATTGCTGATCCTATTGCCTCTAATAAGTGGTGGGAACTGAGGTATCAAATGTGAATCCTTGCATCGTGCAACATATTTCCTGACCTGGTTTGCACATATATTGTTTTATGTAACTTATTTCCCTATCAAGAGAGAATCCATATGTAACCTGAGCTTCCCCTTGCTCGAAATTTTCTTTAGCCAATGTTGCTTTGCTTTTGCAAATATTTTGTCATTTTGGCTGTTTTATGGGTTTTTATGAAGAAAATGTTGTAGCCAAACAGAAATTTCTCTAGCCAAATGTGTCAATTTGGCTAATTTGGCAAATGACAGAGTCCTGGTAAACTCTTCCGCTCACATGTTTATTCAGTACACTGAACATGAATCTCGCTCCTCATTGTTCATCATTTTATCTTGCACATTTTCCGTTTTTGGCTTGTTGCATTTGAACACATATGTTAATTAAATTTGACAATCACTGTTTTTCTGTTGTTGTTTTTTTATGCCCCCGAAGGTGGGCATATAGTGAACGCAATGCCCGTCTGTCCGTCCGTCTGTCTGTCCGTCCGTCCTTGCCAATATCNAAAAAAAAAAAAAAAAGCGGCGCAGTAGGGGGCATTGTGTTTCTGACAAACACATCTCTTGTTTTATTCAAAAAGTATGTTTTTCTTACTGAGAAACATAAACTTTTTTGAGTTTTTTTCATAAGTTTTTACACTTACTGGTAAACCAGCTTACCCAGGCATAGTGTGAGTAGGTTAAATGACCACTGATATATACTTTGGAATACAGTCTGTGCCAAAGATGGCCGGACCAACCAACAAGTCCTGGAAAATATTAAAAGGTCCAGCCTGTCTGTCCAATTTACAGGACGGAATGTCTGCTACAAAAATGCAAAAGGTTTGTTTTACGCCCATGTAAGTGTCCTGTGTGGCACAAATAGCATCTATTGTACCAACGCTGACTTGTTGTTGAGGGAATTTTCAGCACCCACCTTATTGGTCCATTTTTATGCATTGTTACTATCTGACAATAGTGGATCCAAATTCTTGACTGCCTATTTGCGTAACACGATAATCTGATCAGTAGGTAATACAAATATCTATCTGTGTGTTTGGAATTGCAATAGTTATTTATTGTAATGATCATCCTCATTTGCATCGTCATGATATTGGCTGTCAATCTCCAGGCCTTGAAAAAGGCTGGTCAAATTTATCTGGGCCATTGTCAGTTTAGGCCATCTTGACCAGACTCCTATCTGATATGCACACTCAGACTCTACAAGTATCGAATACTTTTGTTATTGGAACGCTGACATGGTATTGAGAATTTACAAATGTGCAGAACCAGGTTTATTATATTCTCAAGCCGATAGGTACTGTTAATAAAAGGTCCTGTACTACTTGTTCCCATTTTACAGGACCTTCTCTCATGTAAAAATTTGCCTAGTTTGGATTTGACTGGGAATGTGCAAGAAATTCTTCAGAAGCATGCTTTTAATCTCATTATATTGTGTTAATTGCTAGGTCCGCTAAAAGGTATGTTGGTTTATTTTAAGTTACTGAAACTGGGAATAAAAAGCTGGTTGACACATTAATAGTAAGGTGGATACAAAATAAAAATAGGAAGCATGTGCTCTTCTTGCTTGTTGAATTTGTATTGAGTGTGCGCGTATTTGCTCAATTAATTTCATAAAGCCTTGAAAAAGTAACTCCCCTGGGGTGCAAAAAAGGTTTTATACGGTACATTTCATGTATCTTAGTCAAATTTCATTGTTATCTATGAAACATATAAGATTATATAATACAATTTAACTAATGTTAAGACATTGTGTACTCTAGGGGACAATCACAAGTTAACAACAATGGCTATTATCATAGTACCATTGTTGTCCATATCAAAGTGATTTGATTTTGTGTTGTTAATATCTATTGTCATATTCATCATTGATGAATTCATCGTTGTTGTGGTCACAATGAATGGCATTGTAGTTCATAATTATAATTAGTGGTATTTAATGCAATGATTTTACATAAAGGATTATTTACAGATTAGCAAATGGACTACACATATTTTCATTCGAGAGTGAGAGCTACTATTTTGGTGCAGTTATGTCAAGGTCTATTTAAATATTTTCGCAACACATGCAAAAGATGCCACGCTTCAAACAAATTGTTGATGAGGTCAACTATCTGTTGAGGTACTGTAACCAGTTTTTTGTTCACCATTTTGGGAATGGGGTCGGGTCCCTTTGGATTGGGAAAAATCGCTGCGTTTTGACTAAAATTGGGGAAATTAGTGTTGTTATTGTTTTGGTATAAAATGCTTCAAAATTGAGAATAAAAGTGTTTTCAATATCATATTTACAAAGGTTCAACTTATAGTGCTGGATGGGAGATGAACTAAATGTTGAAATCTAAAAAAAAAAAAAAAAANAAAAAAAAAAAAAAAAGGGAAATCTTCAATTGAAATTTTTTAGGAACATTTGGGGAAAATATACTCTTTTTCCATTGGGAATAGGACCAAATACCGGCCCCAATTTTGAACGAAAAAAACAACACTGGTAACACCAATAAGTTTTGGGATCTCCTCCATGTGTTTTGCTTTGGCTGGTATTTTGGTAGTAAAGAAATTATATTTTAGGAGGTAATTTATTGCATTTGAAGCAATTGCACACATAAATTCACAGGTAAAATAATGTGAAACCAGATAAAGAAGCTACTAATCATTGTTGTTGTTGTTTTTTAAATAAATCTTTATGCATGGATTGTTGCTTTGCGGACTGAAAACAGATTATATTTGCTGTGATGGATGAATATTAATGAGATGCATTCAGTGTGCAACCAGGTGTCCTAGCAACTAGGTTTCCTAAGGCCAGGAATTTGTGTTTGTTTTGTTTTTGAGAAAAAAAAAACGAAAAAAAAAAACTACACTTCTAGGTACAATTGAAATTTGAAGAAAAAAATTGGTAGAGTAAAATTTCCCTCCTCGACAACCATGTCAATTACATTACTAATGATTATTATGCAATGTTTCAGTGTGCCTTTTCCAAGGGCCTTTCAGAACAGGGTTGCACGTGTGAATTTAAAAGTGAAGGGTACCATTTTCCTGAATTTTCAAATCAGGAGTACACTTGTGTTTAAATAACCCAATCAGGGGAACCTCTGTGCTTGAATTTCTGAATATCATCATTTTGTGCTTGTTTAATCAGCTGCACGGAAGTAATGTAGAAATTTATAAAGGACACATACAATTAAACAGAAAATTAACCCCTTCCTATCTGCTGGTCTTCGCATTTGTGACTTAAGAAAATCCTGTGGAAAGGCCTTAAAGTTTGTTATGAACAAATAAAAAAATAAAAATATTGTCATCAATTTTGCAGCGCAATGAAACGAATATTCAACAAACCCTGACCTACTTCAGCACATCTTAATCGTAATTGATGGTTGCCTGTTTAGTGATAGATCATGTGAGAAAGTGGTTTTGTTTCCACTAAATTAGAAGTGAATAAACACAAAATTACATTACATGTTTAATGCTAGTTAAATATCTTGAAGGTTATACCTTTGTATTATAACTTCGTATGATTAGGAATATTTAAATAAATTTAGGATTAAACATTTCTGAAAAAAAGGGAAAATATGCTGAGGAAAAAAGACAGTGTTCGTTTCAGGTTACATTTTTTTTTCCGTCTAATTCCTGCACTGTATGTACATTCCACTGTTGATATATAAAAAAGCAATTACGTGATTCAAATTTCAGTTTAATCTGTGATTCTTCTTTTTCGAGTATTTGCACTGTATAACTATCACTATATTGAAGCTGAAAGTTAATAGCCTATTGATAAATAACTTAAATGTTTCCTGTTGTAATATAAAGCAAGTCTAAACAACACATTGTCACCAACAGTGAATTGTAATGTAACACTTCAAACCAAATACTTGGGTAAAGTGCAGTGTTCGAGCACATATAAGCTGTATATCAAGAAGATTTTAAGTACCTGAAGATGGAAACACCAAGACTTGCGCTGTTTGATTAAATCACATGCATTTTTTTTATGCCCCCCTTCGAAGAAGAGGGGGTATATTGCTTTGCACATGTCGGTCGGTCTGTCGGTCGGTCGGTCCGTCCACCAGGTGGTTTCCGGATGATAACTCAAGAACGCTTAGGACGAGGATCATGAAACTTCATAGGAACATTGATCATGACTCGCAGATGACCCCTATTTATTTTTAGGTCAAAGGTCACAGGTCAAGGTCTCAGTTACTGGAAATAGGAAAATGGTTTCCGGATGATAACTCAAGAACGCTTATGCCTGGGATCATGAAATTTCATAGGTACATTGGTCATGACCGGCAGATGACCCCTATTGATTTTCAGGTCACTAGGTCAAAGGTCAAGGTCACAGTGACCTGAAGCAGTAAAATGGTTGACTGGAAATAGGAAAATGATTTCCGGATGATAAGTCAAGAACGCTTACGGCTTGGATAATGAAACTTCATAGGGACATTGGTCATGACTGGTAGATGACCCCTATTGATTTTGAGGTCACTAGGTCAAAGGTCACAGGTCAAGGTCACAGTGACTGGAAATAGGAAAATGGTTTCCGGATGATAACTCAAGAACGCTTACGCCTGNGTCGTCTGCTAAAATGTCGTCTGCTGAATTTCTAAAATTAGCATTTTCTTCAATTTTTTTCAAAGAATACTATCAGAATAGCAAACAGTTTGGATCCTGATGAGACGCCACGTTCTGTGGCGTCTCATCTGGATCCAAACTGTTTGCAAAAACCTTCAAAATCCGGTTCCAGCACTCAAAGGGTTAATGCATATGTGGTAAGTTTTGTCCAAGAGTATTTTGTGCAGGCCACACAGGCTAATCAGGTATGACAATTTACGCCTTCATGGATTTTTTTCATGAAAATGAAGTCTCTTCTAAACGAAAATCCAGTCTAGGCGGGAAGTGTCCTCCCTGATTAGCCTGCACCCACTCCACAAGCTATCGGGGACTACACTTTATGCACATGCATTAAGCTCTTTTTTGCCAGAGCGAGGCTCATTTAACCCTTTGCATGCTGGGAAATTTGTCGTCTGCTAAAATGTTTTCTGCTAAATTTCTAAAATTAGCATTTTCTTCAAATTTTTTTCAAAGAATACTATCAGAATAGCAAACAGTTTGGATCCTGATGAGACGCCACGTTCTGTGGCGTCTCATCTGGATCCAAACTTTTTGTAAAGGCCTTCAAAATCCGGTTCCAGCGCTCAAAGGGTTAACATGGCACCAATTGATGCAGGATGTTTGTCGACATACTATCACTTTTTTAAGGTGTTGACGTGTTTATAATTGAACAAGGGTAATAAACAGTACTGTAATGTAAAAACATATGCGTCCAGCGTAGCTCCAGACCAGCCTGAACAAGTTTTTGAACAAGTTTACTAAACAGTACGAGGGAAAAACATATTCAGCCAGGGTAGCTCCAGACCCTGTATATACTATAATGTCTTATTGTTTGAGTGAGCACAAGGTTTTTAACTGTGGTTCTACCATGTTTACTACCAATTGAAGAGTTGAGAATAAAACTATAGTACATGGTTTTGATTTTTTCCAAAGTCAAACTCTTGATTCTATAATCTTTACATTCAACATCATATCCACTTCTTTCAAGCTCAAGGTTCACTATTTGAGCCTTGTTCTGGGAAAAATGGGCTTAATTCCTGTGCATAAAGTGTCATCCCAGATAAGCCTGTGCAGTTAGATTAACCTAATCAGGGATGACACTTTCAGCTTTTATGGTATTTTTTGTTTGAAGGAAGTCTCTTCTTAGAAAAAAAATCAAGTTTAGATGGAAAGTGTCGTCCCTGATTAGCCTGTGTGGACTGCACAGGCTTATCTAGGATGACACTTACACACATGCATTAAAACCCATTTTCCCAGAGCGAGGCTCATTTGAAAATGTAAAGATGATACCATCAGGATTGTGATTTTAAAGAAATGGAAACTTCTTCACCGCTCAACGCCCACTACTTGATCTTTCGCTCCAGGATGTCTCAGCAGGGGGCGTCGAGCCTGACCAAGTGCGGCTGGCTGCGTAAGCAGGGTGGGATGGTGAAGACGTGGCACCGGCGCTGGTTCGTGCTCAACGGCGACTACCTGTTCTACTTCCAGAAAGAGGACGACGTCCGGCCTCTCGGCATGATCAGTCTCACCGGCAACAAGATCATTCAACATCCCGCGAACCCTGAAGAGCCGGATAAATTTCTGCTCGAGCTGATTCCAGGTATGCCAGGGACATTTTTATGCTTTTGAGTTTATATGAGCATTGTTCTATGAAAACTTGGCTTAATGCATGTGCGTTTAGTGTCATCCCAGATTAGCCTGTGCAGTCTTCACAGGCTAATCACGGAATGACACCTTCTGCTTTTATGTAATTTTTCGTTAAAAGGAAGTCTCTTTGAAACGAAAATCTAGTGTAGTCGAAAAGTGTCGTCCCAAATAAGCCTATGTGGATTGCACATTCTTATCTGGGATGACACTTCATGCACACTCATTAAGCACAGTTTTCCCAGAAAGAGGCCAATTTTATATTGAGGCTTGGCTTATTTGTTAATTTAATTTCCCCTCCTCAGGAGTACAAGTATTAATCTATCATGTAAAGACAGACAGATAGGGGCTTTCTATACTACAGTGGTCTGTTAAAGGTGCGCACAACTATATATTCAACAAATCCACCCACCCTCATGAAGGTGGGTTTTCCCCAACTTAATTTCTTTGATGTTTGATTTAGATTTTTTTTAAACTAACATGATGTTAATATTAATACAATTATGTACATGTTAAGCAGTAGTATAATTTTACTAGTATTAAGTATATTGAATGTGTGTACATAATTATCCTTTCATGTTTTTAACAATATCCATTAAGTCATTATGTCATTTTAAATTATTTTATTAATTGACCAGGTTTTCAACAAAATCTTGGTTATTAGATTGAGGTATGGCGTCAAACAGGTGGTTTCTGGTAAATAACTAAAGTTGCCATTGACCAATCTTGATGAAACTTTGGATATTGCATGCTAGCATTATAACCTAGTTACTGGTTTATTTGCAGCGAGAATGTGTCAAACAAATAATAATGTTACGGAACCAAATGTCGTTTTTTTTATTTTTTATAAAAATGCATCTTACTATTTTCTGATATCTATGGCGGTAAAAAGTTGATATACTCACTCATTATCTAACAAAGAATATAAAAATACTAGGATCAACAGCTAAACAGTGCTTCTAATTATTGCCAGCTCTTATAGCATGTTATATATTTCGATTATTTCAGTTAAATTCTATACTAGCCAACTTGAGCAAAAACCAGGTGATTTTCTAAATACATACTGCTTTATCTACAACTGAAATCATTAACTACTGCTACAAACATATTGGCTTGGTGGTCTTTATTATAAAGTTGCTCAAATGTATCCGTCCGTGTAGTTATATATGTATGGAATGGCGGTGGGCTTTTTAATGTCACAATTACAAAATGTAATCATGTTTTTTATTGCGTTTGCAGGGTTCTGTCTCTTTCATGTATACAAAAATACATGTGTGATGCATAAATTATAGAGCAAAAAGTAGTAGACTGCATGGTGTACAAGTTTATGCCTTGTTTTCAAATTAACTTCTTTGCACAAGTTGTTCTGGTTTACGTGTATGTTTGTATGTTATTTATCAACTCATAACAGTTGTGACATTTGGTAGTTCTGAATCAAACGTTTTATTCAGAAATGATGAATAGGATGAAAAACACATATTTAAGCTTAAGTGTCATGTCATTGTTATATAAAAATAACAACATAAGGTGTATTGGTGCTATGTACATGTAATAAGTTATTGTGGTTTAAAATGTGTTAATGGATTGGCGGTGAAATATAATAACGTAAACTGTACCTGTGGTTTATTCAAGACACAGTGAAATATCTTTTGGGCTGCACACATATTCATTAACCCTTTGAGCGCTGGAACCGGATTTTGAAGGCCTTTGCAAACAGTTTGGATCCAGATGAGACGCCACAAAACGTGGCGTCTCATCAGGATCCAAACTGTTTGCTATTCTGATAGTGGTCTTAGAAAAAAAATCAAAAAAATGCTAATTTTAGAAATTCAGCAGGCAACATTTTAGCAGACGACAAATTTCCCAGCATGCAAAGGGTTAATAAGGTGTCAGCAAAACAAGTAGTGGGCTCATTAAATTTCAGGAAAAAATCTTGAGCAGCATGCATCTTATTAAACCTTTCAGTATGGCAACAATAAATCCACAGTATATAGGTATTCACGTTTGATACAAAGTATTACTGTTAATCTTAATCAGTTATAATATCTTGGTTATTTTTAACCAGGTTTTTAACGTAGTTTAAAATCCTGGCAATTAGATAAGGGGTGTGGTGGGTGGGTGGTCTGGGGGGGGGCGTAAAACAGGCAGTTCCTGGTCCATTACTTTAGTTTGCATTGACCAATCTTGATGAAACATTAGATATAGCAAGCTTGCATAGAGCTGGCTTGGATTTGTATTTGGGGCCTGTTGTGTCTAGGTCAAGGTCATTTATTTTAAGTTGGAAAAACGGTTTCCGCTTAATAACTTTAGTTTGTATTGGATTGCATTGAAACTTTGTATGAAGGCAGCTTACACGCAGACCTAGCTTGGGATTTCATTTGGGGCCAGTTGGATCAAGATCACTGTTTTTTTAAAAGAAGTATTAAGTTTCTTCTCAATAACTTTAGTCTGAATAGGGGTATTGTATTGAAACTTTGTATGTAGGCAGCTGATATGCAGACCCAGCCTCGGATTGCCCATTTATATTAATATTAAATAACAATTAAGTGTTGCCATGATTCTTGTTATACTATAATATTTTGCATTTTCTGGTGATTTCAATGTAGTGGACAGAGCTCTGACCATACAAAAATGNAAAAAAAAAAAAAAAAACAGAATTATAATATATTTAAATTAACAAGTTTAACTTCAAGACATTTTTTTTTTACATAACACAGGTAAATTGTAAAAGGTAAATTGATAACCAGTAGTTATTTACCTTTCAAATAACGATACAAATATTTTGACTAGGACTAGTTTTTGTGTTTTTTGTTGACCTAATTGAGTCACTGTTACAGTGTGCCAGATAATGTTTCATGCAGTAGTTTTTCACTAACAATTTTATTTTACAAATAGTATTTCGCTTTCAAAATCAAGATTTAGTTTGTTGTTAATTAAGTATAAAGAATACTTTCAATATTAGCAATTAATTTATCTTCACATCTGATCAAAATCACTTCTCTTTAAAGATTGATTATATAAAACATGGTCATGTGGAGTTTGTATTATATGATTGTTTGAACAGTTAAAAGCAGTGCTCGAGTACCTATGAGTTTGACCATCCAAAAGTACGTAAAGAAATATGAAAGAAGTTTCATTTGCTATGTATTAAAGAAATTGGTTTTCTTTTTAAAATGCTTTTGCAATTATAACTTCCTTGATTACTTCTTTATCATTAATCCCCTTGGTTTTATCAATTGTTTTGTAATTAATATTGCATTTGTTAACCTCCCTGTTGTAGCGTTGTGTTCAGACTTTCCTTTTCCAGTTTGCATTGCTCTTAATTTTTATACGCAGGTGATTTTTATGTAAGACAATTTCTAAACCATTGATACTGTCATGTGTTTCATTACATTCATTTTGCTTCCCAATTTGCTTGGTGATTGTTGTCCTGCAGTTTACCTTCAAAATTTCTTGGGTGGATTGCTCACATTATCGCAGTGTAATGAGCCTCGTTCTGGGTAAACCGGGCGTAATGCATGTGGGTCTAGTGTCGTCCCAGATTAGCCTGTGCAAGCTGGACTGGATTTTTGTTAAGAAGAGACTTCCATTAAACGGAAGTGTCGTCCCAAATTAGCCTGTGCAAGCTGGACTGGATTTTTGTTAAGAAGAGACTTCCATTAAACGGGAAGTGTCGTCCCTGATTAGCTTGTGCGGACTGCACTCGCTAATCTTGGAAGAAACTTTTCGCAAATGCATTAAACCCGGTTTTCCCAGAACCCTGCTCAAATGTTTGTTCCAATGTGCTCTTTCTTGTCTGACACGGTCACAACAAATTTTTCTGAAATATTAGCAGTTACAAAAATTGACTGGGATAAAATGTTCATTATGATGGGCCTTGTTATGCCCCCACATAGTGGGAGACATGAAGCATTGCACTTGTCCATATGTGCGTCCGTATAAATACATGTACTTTCGTACATACGTCTTTACATGGATCTTGCTCAAACTTGTACAGATCTATAAAATTAATGTATAGATGATAACTTTCTCCAGTATGGATGGATTTTCAAATAAATAGATAGAAGTGATAAGCATGATGAGACAGTATCAAGCACAATATTGAGACATCCTCCAAGCTAAAGCAGTAAAGGTCACAATTCAAGGACCAAGGTCAAATTTAAGAAGTTATTTCTCAACACTTTATCTGGAGCATAATGTTGGGCAGCATTTATAGATTTTCAAATACCTTGGTAGAGAGTGATAAAAATGATGAGCTGGAGTTTCAGGGTAAGACTCAGGCTTGTGGTTTAAGGTCAAGTTCACAATTTGTCAAGTGTTTTCAGGGGTTTTTTTCCTTCTGAAAACCCGCCGAATTTCGGCCTTTTCCCCTAGATATTTTTTTCCCCTCTGACAGAAATTTTTCCCCCAAAAATGATTTTCCCCTAAAAAAAAAAAAAAGTTTTTTTTTTTTTTTTTTTTTTAGAGGNTCAAACTTGTACAGATCTATAAAATTAATGTGTAGATGATTGATAAGAAAGGAAATTGTGAAGCAACAAGTTTTGGCACAATTATTGCCCTTTGTATATTTTTCCACTGTAGAAGATAAGTTAACAATATTTAGTGTTTCACACTCCTTTTTAAATTCCAGGTGGATCTTGCTCAAACTTCCACAGTTGAATGATCTTAATGTGTAGATGATCGTAAAGAAATGAATAGTGACTGCGACAGGTTTCGGCTGAATTATGGCCCTTTGTCTTTTTGTGTACTGTAGAATATATAGTTGATTTGTCTGTGTCCAAACATGAGTTGTGGGGGCATCAGGATTGGGCTTTTTGGTGGATGGGCATTTTTTAGTCCAAGGTCAAGGTAAACATTCAAGGTCATAGGTTATCTATATGAAATCGATCCTAAACATTTTTCCAAAGAACATCTTTCTCCAGTATGGATGGATTTTCAAATACATAGATAGAAGTGATAAGCATGATGAGACAGTGTCAAGCACAATATTGAGACACCCTCCAAGCTAAAGCAGTAAAGGTCACAATTCAAGGACCAAGGTCAAATATAAGAAGTTATTTCTCAACACGTTATCTGGAGTATAATGTTGGGCAGCATTTATAGATTTTCAAATACCTTGGTAGAGAGTAATAAAAATGATGAGCTTGAGTTTCAGGGTAAGACTCAGGCTTATGGTTTAAGGTCAAGGTCACAATTTGTCAAGTGTTTTACATTAGACATTTTTACTAAGCACTTTGTACTGGAGCATAACATTGTCAATCATGAGTATATTTTCGAATAACTTGGTAGAAGTATCTGATAGGTATTATGAGAATGTTGCATACTTAAACCATTCCCCTAGGTTCAAGGTCATGTTGCAAAGTCACGGTATGAGGTCACATATAAGAAATCAACCACTGAAACTTTGTTCATCATAGACGGATTTTATATTAGCCTGGCAAAAGTGACAATTTGTAAGTAGCCCAATATGTCCAGCATAGATTGATTTTTAAATAACTTTGCAAAAGTGAAAAGCATAATGTGATGGTATGTAACACACAGAAACCTGGTCTGTTTTTCCAAGGTCAAGGTCAAAGTTCAAGATGAAATGTCAACACTTTGTCAAGAGTATAACAAAGTCCAATATGGATGAAAAAAAAATGTTTCAGTAAGTGTCACACACAAGGTCCAGGCCACAAGATCATTGTCGCAAGAAAGGCAAGAGTAAAAATTTATTGTATTTAGCAAAGGTTGGATTTTTTTTTGTAACTTTGTAGAAGTAAAATGTCGGCTGAGACTGAGTTGCACACATTCAAGACCCAAGTCCCTTAGGTCAAGGTCACAATTTAAGGTCAACGGTAAAATATTAGAAATCATTAAGGCTTTGACTTATCTTTACCTTAAACAACTTTGTTAATGGGCCTATCTTTGTGACAATGACATTCTTGTTTGCCAGTAGTTATTTATTTTATTGGGCGGGATAAAAGACAGATATTTGTGTGGCATGAAGTTTGTTGAGACAAGTTATAGACATGCTTACACGTGTAACTGAATGTTGAATGTGTTATTAACTGTCATTAATACGCTAACATATCTGGCACGCTTTACGTTCTTCATGTGTCTGTGTATTTCAGAGGAATTTGCCATCAGTCGCTGTAGATCTCTCAGCTACAAAAGTATGGGCGTCGGTATAAACTCTGACCTCTTTGTAACAATTCTTAATTGATAGGCAGGCCAGACAGATATTACAAACGATAATGTATCATCTTTTACAATTTTGTTTGACAATCAATTCAGACAGATATTACAAACGATAATGTATCATCTTTTACAATTTTGTTCGACGATTTTGTTTTTGATGTAAATTAAATAAACTTTAACCAGATGTATTTTAAAAGATACTTGTGTGCACATTTATGGTTTCCTTAAAAGTCAGTTGTATGAGTTCAAAGAAATCTAGATAAAGTCATTTTTTTGGGGGAATCCTCATTGCAAAAGCAGTGAGTTCTAACATGCAAAGCAATATAACCAAAAATATTTTTTTTTAATCTGTAAGTATTTCCATTTACCCCAGTTCATTTTGTGTTGAGCAGTCAGGCTGGCTTGCACATCAATTATTCTGCAATGCAATGTGGCTAAAATCTCCTGACAGTACAGCAAAGACGTAACAAACAGACTGAACTTTTTTTGCAGAGTTTGGTGATAGGAACATGGGAGTAATCTTCAGTGTGCACCAAAAACAGAATTGTCAAATTTTAAGCGTTAAGTTGAATCTAGTTTATTAGGAAAAAAAATTCCAATAGAATTCCAATAGAAGAGCCAAGCAATTACTGTAAAATCATGATTATTGGTGGGCCATTAATTTTCTTTGATTTCCTGGGTTTACCAATATCAACAAATATATAACTCAAACACATCGGAAAATGACCGACACATCCAAAATCAGATGTAAACGAATTAAAATGTCCAAGACAAAGTCATTAAAAGAAAAAAAAAACTACTAATTTCTTGCGGACAAATAAATAATCCTCGTTCTGTGAAAAGGGGTTTTAATGCATATGCGTAAAGTGTCGTCCCATTTTAACTTGTGCAGTCCGCACAGGTTAAACAGGGACGACGCTTTCCGCCTAAACTGGATTTTCTACAATAACAGTATTCCTTTTAATGAAAAACAGAATAAAAGCGGAAAGTGAAGTCCCTGATTAGCCTGTGCGGACTGCACAGGCTAATCTGGTACGACACGTTACGCACATGAATTAACCCCTTTTTCACAGAGCTCGGCCCAAATTATTTTACAGTATGCTGAAGAATTCTTGGCACCAAGTGTTATATTGGTTTTACTAGAGCTGTACCGTTTCAGATGATTTAGCCCCACTTGTACTGCATCCTGATATAATTATTATATGCACAGTTTTTGCATGGTGTATGCCAAACATATTGCATGTTATTACCCTTATTTGCAGTCTTTTGTCATGTATATTGAAAGAAGACTTGGTCATTCTGTCATTCTATTATTTCCTGATGTATAATGGATTGATATGCTTGAAGATATTTCTAGACATAACTATGATTTGCCATTTGATAATAAGATAGATGTAATTATACCTAACCACGAGTTTGAAAGGAGGGTATACTAGAGTAACTGTTGGTCTATAAGCAATTTTTATGCCCCCTTTTTTAAAAAAAGGGGGTATATTGTTTTTGGCCTGTCTGTCATTCTGTCTGTCATTCTGTCTGTCCGTCCAAAACTTTAAGGAATCTTAAAAGTTTTGTCATAACTTTTGCAATATTGAAGATAGCAACTTGATATTTGGCATGCATGTGTATCTCATGGAGCTGCACATTTTGAGTGGTGAAAGGTCAAGGTCATACTTCAATGTCAAAAAAAAAAAATCAAAGCGGCGCATTAGGGGGCATTGTGTTTCTGACAAACACATCTCTTGTTTTCCTTTAAACTTATTTAATTTTTGTTCAACTTACATGAACATTGTTTTTTTCAAATTGGGAATTTTCTGCTTTGGAAATCAAGATGCATATGTTTGGCTTTGGGAATGGGTCCAACTATCGGACCCCAGAGATCATTAGAAAAAGGGCCTGAACAGAAGCTATTTAAGATTTCCAACAGTTTGGGTCAGAAGTAAAACAGCTACAAATTATGAATACTATTTTGTGACTATTATGTAATTTATACCAGAACTGTAGCAGGAACTTTTACGCATCCTTTCAAATCCTAATCACAGCAAAGTAGGTAGGTCATGTGCATTAGCCATTTCAAGTTTGGTAAGATTTTAGGTGAAACTAATAAATTCAGACAAAGTCTCATAACAAAATGTCCCCATGCTGATCATTTCTGTGACACATTTTTTTGGCTCGGATTGGCACCTTTATTTTCCCTCTTCGAAACACATTTCTGTCAGTGTTTATTTCCTGAACAGTCTATTTGTCTTAAACTATTCGCCCTTGAAAACAATGCATCCTTCCATCTCAAAAGTAAGCAATAACATGTACCGTATTCCCTATTTATTGTCAACTTCACAACTCTTCAAATGTACTTGAAACCTATTGTCTCAAGCTTGATTATGCTTATTGAGATGATGACTTCCATATTTCCGGGATAATTTTAAGAGAAATGTGAATAACATCCTACATAGAAATAAATGAAGCAGCAATGAAGACAATAAAACTCACGTTCTGAGAAAACTGGGCATAATGCATGTGCTCAGAGTGTCGTCCCAGATTAGCCTGTGCAGTCCGCACAGGCTAATCAGGGACGACACTTTCTGCTTTTATGACATTTTTCGTTTAAATGAAGTCTTTTCTTAGCAAAAATCCAATTTAGGCGGAAAGTGTCATCCCTGATTAGCCTGTGCGGACTGCACAGGCTAATCTGGGACGACACTTTACGCACATGCATTATGCCCAGTTTTCTCAGAACACGATACATATATCAAAAGGGGATGTCATATATGATACCAGTTTGTGTTAGTATCAAAATGAGTTATTACTCTGCATCATTAATTTGACCTTCAAATAATTCAAATAGACTATTTATAAATTAAGAATTAACCATTTCACTTAGCACCAACTTCTCTTTCCACAAATTTGTGAATACTTACACATTTTCGGTTATGACCATCACCCACACCCAACCTCACTTTGGCCTAGGCTTAATTTGGAATTAAAATTACAAATGGGCCGGGCTCTTTGAAAAGGGGATTAAATGCATGTACATTGTACTTAAAGTGTCATCCCAGATAATCCTGTGCAGTCCGCACAGGCTAATCAGGGACGACACTTTCCGCCTTATCTGGATTGTTGCTAAGAAGAGCCTTCCTTTAAACAAAAAATATCATATAAGCGGAAAGTGTTGTCCCTGATTAGCATGTGCGGACGACACTTTACGCTCATGCATTAAACCCCCTTTTCACAGAGCGAGGTTCAAATGTATTAAACTGTCCATATGTGACAAGTAGATCATACAGTTTTGTCTAGCATCATAACCCTTGCTACATCACATAAATACTTGCACAGTTATTTCATATATTCATCCATTCTCAATCCACCCAAATCTGAAGATTCAATATCTTCTATATTATTATTGTCATTATTTTTAGATGATAGTTGATAATTATTTGTGCAAATGAACTTTATTTGTAAAAAATGAATTATGCATGTTCGTTTAGAACAAACTGACATTTAAGGCATGTTGGATTTGTGGTATATTAGCAACATGGTCCTGTTTAGCCTTAATGATACTACACGTGTAAACATTATACTGTAAATTCATTATTTTTCTTGGGAAATAATTTTTGTAGATTTTGGGGTTTTACTGATCCACAAATTTAAAACAAATACATTTGAAAATGGCCGATGCAAATTCCTCAACTTTTTTCAAAATCAGAAATCCAAGAATGTATGTGTCCACAAAAAATTCATTTAAGAAACAACACGAAATTTCATGCCATCGAATACAAATGACTTTACAGTATATGACAAAGCATGTGGTATTTGCCATATTATTGTAGATGTTCATGTAAACATTGTTTGCAGTGTAAAGAAAACATTAGTTGATGCATTTTGTGTCTTATATAAGATATGCATAGAATGTAGAATGTTGTACCTGTTAAAGGAACTTATTTTAAAGTCTTTTAAATCACAGACTTTCATAATTTTGAAAAATGTCATTATATGTATTTATAGCAGGAAAGTACAATATTTGTAAAACTTTTTTTTTTAATAAAAATATCAAAACAAAATTTAATTGAACAGTTTTCTTCTCTGGGATTCAAATTCTGGTCCTTAAGGAGCAATCTGTAACCACTTGGCCATTTCAGACATTAGAACTTTGTGGCCTTTATTTTTTAACTTGTTAGTCATGTTCATGATAAAAAATGTATTGAATACTTCGTAATTTAGCCATTACGTCACTATGCATCAAGGGATTCTGTAATAACTTTCTAAAATTGTTCTTTTTTGTCACAGGTAAGACTAAGGTCTCTAGTGTCAAGGTCAAAGTCACACATTGAGGTCAAATGTTACATTTTTTGTGTCGCCTGACTATGGTCAGGGGACATAACTCGTCGGTGTCCGCGGCGGCATCACACTTTTTGAAAAAGGCTCATAACTTCTGTGTCCCTTCAGATATTGATTTCATATTTGGTATGCATGTGTATCTGGACAAGACCTTTCGATGCACATAAAAGTTTTGACCAGTGTGACCTTGACCTTGAACTTAGGGTCCGCGTTCAGGTTTCGAAATCTGCGACCGCAATTCAAAAAAGGCTCATAGCTACTGTGTCCCTTCAGATATTGCTTTCATATTTGGTATGCATGTGTATCTGGACAACACCTTTCCATGCGCATAAATTTTTTGACCCCTGTGACATTGACCTTGAACTTGAGGTCAGTGTTCAGGTTTCGAAATCTGCAACCGCGATTCGAAAAAGGCTCATACCTACTGTGTCCCTTCAGATATTGCTTTCATATTTGGTATGCATGTGTATCTGGACAAGACCTATCCATGCGCATACAATTTTTTACCCCTGTGACCTTGAACTTGAGGTCAGCATTCAGGTTTCGAAATCTGCGACCTTGATTCGAAAAAGGCTCATAACCACTGTGTCCCTTCAGATATTGCTTTCATATTTGGTATGCATGTGTATCTGGACAACACCTTTCCATGCGCATACAATTTTTTACCCCTGTGACCTTGAACTTGAGGTCAGCATTTAGGTTTCGAAATCTGCGACCGCAATTTGAAAAAGGCTCATTACTACTGTGTCCCTTCAGATATTGATTTCATATTTGGTATGCATGTGTATCTGGACAACACCTTTCCATGCGCATA
>VMBQ01000078.1:231820-255383 GCA_007657795.1 Dreissena rostriformis
GTTGGTCTGTTGGTTGGTTTGTTGGTTTGTTTGCGCCAACTTTAACATTGGCCATAACTTTTGCAATATTGAAGATAGCAACTTGATATTTGGCATGCATGTGTATCTCATGGAGCTGCACATTTTGAGTGGTGAAAGGTCAAGGTCATCCTTCAAGGTCAAAGGTCAAATTTATGGGTCAAAATCGCTCAAAAGTGGACATAGTGTTTCACAAACACATCTTGTTTAGTGATATTTTGCTGTGGGTTGCCTGCATTCATAATTTGACGAGCACAATAATGAAATAATTTATTGACTAGCAGTTATTTACATGTTGACAAACATAAAGGTTCAAGTTCAAATTTACAATTGTAGATATGAGTTTGATTTTAACTTCATACAGTTTTTTCAACTTAATTTCAACAATTAACCTACGTCCATGCTTGTGATATTTTCTAGAAGATACGAAATTGCAAGCAATATAAGAACTAGACCCATCTAAGGCTACGCAATCGTTTACAAATATTTCCCGTTTCCTTTTCACAATTCAAATTTCCATCCTCACTTTACAAGATCGCAAATTCATATATCATTTATCCGTGTATTTCCAGCAATATTTGGCACGAGTCTAGGTGAGACGATGGTGTTTGAGCGGACGAGGAGTGCCCGAAAGGTTCCATTCATTGTCGAGTCGTGTGCCGAGTTCCTCAAGGTTAACGGCCTTGAGACAGAGGGACTATTCAGGTTTGATGGTCTTTTTTGATGATTTTTCACCTTAAATCAAGAACTCAATTATTTTTTACGGCTAAAATACGCATTTTAACGTGTTTGTAGTCACTTAGAAAATCAAATTAAATTAATTTAAGCCCTTTCTTGCTAGATTCAAGTTTCAAAGGCTTCATTGGGAACCCTTAGATACTGATGAGCAACAAGCAGCATAAAACCTGATCAGCCTGCGTGTTACTCACAGGCTGTTCTGGTTTTATGCTGGTTGCATATAGAATTTGTCACTTTGCTTCGGAATGGAAGAGGGTTAAATTAAGAACTCATTAAGTGCTCATATTTTTCCTTCAGGTCTTACGTTATTGAACTGTTTATCATTATTACTAGATGGATATATTAATATATTGCTATTTTGTGATATCCCTTTTTTGGCTCAATTCACCAAAGTGCCACTTGGTAAACTGACCCCCATGATAAGACTGAAATACTGTTGAAAAGACAACAAACAAACAAAAAACGAAACAAACAAACAAATCCTGCATTTGAGTCTTAAATTTAAGCATTTTATGCTGTTGTGCTGCTTCTTTCAATAAATTTCCGACTAAAGCTTGTGATCTTTCCTTTCTATTGATCTCTTTTTAATGTTCAGCTTAATGCATTAATTATGACTAAATTTAATCCTTTCTTTAGAAATAAATTATGATTGTTGGTGAGGCCTAGAGGCAACTGTATGATGAACTCTTTGAGGTAAATGTCTTTAGATACTTATTAAGATTTTGCACTATGAATCTTACCAAAAAGCACTTTTTAGGCTTCCTGTTTCTCAAATTAATAAGGTTAAGTCAGTTTTATGCATCACATTAGACATCGGAGTTGCTGAAACGCTTAACTTGTTACTCTGTAACATGTCATCCTAGAACAGTGCAGTTTGCACAGTATGTTTAAGAAGAGACTTTCTTGAAACAGAAAATGCCCTTAAAGAAGTCTGTACAAGCCGATTAAAAAATTGATGCACTCAAGTCCAGTTTTCCACCTCATGTTAATGCATGTGCGTAAAGTTTCGTCCCAGATTAGCCTGTGCAGTTCGCACAGGCTTATTAGAGACAACACTTTCTGCCTAAACTGGATTTTTGTTTAGAAGAGACCTTCTTTAAACAAAAAATTCCATAAAAGCAGAAAGTATTGTCCCTGGGACTGCACAGGCTAATCTGGGAGGACACTTTACGCACATTCATTAAACCCAGTTTTTCCAGAATTAGGCTCTAATGATGGTTTATTGTTTCAAGGTTGCCAGGGCGCATGTTGCTTGTGCGAGACCTGAAGGACCGGTTTGACGAGGGCGAGATGGTCAGTCTGGACATTGAGGAGGTGGACGTCCACTCCGTGGCCTCGCTTCTCAAGCAGTTCCTGCGCGAGCTCCCAGAAGGTCTCATCCCTTTCAATAAGTACCAGGAGTTCATGAACATCGCCATGCGCTTTCAAGGTCAGAAGACCCAGGACACTCGTCTTGAGGAGGTCGAGGGGTTACGCCTCGCCATGACCGAACTTCCTCGTGATAATTATAACTGTTTGAAGTATCTGTGTAATTTTCTGCACATGGTGGCGGACAAGACGCAATTTAATAAAATGGATGCACGGAACCTGGCGCGAGTGTTTGGACCGAATATTATTCGCCATCCGCAAATGGAAGATAATCCGGAACAGTTCATGCTTACGACTTCCGACATTTCTGAACAGTTGGCCTACATGATGATAAATTTTGAAGACAAGATATTTTCATTTGAGTTTGATAGTGATAGAATGTCAGCGAACGTAGCGGTGGATGATTTGCTCGGAATGGATTCGTTAGAGGTTCAGAATCTTCCACCCGTTCAGCTGTCCGCGATTGGAGACTTGGCGCAGATACGATTCGAACAATCAGCCGATCGTAGGGCTAGATCTTTCAATAACCAAGTGCTTGAGACTTATGACACAAGTCCAGTGGAGAGTGAAGTACCCGTCATTTTTCCTAGAAAACCTTCGCGACCTACCCAGTACCAGCCCAATGGGCCCACTCCCCCAGTGCCGTCACCACGGTCTATGTACACGGAGGAAGGTAAACCCATTCCTCCAATCAGAAAGAAGTACGTTCGGAAACCTTCAGATGCTCTCCACACCACCAGCAATGATTCCATATCCTCCGAGTGCAGCGGCTCATCAAATTCTTTGGAGGGCTCAAATGAAAATACGCACATCCAATTAAAACCTAGTTTGTCCCGAACCTCCATTTCATCTCAAGATAATGAACAGAATACTGCAGTGCTTGATGTGCAACAAAAACTGGATAGTCTTATGGCTGAGCATAATACGCTTCAGTCTAAATACGAGAATCTGCTGGCTTCCAAAGCGAAAGTGGATTCCAGACTGAAAGATTTGAGTGAGGATATGAGAAAAATTCAAAACTCTTATGACACGCACATAAACTCGTTAGAGAGTAGGTATAAGGTCCAAATAAATGAACTGAATTCGAAATTAGAAGAAGAAAAGAAGAGTCGTGCAGACGCTGTTCAAAAAGTAGTTGAATTGCAAAAAGCTATTGCCAATCGTTATGATGGAACAAGCAAGCTACCTTCCTTGTATGGTAATTAAGATAAATACTAGATTTAACTGAGGTCAACCAATGTTTTAAATATGTAGGCCGATGGTAGAATTTTGTATTTTTTAGAAAAGACTTGAATTTACCATAGTAATAAAAGAATTTGTAGAATTGAGGGTCCCTATTTGTTGGGTAACATTCATGTGAATTTTAATACACCTATACTTCAGATCTGTATATCACGATCCTTTATTTGGCAAATATTGAATTCCAATATACTGCAAATCTGCTGTGAATACTGTCTTTTTCAACACATTTAAATTGTCTTTATAAAACCCAACTTTCTTCACTTAATCATCTGGATTTTTGTGGCGTCATTACAATTACAATTACATTTGTGTAGTGCGAAAAACAATAGCCTAATGATTAAATCTTCCCAACATCATCAGCTTACATCAGCCTATAAGTAATTGTAATTCATGAAAGTCACACAAAAGTCAAATCCAGACTTTTGGACATATAAACTTTAGTGTTTGCTATTTAAGAACAGGATCGTTTGGGTCACCAGAGAAATATTTTGTTAGGTTTTATTTTAATGTATAATTGCATAAAGGTTTAATTTAAGTTTATGTGTTGGGTACCATAAACATAGCCCAGTCAATGAACCTCTATTCTTCCCATGATATCTTTTGGTGTTATTTGTTGATATAAGTATAAAATGTATGTGCGAGCATTTGAACAAACTATTCATATACTGAACAAACAACATACCGGTAGTAAAAAGTTAGGATCTACTTAATGATTACAAGATCAGAACTTCTTTCATTTTAAATGCATTTATTTATGCTGTAGAAGTGCAATTGTAAAATGACTGCAGTATTAAACATTAGATGCATTTGACCAGTTTGATATTAATAACTTTAAGACTTGTGAACAAAAATTAAGTGTTGTTTGTTCATAAAATATTTAAATGTGGAATACACTTGAGGTCTTATTTACCCCCTGCCGCAAAGTTGAAGGGATGGGGAGTTGATATTAATGTCCTTCGTTCTTTTTTTTGTCACTTAAATGTTTGTGACCTCACTCCATATCTTCTGTATCCTTTTCATGAAAATTGGCTCAAATGGTTAGGTATTTTTTGTGTGTAAACTCCACATTCCATTTTCTATTCTAAGAATTTATTGGTAAAAAATATCTTGACGGGTGATAAAGCTGTCCTTGGATTACTTTGTTTACATTTCAACTCAGTGTAAAATTGTCTGTGTTCTTGTTGCAATTAAGTAATATGTTTAGGTTAATGAATAATGATAATATGATTTAATTAATCACTGCCTATGTGTATTTTGTCTAAAATATTACCTAGCTGTTATATGATTAACCATATTTACATTTGACTGTTAGATAACTGAAGTTTGGAGTATACAATGTATATTTGTCTCCTGTTCCAAAGCAAATGGATAACAATTGTTGAAACATGTTGCTGATATAAATATTATATATTTTATATAAGTTAAAAATATATATTTAAACTTGTTAACATGAAATTTACTTCTTTGTATTGGTACAATATTTGTAAAGTATTTCTGTTGACTACTGTTTTGTACCCCATGGCATTAATGTATTATGTGTTCATTTTGTTACATGTGGTGTTCTGCCTTTCCATATTTGGTGCACATGTCAATAAGAAATTAGCATCACTCTGGGAAAACAGGGATTCATGCATATGTGTTAAGTGACATCCAAGATTAGCCGGTGCAGGATTTTTGCTAAGAAGAGACTTTCTTTACAAGAAAAAAACAATTAAAGCTGTCCCTGATTAGCCTGCACAGGCTAATCTGGGACGACACTTCAAGCACATGCATCTCTCAGAGTGAGGCTCTATAAGTTGCATCATTTGCATTATTTGTGTTGTGCCGTGCTTTCAAGCACTCAAACAAGGTGCTGAAAATTAAAAAAAAAAAAAGAAAACAGAAATCCACATAACTGGTATGTCAACACAATTGTGTTGTTCTTTTTTTATGCCCCTTGAAAGAGGAAATGTAGAGGTTGCACTGTCCGTCCATGCATGGCTCTGTGGGTGCCCTTCTGTCTGGATTTCGTTTCCGCTCTTTATCTTTTACATCCCTGGAAGAATTTTACAAAACTTTGGATTATTAATCCCCATGACCAGACTGATGTGTAATGAAGAACACCATGGTGATGCTCCTCCGTCAAAGGTCAAGGTAACAATTCAAGGTCAAATGACAGGATAGGTTTCCTCTATGTAACTTTGACCTGCCGTGGACGATTTTAATATATTTTTGGATTATTATATCCCTTAGCAAGATGATATGTAACATGCAACTCTCATTCTCATCTGTAAAAGGTTAAGGTCATAAAACAAGTTGAAGATAAACAAGAGTGCCAAACTGTCACAAGATACGCCTGTTTGAAGGTTTTGGAAACCATGCTAAATGCTTGAAATGCACTAAGTGACCTCGTGACCTAGTTTTTGACCCGACATGACCCATATTTGAACTTGACCTAGATATCATTTAGACACAACTTCTGACCAAATTTGGTGAAGATCAGATAAAAACTACTTCAATTAGAGAGCGGACACCATGCTAAATCCTTGAAATGCACTAAGTGACCCAGTGACTTAGTTTTTGACCCAGCATGACCCATATTTGAACTTTTAATATAATTTTCAATAACGGTATTATTCCCCATAGCCATACAATGTGTAGTGTGAAATTATGTTTCTTCTAACTAACTTTAATGTCTCTGAGGATGTTAATATTCCTTCTGATTATTAATCACCACGACCACGTGTAGAGTTAAAATTGCTTCTCAATGAAAGGTCAAGATCACAATTCAAGGTCATAGGTCATTCACATTAATGTACTTTTGGTATCTTTTAATGCCTATAACCATTTAAATATTATAATAGAATAATATTCCCGTAATGACCCAAGGATGTCATGAACACTGATTATGTTCCTGAAAGGTCAAAGGTCATGATTTTTGTATTACTCCTTTTTAAATTTTTAAATTCTTAAGATTGACTTTTGTACTGTTTATTATTTATGCATTAGTTTAAGCCCCTCCCTCTTCCATACCCAGAGTATATACTTAGGGGGCATTTGCCACATCCTGTGGTATGCCTTGTTCTTACTGGTTTAACTGATAACGAATGAATGTTAATTCCTTCTTGTTTTCTTATCGTTGATGTACAATGTAGTCACTGTGATTGTAAATAACTAGCTGTAAATAACATGTGATATGTAAGGTGTTATACCTAGCTGTAACATGTGATATGTAAGGTGTGGTACCTAGTGAATAACATGTGATATGTTGGGTGTTGTACCTAGCTGTAACATGTGATATGTAAGGCGTCATTCCTAGTAAATAACATGTGATATGTTGGGTGTTGTACCTAGCTGTAACATGTGATATGTTAGGTGTCGTACCTAGAAAATAACATGTTATATGTTGGGTGTTGCACCTAGCTGTAACATGTGATATGTTAGGTGTCGTACCTAGTAAATAACATGTGATATGTTGGGTGCTGTACCTAGCTGTAACATGTGATATGTTAGGTGTTGCACCTAGCTGATGCTGCTCAGGATCAGGAACAAAATCATGTATTCCCTCTAAAGAAAACATTAGAGCCTCATTCTGGGAAAACCAGGCTTAATTCATGTGTGTAATGTGTCTTAAGAGATAAGCATATACAGTCAGCACAGGCTACTCAGGGACGACACTTTCTGCCTAGACTTGATTTGCTTTAAAGCAAAGTTTCTTTCTTTTTTTAAATCAGTAAAAGCAGAAAGTGTCGTCCCTGATAAGCCTGTGCAGACTGCACAGGCTAACACTTTACGCACAGGCATTAAGCCCAGTTTTCATAGAAAGGGGCTCATATAAGTGAACCGATGGAGATCAAATCTGCCTGTTTTTGTTCGTATAGCATTTTTAAATGATTTTTTTTTTCCTTGGAATTCACTGGTGTCAAAATTTTGTCTTTCATTGTTGATGATTATGTTGGAAAACTACCGCATTTGTTATTTCATGAGGCAGGTTAGTCTGTTGTCTTTCAATTTTGTTCATCCTACATAAAGCCAATTTAATGTGGATGGTGAAATGTACAAATATTAAGAGTCAATTTGTTTAGGTGCAGAAGTCATACTTGCCATGATGCTCCCCGTTGAAGAAGTGATGGTATCTTGCTTTGCACCTTCGATTGGTCAGTTTTTTCATAGACCATTCAATTTCACATGAATTCTAGAGAACGCATTGATTCACAACTACGCAAATTGGTATCCTGGGGTCAACAGCTCAAAGGTCAGAGGGGTTTGTCACAGTGAATTTTATTAGGACCTTTATGTTGAGAATGACTCAAACCACGATCATGTAAATTGGTATAGTGGTTGGTCACTTGGCAGAAAGGGAAGAAGCCTATTTATTTTAAGGTCACTTGGTCAAAGGTCAAGGTTTCAGGGGCATGTAACTGGAAATTTGTTTCATTGCAATAATTTTAGAACGCTTCCATCTACAATCATGCACATTTGAGTAGTGGTTACATGGGAGGGAAAAAAGACACATTTTGATTGAGTTCACCAGGTCAAAGGTTATGGTCATGAACTTGAATCAATAAATTGGATTCTGCATGATATCAATAGAATGCTTTCTCACCTGTGATAATTTATTTTAATTGGTTGCTGGTTTGATTTTTAGGTCAACAGGTCAAAGTTCAAGGTCAAATGGGCTTGTAACATGATAATTTTTTCCACCCACAGAATGCTTAGGATCGTATAAATTAGAATGCTGGTGAGTTTTGACAACTGATGACCCCTAATGAATTTCAGATCAAGAGATCAAAAGTCAATGTCACAGGTATGACTTTGCAGCATTTTTTTTTTTTGGGGGGNGGGGGGCATACATATTTTACAAACATCTCTTGTTTATATTAAAAATGCATTTATGTGACTTTACCTGTTTTGCTTCACTTGCCATTGTTAAAATCGGATGCAATAATTATTTTTATTTCATGCTTTTATGTGGTTTCTAAGGAAATACATGTGACTTTAACTTGGTTATTCACTTTTTAAAACAAAGACAAAAGTCCAATTGAATTTCTTGATAATTATTAGTTTCGCTTTTACCACTTGTTTCTGGTTCCCAGATTTATACAGTAGCTGCTCTTCAAAGATATAAGAATTTGTAATAACTGATATGTCAAGTTTTTTCTTTGATAATGTTCTCTTCAACAAAAGTTATTACATACCTAATAAAATTGTTATGGTTTGTTCATCAGCTTGACAGGTCAACCATGCTTATTTACGTTAAATATTTGTGTGCTCATTTTTGGGGTAAAAATATGGCTGCCATGGCAAAGCTGATGTATGTGTTTGTACGTGGGTAATTGAAGTTATAGCACATTTTAGTCTGTGGTGCGTTATAATTGGTGCCCTGTGTTGTGAACTATGCATTTATTACATTATTTCTGAACATGATGATGATGGCTTGAAAATTGAGATTTAAATAAGCTATATTATATTTTTATATTATTATATCTTATAATGTATTCATTTGTAGACAATTTAGCATACATGGTAATAGGCATACGGCCATTACTTTATTTTATAATAATTAACTTGAGCCACGGTCTGGGAAAATGGGGCTTCATGCTGTGCGTTAAGGGATGTCCAGATTAGCCTGTGCAATTTGCTAGTTTGAAGGAAGACTCTTCTTAACGAAAATCGATTGTAGGAAGGAAGTGTTGTCCTTGATTAGCCTGTTCGGATTTTCTTGGACAACCCTTTACACACATACATTAAGCCCAATTTTCCCAGAGTAAGGCTCACTTGTATTGTTCTTGTATATCAAGTTCATTGTAGTTAAAAAGTGACATTTATGCAATGTTAATTAATTGTTATTCTGTTCAAATATTTAGTTTTCTTGCAAGACTTGTTAATGATGTATGCAAAAAGAATTTATCTTAAATAAACATTCCTAATAATTATGTCTTTATGTATCCTCATTGATAACTGTTGTGTCCAATTACTGTTTTCATTAATCCCCTGTATGAAATACTCATCATGTATTGATGCATATCCAAAGTCTTGGCACCAAAGATTGCAATATGTGCATATGCTAAAATTAATTGAAACCAAATGGCTGTGACCGTGTATGACGAGTCACAAAAGCAAACCAGCGTAATGTATATACTGAGTTTGTAAGACATACCAACTTATTGTTCAGGCTTTTAAAACTTGAGATAAAGTTTCAAGACATGATCATAAAATATCCTAAGCAGTAAAAGTCATGTCTGGTTTCATGGAACAGCATTGGTGCCGTATCAGAGACACGTCAGACAGTTAATGTTGTAGCAGAAACACACCAGTATCGGCATGGTAATTGAGGCCATATTTCCAAGTGCCTTACAAGTGTACAAACACACTTCTAGTTTGAAACTGCAATGTGGATACAATGTATGTTAACAAGGAAACTTTTAGTTAAATGGTACCGCAAATCAGCTAAAAAAGGGAAAAGGAACATGTCAAATTCAATAGTCCCCTTATCTTAGGCCTTGATGCCCCAAGAAGGCCAATATGAACATAACCAAAAATATCATTTGATATGGCAATCATGTTTCTGCCACCTATCAGGATGAATTTTTTTCAATGGATTCTGTTAAAAAACAAACCTGGGTATTATTTGATCTTTATTTTTACACTATGTAAACAGTTATTCAATGTTAATATTCAAAACTTGCTGCATATTAATTTAACTTGCATTAAAACAATAAACAAACGATGCAAAACTATGGCAGTTGAAAGTCCTGATATAAAAGCAACAAATAAAGATATATTTAATAACATGAATATCAGTAAAACTGATGGATGCTCCCCAATGATGTGCTTTTATAATTCATGATTCTATTGTGTCGAAATGAAATATTATTCAAGGGGCAATAACTATCTGCAAACTCATTGGAGCGGAACAATATGACAATATGCGCAGGCCCACACTGAAGAGAGACTGCATATAAATTCATCAAATTATGATAATTAGTTCCTAAGATCTGACACAGAGACATTAAATTAATTAGAAAATGTCATATTATATATAAAAGAGCAATAACTCCCGGAAAAGTTATTGGAGTGGAACAACCTGAAAATATATGCATGTCCAACCAGCAGGGATGCTGCATATACAAAGCAATAAAATTCAGATCATTAGCGTCCCAGATTTAAAGTGGAAAGGAATATTGATTCACAGGGAAATAACTCCTTGAAAAAATAATGGAGTTGAACAACATGTGAACATGTTCACCTTAAAAGGAGAACACATATAGACTTTCATTTAATTTGGAGCATCAGTTCCTGAGATCTCGCACGGAAACAACAATTCAATAACAAAATGACATTTATTTTGAAGGGGCATTCACTTTGCGATACAAATGCTGCATATCAAATTTCATCTAATTTGGAGCATAAGTTCCTGAGATCTTGCATGGAACAAAAAGTGATATATTTGTTATCAAAGGGAAATAACTATCTTACCAAATAATTGGGCCGTAATGACCTTACAAGGATGTGCATGTCTGTGGGGATACTGAATACCTGTATAAAATTTCATATTTTTTTTTATCATTTATGTCTCGACATCTTGCGTGGATACAAAGTGTGTTTTTTTACCAAAGGAAGGATGGACATAGAATTTATCAGGGCAATACTGTCCAGACACACACAAACTCAGCTACATCAAAATTAGAATCCTCATGGATAAACAAAGCGGCGAGTAAATGCTCCCCTTTCCAGGTTAAATATATAACAAAAACAAACTAATGACTATTATCTATCCTGACAATAAAAAATTCTATGCTTTAGCGCCTCTACTAGTATATAAACTACAAATTATAGGATGTATTAACAAAGCACTGAAACAAAAACAGTTATGTGAATAATAATGGTTTGTGACATCACAATAGTGAAATGCTTGAATATCATATATCTTATCTAATATCTTCAGATCTACCTGTATTTCAAATTGTCCTTTTCCGAATTTGCTTGAAAGAATAACACTATTATGTTGAATTCACATTTTTGACCATTTGAAATGGTTGCAAGAAAATACTGCATCTAAACAGGATTGCCTTGAGCCAAATGTGTGTTTTTTCTGCCAATGCCACTTTCGTCTTAAACTTTTCACTTCAAAACAGGAAAGCAACAATTATTTTTGCCTTTCACTTTTTAAGAAAAAACTAATGGGAGATATATACTGAAAACAATTTTAAAGTATTCATAAAAGAGTACCAGGAAGTTTTAATTATTCTAGTATGAATCATACCATTACATAAAATGCATGACAACTTGAGTCTTGCTCTGAGAAAACTGGGCATAATGCATGTGCATAAAGTGTCGTCCCAGATTAGCCTGTGCAGTCCGCACAGGCTTATCCGGGATGACACTTTCCGCCTTAAATGGATTTTCGCTAAGAAGAGGCATCATTTAAACAATAAATTCCATAAAAGCGGAAATTGTCGTCCCTGATTAGCCTGTGCGGACTGCACAGGCTAATCTGGGATGACAATTTACGCACATGCATTATGCCCAGTTTTCNTTCTCTTCAACAAAAGTTATTACATACCTAATAAAATTGTTATGGTTTGTTCATCAGCTTGACAGGTCAACCATGCTTATTTACGTTAAATATTTGTGTGCTCATTTTTGGGGTAAAAATATGGCTGCCATGGCAAAGCTGATGTATGTGTTTGTACGTGGGTAATTGAAGTTATAGCACATTTTAGTCTGTGGTGCGTTATAATTGGTGCCCTGTGTTGTGAACTATGCATTTATTACATTATTTCTGAACATGATGATGATGGCTTGAAAATTGAGATTTAAATAAGCTATATTATATTTTTATATTATTATATCTTATAATGTATTCATTTGTAGACAATTTAGCATAAATGGTAATAGGCATACGGCCATTACTTTATTTTATAATAATTAACTTGAGCCACGGTCTGGGAAAATGGGGCTTCATGCTGTGCGTTAAGGGATGTCCAGATTAGCCTGTGCAATTTGCTAGTTTGAAGGAAGACTCTTCTTAACGAAAATCGATTGTAGGAAGGAAGTGTTGTCCTTGATTAGCCTGTTCGGATTTTCTTGGACAACCCTTTACACACATACATTAAGCCCAATTTTCCCAGAGTAAGGCTCACTTGTATTGTTCTTGTATATCAAGTTCATTCTAGTTAAAAAGTGACATTTATGCAATGTTAATTAATTGTTATTCTGTTCAAATATTTAGTTTTCTTGCAAGACTTGTTAATGATGTATGCAAAAAGAATTTATCTTAAATAAACATTCCTAATAATTATGTCTTTATGTATCCTCATTGATAACTGTTGTGTCCAATTACTGTTTTCATCAATCCCAAACACAAAATACACATCATTTATTGATGCATCTCAAAAGTGTAGGTCCCAGAGATTGCAATCTGTGCTAAAATTAATAGAAACAAATGGATGTGACCGAGTATGAGGAGACACAAAAGCAAACCACCCGGAGGTATAATATGAGTTTCTAGAACATTACAACTTATTGGTCAGGTTTGTAAACCTTGAGAGAAAGTTTCAAGACATGATCAGAAGTAGTAAAAGCCATGTCTGTGTTCATAGTAAACCATCAGTGCTGTATCAGTGACAAGTCGCAGTTAATTCTGTAGCAGAAACACAACAGTATCTGCATGGTAATTGAGGCTCTATTTCCAAGTGCCTTAGTAATGTACAAAGACACTTCTAGTTTGATAGTGCAATTTGTGTATGTTAACAGAGAAACTTCTAGTTCTATGGTACCAGGAATCATCTAAAAAAAGTGAAAAAGGACTTGTTAAAATTCAATAATCTCCTTATTTTAGGCCTTGATGCCCCAAGAAGGCCAAGATGAACAAAACCAACAATATCATTTGGTACAGCTAATATTTTTTGCCATAAGTAATCCCACCAATCAGGATGAATGTTTTTCAATAGATGCTGTTACATAACAAACCTAGGTATCGTGTGATCTTTATTTCTACATCAAATAAACAGTAGATCAATATTAATATTCAAAACTTGCTGCATATGAATTTAACTTGCATTAAAACAATAAACAAACAATGCAAAACTATGGCAGTTGAAAGTCCTGATCTAAAAGCTACAAATAAAGATACATGAAATAACATGAATATCAGTAAAACTGCTGGATGCTCCCCCACTTTCCGGTATGTGCTTGGTTAATTCATGATTCTATTGTGTTGAAATCAAATATTATTCAACGGGCAATAACTTCCTGAAAACTCATTGGAGCGGAACAATATGACAATATGAGCATGCCCACACAGTAGGGATACTGCATATAAAGTTTCATTAAAATTTGATCAAAAGTTCCTGATATCTGACACAGAGATGTAATATTAATTAGAAAATATATCATTATTAAAGCATAGCACATTAACTCCCTGAAAAGTAATTGGAGTGGAACAAATTGAAAATGTACACATGTGCATCCATCAGGGATGCTTCAAATACAGAGCAAAACATTTCAGATCATTAGCGTCAGATATCAAACGTTTAAAGGAATATTTTTTGAAGGGCAATAACTCCCTAAAAAATTAATAAAGTTGAACAACCTGACAATGTGCACATGTTCACCTTAAAAGGAAAAGGCATATAAACTTTCATCAAATTTGAAGATTTAGTTCCTGAAATCTCGGAGAGAAACAACAAATTGATAAGAAAATGACATTTATTATGAAGGGGCATTCACTCTGCGATACATGTACGAATGGTGCATATAAAATTTCATCGAATTCGGATAGCGACATATTGACATTAATAGGGTAATAACTCACTGAAAAAAATCATTGGACTGGAATTATGGGAATATGTTCACCCTAAAGGGATGCTGCATATCAAATTCATCGAATTCGGATAATTAATGTCCAAGATCTCATATGGAACAAAAAGTGATATACATGTATTTGTTATCATAGGGAAATAACTATCCAACCAAATCATTGGACCTTACAAGGATGTGTATGTCCACCCTGGAGGGATACTGCATATCAAATTTAATAAAATTCGGATCATGTATGTCTGAGATCGCGAGTGGAAACGAAAAGTGTTTTTTTACTGAATGAAGGACAGACTTTGAATTTATCAAGGAATTACTGTCCAGACCCACACAAACTCATAAATACCAAAATTACCATTCTGACAGACAAACAAAGCAGCGAGTATATGCTTCCCCTCGCGGGTAGCATAAAAATAACTAAAACAAAGTACCAGTAAGCACCATAACAGATCCTGAAAATCTTTACATGAAAAATACTATGCTTTAGCACCTCTACTAGTAAATAAACTTTACAAATTAAAGCATGAATTTACAAAGTACTGAAACAAAAACAGTATAATAATGTTTTGTGACATATGATCATAACAGTGATACGCTTGATTATCATATATCTGATATAATATCTTCTACCTGTACCGGGTTTTTAAGAAAATACTGTATCTAAACAGGATTTTCTTTAGCCAACTGTGTGTATTTTCAGCCAATATCACTTTGTCCTAAAACAATTATTGTTGCCTTTCCCAAATTAAGAAAAAAACAAGTGAAGTGTTTGTGAAACACTATGTCCCCTTTTGAGCAATTTTGACCCATATATTTGACCTTTAACCTTGAAGGATGACCTTGACCTTACACCACTCAAAATGTGCAGCTCCATGAGATACACATGCATGGCAAATATCAAGTTGCTATGATCAATATTGCAAAAGTTATGGCCAATGTTAAAGTTTGTGCAAACCAACAAACAAACAAACAAACAAACAAACAGACAGGGCAAAAACAATATGTTCCCCAGTATAGACTGGGGGACATAATAATGGGAGATGAATACTGAAAACAATTTTAAAGTATTCAAAAAAGAGGACCAGGAAGTTTTAATTATTCCAGTATGAATCATATCAGTATATAAAATGAATGATAAATTTATCGAAGAAATGTTCAGAAAACAAAAAGTCTACTTCACTGTCCTTGTGCACATTTGAAATCCATATTTGCAAAAAGATTACAAGGTTAAAGAACATGAAGATAAACAAAGTTCATACAAACAATCTACTGTAGTTTCCCACAATAATTCAGACAAAAAATACATAAGTGATAACCAATAACAATTCAAGGTGAGGCATTAAACATGCACGTATATCGCTAAAGAGCAATCTTTAATATTGTTCAAACATTTGGATTATTTTCGTATGGAAAATGTAAAAGATTTCAATCTTTGATATTTTCCCCTGAATTTTTTAACATTTGTAACATGTCTTCACCAAATTATATGATACTTGTGCAACATATAAAAAGCACAAATAAAACCATACAATTAAAAACAACAAAACAACTATAATACATGTATCACACAATTTTAAACACCATACTTTTGAATGTAAACATTCATAGGCAGCTTTTATGAACATTGCGTATCTATCAAACTTTAAAATCTTGAGTATTTTAAATATGCCATGAAGTAAACCTGATAAGCATAACAAATGCAGATGTTAAATAAAAAATAACAATTTAAATGCAAACTTCTGGAAGACTAGTGATCATAATGAAAAGTCCTGCCATTTTCACACAGAAATGCAAGTTTATCCTGCTGAAAGTTTCAATCTGTATAAGAACTCATGTCTGAGTAGCAAAGAAAGTCAACAAGTGACTTCGGTAGAGCCAATTTTGGAAGGCATTTAGGAAATCTGGCACCAAGATTTTTGTTGATCAAAATTCTACATGTATGGCGTAGGGACCTTGGGTTTAATGCAAGGGTGTTCAGTTCATAAAATAATTCTGGATTATCTGAAGAGTCCTGCTTCAATTGCTGGTCACAAGCTGCCTCATAAAGAGTTTTGTAAGTGTACGCCCCTGCAAGGTACAACATCTTCAAGAGTTTAACATTTTTCCTGTGCAAAACATATTGACAACACGACATTGGTTGCATAGATGACAGATCACGACACGTCGTTTCGAGATCACAGCCTGCCTGGATCAAGCACTTTACACCTGCATAGTTACTGTGAACAAGAGCAATAAAGACGGGGGTATGACCATGAGCATTCTTGAAGTTTGGATCTGCCCCGGCTTCCAGTAATGCCTGAATAAGCTCACCTGAGCTGGTTCTTGCCGCAATTGAAACAGCAGTTCTTTTTGCCTTACAAAATAAGCTGACATCAGCTCCATATTTTAACATCATTTTCACGTTGTTTATTTTCCCATAGGCAGCAGCTGACATTAAAGGCGTAACCCCCCAAACATCTTTCGTGTTCACTTTGGCTTTGGCTTCTAAAAGCATCTCAATCACATCTTCGGTACATTTATTTGCAGCATGATGAAGGACAGTCATATCTTGAAGATCAATTTCATTCACATTCATACCGGAATCCAGTAACAACCGCAGAATCTTCTTGTAACTTTCCGGTTGTTTTAACACTGTGACCATCAGAGAGGAATAACCATGAGGCATGTACTTTGGAAGTCTTGGGACTCCGTTAGGGACACCGGCATGTTCTGCAGAAACATCTTCAGAAACATCGATTGCACCGGACTTCAACAGAAAGTCAACCACTTCCACATGTCCATTTTCACAAGCTTTCATCAAAGCTGTATAGCCGCTGGCGTTTTGGTGATTGAGATCACAACCTTTATCTAAAACGAGTCGCACTATGCTGAAGTGTCCGTTTTCTGCGGCAGTTACCAGAGCAGTATCTTCTGCACCATTTGTGGCATTTACATTGGCATTGTGATTCAAAAGCAACCGCACACAATCTTCATGGCCATTTGTAGCAGCTCTGATTAATGCTAGATCAACATCTTCACTGACCACACTGCCGTGTCCTCCTGCTAAGGCCTCTCTAACATACTCGATATTGTTTGCACTTGCAGCTTCCCAAATTTTGCTAAAAACAAAAAAACATTGCTGATAATTATGATTGTATTCATGCTAAAATAGGCATACAGATTTAAAATTGTATAATTACATTCAATTCGTAATAACATATGATATGACAAACAAAATTGTCTGTAACTGTTTGTTCATTTTTGTTTAATAGAAGCTGAAGATTTTTATTCCATCCAACAGTGTATTATGCTTTGTCTTACATCATATTTTCAGAATTATCTAATATGTTCATAACATATGTGAATATGAAAACCATTAAATTAAACTTTATACTATAAATATAAAAGTAACAATTATTGTTACAATTCTTCCATTGGTCTTGATTTTCGTCTGACACTCTACCAATAAACAGTCATCCAGTCTGTATCCTACAAATGCACAAAATTGCAATAACATTAACTTAAGAAGTAAGCAACCTTTAAAAAAATATATATCCTTTACATCAACATTAAATTATATATACAAATGTCAAACAATATACTATCATATTTAATTTATATTAAATGAATACCTCCGGCTTTTCCCACTTTGCCTACCCTTCCAAATCTAGCTTTCCACAACATTTGATTTTCTGTTCATGGTAAGATTGGTTTTTCAGCGCTTAGCTGCCTGTGTTAAGACGCTTNATGGCTGTAGAAGAATGGTGTAATTCAGTTCTATAAATGGGCGTGATGAAATATACTTGTACAGAAATTAAATTGTTACCGCATAAACAATTTAACAGGCATTGTTTTCACAACTTACTCGCCATAAGTAATTGATGGCTCACCATTTGCATTTAACTTTTCATAAGTAACAGTTACAGTTATTGTTAACGGTAAAAAGGTGTGATAATGATGCCCGACACCGTCTCTAATGTACTGTTTAATTACTGTTGTATATTACGTAAGTGGTAAAACTGTGATTCCCTGTTAATCAATCTGCGATAAAGGCTTACTTCATGACCGACGTCAATCAAAAATAATGGTCACCAGTTACCCCGCCCTCATACGCATTCTGGTTACCGATTGGACGCTGAACAACACAGTTTGGCGACTGGAAAGTTACCTGAGAATTTCTCGTGGTGCATCTGTGTCAGCGAACATGACTGTGTAATGTGATTCGATACGCCCGTCACGCTATCTCTTATCAGTGGATTATCTATTAGTAATTACCCCAAATGGCGACTAAACGCGGAGTTTACGAAGTGAATGACCCGATTTACTGTTGTGATTTGTACGTCCTGTGAATTAGAAAACAGTATACATGCAGATTAATAGGACATCCAAGTGACGAGTTGTTAACAAATTCTGGTGAGAGGGAGACTGGAAGTCGCTTTTTATCTACAATTTCTTAAATTTTAAGCGACGTTTGGCGTAAGAGAGCGACTTAGTCGCTCACGTCGCCTCCTTGCGCTAGCCCTGTAAATGAATACCTCCGGCTTTTCCCACTTTGCCTACCCTTCCAAATCTAGCTTTCCACAACATTTGATTTTCTGTTCATGGTAAGATTGGTTTTTCAGCGCTTAAAGTGTTCACAAGCAAGCTCAGACCGCTGTTCGCATTCTGCTAATGACAAATCATATCACGAAGCGCTAATAAGCTGCCTGTGTTAAGAAGCTTACACAAGACAAATGTGTGATTAATGGGTTGTTTTCATTGTACATCACATTCACCCTTGACAACGTCCTCCCTTTGAATTTGACATTATGCTAGCTGTCAATCATTTCCTCTCCATAATATTATCAGCCAATGAGGGCTCAGGAAACCACCTATTTGCTATCCATGTGGAGTCGTTAATTTGAGAAAAGTTTTACCATGTTTTGTAAAAATACACTACAAATTGTATAACCAAAAGTAAAGATCTCAATGTTCACTGCACTACTAAGTTTTTTTCGCAATCAAATATTAAACTCCATGCTTTCAATTAGGATGACACAACGTTGTACATGAAGTGCAATTTTCCCAAGCATTTAATCAGGACAAAGGATTTACATTAAAGACATGAGACGTCTTCTTCTTTCGTGCAAATTTTTTTTTTACATCATGTGAACATTTAAATTCGGTAATGCGTTTCAGATTACAAATTAAATTACAGACATTTGAAAATATGGAATAATTTCTTATTTAATAAAACAACATTTAACAAAGTTACATGTGGATATAACATTTGATGCATCAACAAAAGGGTAGGTAAATAATGTGTTTTGAGATTGCCAAACTATGCCTATGCATACTATATATTTACAATAATGTGGGACCGCAATCTGCAATGTTACAGATCGTTAGCATATTTAAATGCTACTTTGTAAGGAAATAAATAGAAGAAAAATAAAGACAATGAAACAAAGTGGTGTGGCTTTATAGCATTGGGGTAGTGCAGATTTATTAAAATAAATGTAGAAAGTCTTGTTAAATGGCACATGGAAGGGGGCTGTGCCTGAAAAAATAACAATAACATGTGGCAATGCTAAAAGAAACATAAGTTGAAAAAAATGAACAAAAATATTCAACACTTTTGAATTATTATTTAAATATCTATTAATACTAAGCATATTGTAATATCCAAATATTGCTAATCCGAAACTGACTCTACTAGTGTTTCACATGCTATTCACCATAAAACGGCACATATAACAGAATAATGGTACAAATTTAATTAAATTGTTTTATATCTTTTCATTATAGGCAAAAGAACACCTTCTAGTCACAATTTATGTTTGTGATAAAGCGATAAATAGTTATTTCTTACTTGTTGTTGATATTCTTTCACTTCCGCTATCACATGCTTGTTTTGACACAAAATAATCGATTAACCGAATAGGCTACATTTAACTGTGATTCATAGTTTGGGGCCACAACAATAATAATAATAATTATTATTATAATAATACTAATAATAATAATAATAATAATAATAATAATAATATCTTTATTTAAAAAAGATAGACTTGTTATGTCTTCTAACATAATACAATTTACAACAAATACCTCATATTTCATCTTAAGCAATAAGAACAAAACATAAATAATCATATTTGCATGCACACTTATACTGAAATATATCATAATTAAAAGAACCACACTCGCACGCACGCAATCATCATGTGACTAGTCACTGGAACAACAGCACTCTGAAAAAGCATAAGAATACAAAGGAAAAAAACTATTCATTTTTGGGAAAGCTGTAGATTTACAGATTTTATGAAGACCAACTGTAAGTCACATTTTAAAGAACTTACCGGTATGGCCCAACTAGACAAGGGTAGAAAACATATAGCTAAACTTTTCCAGGGCATTACCCAGATGCCGAGCCCGCGGCTGCTAGTGACGTTAAACCTCTATGAAATTAGAACACTCTCGACTGAGAAAAGTCTTTCATCTATAAAAGGACACAGAAAGTTATTCAATTGCACCATACTTTAACAGAAAATCAACCACTTCGACATGTCCATTTTCACAAGCTTTCATCAAAGCTGTATAGCCGCTTGCATTCTGGTGATTTAGATAACAACCTTGATATAAAATCAGTCGCACTATGCTGAAATGCCCGTTTTCTGCAGCAGTTACAAGAGCAGTATCTTCTGCACCATTTGTGGCATTTACGTTGGCATTGTGATTCAAAAGCAACCTTACACAATCTTCATGGCCATTTGTAGCAGATCTGCTAAAGCTAGAACAACATCTTCACTGGCCACGCTGCCCTGTCCCCCTGCTAAGGCTTCTCTTACAAGGGTAGAACACGTATAGCCATGATAAACCTTTCCAGGGCGTTACCCAGATGCCGAGCCCGTGGCTGCTAGTGACGTTAAACCTCTATAAAATTAAAACACTCTCGACTGAGTAAAGTCTTTCATCTATAAAAGGACACAAAAAGTTATTCTAGATGCCGCCTTCTCACCTTCAGAGCTAATGGTCATGGCAACCCCCGACGACGTCAGCTATAGACCCAATGTGCAATCTAAAGGAAGCTAGCAAAACACAGGCACAGCGCACCATATTCTTCAAGAATGGTTAAGACTTGTTGAAATCCAAGCTGATCATCTCATTTCAACATCAAATATTATACAACCACAAGATTAGTGTCAGCCGGAGAGGCACATGATGACGTAGGCGAACATTAAGGATTTGTTTCTCCATTGACATGCTTATATTTCTCTTATCTCGATTTATTTTTCTTTATTTCCTTTACCAGTATATCCCAATCACGTAAAAGTCATGTGTTACTGCCCTGGTGGGTCGCTCTGGCGCAGATATATATTTATGAAATGTCTATTCTTTTAATCTTTTGAACTGCCAATCCAGGGCAAGTATGTGTTTTTCTTCAAAATGATTTACGATTTGCATTTACTAGTGCGTTCATAATACGTTGCTACATATACATATTCACGTTTAGGGGGAAAAAAACATAGTTTGCGTAGAGGTTCGCAACATGCACTTTCGTGCTAATTTTAGTTATTTTAGTCAAAGAAAAGCCGAAAAACTTCCCTCCCACTCTAAGAACTTGATATAACGGTAATATATTTCGTAGCTACCCGGTATACTAAAATACTAACAAAAATGCGTTCACATGCCAACCATCTTAGGGGTCATTTTTGATCCCGTTGTACAGTGTTAGTGCTGCATCCGCAGGGTTGTAAAGACACGCCAGGTTTCATGGTGTCGTAGCGTTGCGAAAATTGAGGCATGCCATGTTTCATAGTGCCGTATAAGCGCGGTAATAGAGACACGCCAAGTTATATAGTGCCGTATCCGCGCTCTAATAGAGGCACGCCAGGTTTCATACTGCTATATTTGCGCGGTAATAGAGGCACCAATGCTTCATGGTGCCGTACCACCACGATTAAAGAGGCACGCCAGTTTTTTTTGTGCCGTACCCTTGCGGTGGTAGACTTGTTTAAAGACGTGCCACGGGTTGTCGTGCCGTAAACCGAAGTGTTCTATTCCCGCACCGACACGGCACTTCGATCGAAACCTGACGTACGTGTCTCTATTACCGCACCAACACGGCCTCATGAAATCTGACGTGTCTCTATTATCGTACCAACTCGGCCTTATGAAATATGGCGTGTCTATATTACCGTACCAACTCGGCCTTATGAAATCTGGCGTGTCTCTATTACCGTACCAACACGGAATTCTGAAACCTTACGTGTCTCTATTACCGTACCAACACGGCATTCTAAATCCTGACGTGTCTCTATTTAACCGCACCAACTCGGCATTATGAAATATGGCTTGTCTCTATTACCTCACCAACACGTCATAATGAAATATGGTTTGTGTCTATTACCGCACCAACAATGCATTATGAAACAATGGCGTGTCTCTATTACCGTACCAACACGGCATTCTGAAACCTGACGTGTCTCTATTACTGTCCCAACACGGTACTATGAAATATGGTTAGTCTCTATAACCGTAGTAACACGGCATTATGAAACCTGACGTGTCTCTATTACCGTACCAACATGGCATTATGAAACCTGACGTGTCTCTATAACCGTGCCAAAATGGCATTATGAAATCTGACGTGTCTCTATAACCGTACCAACATGGCATTATGAAACCTGACGTGTTTCTATTACCGTAAGAACACGACATTATGAAGCCTGACGTGTCTCTATTACCGTACCAACACGACATAATGAAATCTGACGTGTCTCTATAACCGTACCAACATGGCATTATGAAACCTGACGTGTCTCTATTACCGTTAGAACACGACATTATGAAGCCTGACGTGTCTCTATTACCGTACCAACACGACATCATGAAATCGGACGTGTCTCTGTAACCGTACCAACATGGCATTATGAAACCTGACGTGTCTCTATTACCGTACCAACACGACATTATGAATCAGAAGTCTCTCTATTACCGTGCCAACAAGGCGGCATGAAATATGGCGTTTCTCTATTACCGTACCATCACGTCATTATGAAAGCTGTCGTGGCTCTATGACTGCAATGATACGGCACCGTGAAATTCGGCGTTTCTCTATTACTGTACCGATACGGCACCATGAAACCTTTCGTGTATCTATTGACGCACCGACACGGCTCTTTGAAACCTGGCGTGTCTCTATAAGCGCGCGGATACGGCACTATGATACATGTCGTGTCTCTATTACCGCACCGACACGGCTCTTTGAAACCTGACGTAACTTAATTACCGCGCGGATACGGCATTTTAAAACATAGACTACAGTCCTTTCTGTAAGAATATTAAATTCATCATCATTACATAACTATGTATTACTTTTCTCCTATATTTCTCCCTGTTGTTCTCTCTCTCTCTCTCTCTCTCTCTCTCTCTC
>VMBQ01000078.1:268514-291789 GCA_007657795.1 Dreissena rostriformis
GCAAAAGTTATGACAACACTTTAGCCAAGGTTAAAGTTTTGGACAGACAGAATGACAGACAGACAGGCCAAAAACAATATACCCCCTCTTCTTCGAAGAAGGGGGCATAAAAAGATAAATGAACACTGCCCAATTTTACTTACAGTTCCATTTTCATACCACAGCATGGCATGATTTCTGGAGAGCACTTTGCAGTCGAAGATTCCATTGTTGGGACCGGGTCGTGCCCGCGCCACTGAGCGGCCAATCTTGTTGGGTTCGTGCAGCGCGATGTGTCGCTCCTGGAACGGGTGCGAGTTGGGCTTGCATGTCAGAATGGCCAGCGCCGACATGCTTCCGTTGCTGTCTGCCTCCTCTACCTGTTTGGAAAGAGCATGGCTTGATAATGACCGTAAAATATTCTGAAATAATATAGATATAGGTATATGTGTATTGGATGTTGTTCTAAATTCTCTATTCTGAATTTTGGGCTAATGTTCAGACCATGGTGTTGCGCAGAGATTTATACAGTTTTATCGCTTGTATATATTTATTGTTACTATATATAAGGTATTTACATGTATGTTAAAAGCCTTGGCCTGAAAAAAATAGTTCAGAATCTTTAATACAAATATTGCCGTATTGGGTACTTTTACAAAATACTCAAATTTAAAATATGGATGAGATTGACTTAATCTAACTATTAACGGGTTGGCAATAAAAAGGATAATTAATGATAAATAAACAAACTAACATTCATATACACAAATTTTAGTCGAAATTTTCACAGGAAACTATTGCGCCGATTCAAAGATGAACATTTTCACTTCTAAGTGAAAAAAGTAAAATATACACAACAACCATTACAAGTATAATAATTATTTTCCAGATTTATTTATGTCGACCCATTTCTTTTCCATTAGCTGCAAAGATACGCCGTCTATTTTACAAAGGTGCAAAATTTGATCAATGCAAGGGCTAAGGAATACTGAATGTTAAAACTTATCAATGTTTACCTGTCTTAACCACAAACTCATGCAAATGGTACCATTAAAGCAAGAAATAATTGCTTTTAATTGACTTTGTTTATCTTTCGTATGCTCTATCCAGCATATTGGAAAACTGTCGCATATCATTTGCACATCGTGATTCACGATGTAGCCTAGGCTAAGTCGATAACGATTTTCGAATATTAATACTGTTCCAAATTTTAATATAAAAATGTCAACAAGAATAGTGTGTTTAAACATCGTCATGTTTTTAGGGTGCATGCAAAGGATAACATAGGTGGGTTGCCATTCAGGTAAGTTTAACATGTTTTTGAAGTTTAATCATTATTTTCCTCAATTTGTCATGAACGACGCCTGTTTAAGGACTCCCAGAGCCGCCACAGCAAAAATTATCAAAGGCTCTGGGACCAGGGTTCGATACTAATGCACATCCGACAGACATAGTCATTGTCTAGTAAGATCGGTGGGCGGGCTAGTAAATCTGCGGGCTAGCTTGTCCGACTGGTCGTACATAAAAAAAATCTATACTGATTCATATAATTATAACTAACTGCCGTGAAAACTCTCGTATCCGTTATTTACATCAGAACAAAACTAGTGTATATAAGTAAAAGCGGAGCATTCACATGATTTATCGCTATTTTTAGACGCGAAGGAGAGCTTCCCGCAGAAATTGCTTGTTTCCATTGGTCAAGTTGTCATGAATATTAATGATTTTCTGCAGTGTCGTAAAAACTTTTATGACTTCTATTGAAAATCGGTAGCAGATGAGAGAATGTAATTTAAAGTTCTGATTTTCGTTCCGACAAATCAGGTAATAAAGAAGAATCCAACAGTTAAACTGGCAGGAAACGTAAATACGAAGAAAAACGAAAAGGTCAATTTTATCCTAAATGGAAAATCGAGTTCCCATGGCTTGAATTCGACGAAGAAAAGCAAAAAATGTTTTGCATCCCATGCAAGCCAGCAAGGCATACGAAAAAGTCGGCTGGTTTGTAGAAGGAGCTGATAATTAATTTGTGCTTATTTGCTATGTCATTTATGGTCTAGTAGACATCAGATTCGGGCTAGTTCATTTCAAGAGGAGCTGGTCCGATGGTCTTTCTGTAAAAAAAGTTAATGTCGAACCCTGTGGGGGTCCGTTTATATGGATCATCCCCCACTCCTGCTTATTTACACTCAAACGCCATTTTGCTTCCTTTTCCATACTGTTGTGAAAGATATTTTGCAATGTATGATACTTGCATACTGTTTAACATTGTGTTTGGGTAAATACAAACAAGGGTGAATATGGCAGCTTAAATTTAAAAGAAATTAACAAGTCATGCTTAGCAACGTTGACACATGAGCAAAACATTGTTTACACATATTATGTCCAGGGGTAGTCAATATAAATTGCCGCCATAGAGTCTTTTTTACGATTTTTGCTTTGGCAGACTCTCGGCGTCAATACTCCACTGTATCATTTTAATAGCGAGAGTTCCGCCACGAATTTCGTGCGCATCACTCCTGAACTTAAATACACACATCTTTGTGACTATTATGAAAGAACGTTGTCTAAATAGTATATATTTAGCAAAATATATCGAAATTTACCTGTTTGTTAACTATATTTCGAGTTTGTTTCATCCAATATAAATCCTTGTATAAGTAAGTCTCATGTTATCTCCCTTGAACTGGAGGTTAAAAACAACTAAGTTTTTTCACTGAGTTCGAACAAAAAAAAATAAGTGTGCAATATGCGCAAAACAGTAAGAAATGAAATTGGAAATAGTAAGAAGAAGAAGCAAAAAAAGAATTATAACTATTATAACTCAAAAAATTAGAATCGACAGTAACCAAATACCCCAAAAGTAATAGGTACGAAATAGCTATGGTACGAAATAACAACAACAACAACAATGCCAAAATGGTTGCCAATGAGAAAATGATCGTTCCATGTCTATGATTTCCAATGAAATACAGGTAATTTGAGTGATCTAAGTTCATATTTGTCAAACAACGGGTAGATTTCAGATATATACACATGTAAATACAGTAATTCCCATAATAATTGTGTATTGATTTTTCGTTATGGTTTTTACAGACCGGAGTTTCAGCATTCAGATTTATTCTGAACGCGAATTATTTCAGCTAGTCCAGGGGCTGCTAAAAACCAAACTGCTTTACAAGCCTTGATACTGCCTTACAAGCCTTGATTTTATACCTTACAAGCCTTGATACTGCCTAACAAGCCTTGATACTGCCTTACAAGCCTTGATTTTATACCTTTCTTGACGTTTAAATTGAATTTCGATTGATCTTAACATCTAAAACCATCAAAATACTCAACACGTGACAAGGATATGTCTTATTATTTCGACTACATGTAACAAGTCAGCTGAAAAGCATGCGACAAGTCAAATGTTACATAAGCAACGTTTTGATTGGGAAATATATAATTTCATTTATCGGAGTTCTAGACAATAAGTGTGTTCTACTCTATGAATCATTCACATTCATCAAATTTCAAAGCTCATTCCTGGAAAAACCGAGTTCCAAATGATATCAAATGCACAGAATTAAGTACTATCCTTCCCATTCATAGTTATGGTAAAACTATAAGAAGAAATATCAGGCATAATAACACTGATTCTTATGTTGTTAAACTTTTATAACCTGAACATGCGTTTCATTTGGCCAAAAAGGCAAACCTACCATCCGTCTTGTTTTTGACTGAAACCTGCCATATTGAATTTTTCCGGATATAATCTGTAACCCAATTAAATCTTTATTATATAGTAGTTTATAATCTTTATATTTTTAAATATTAAGTAAACTAAATTAAGAAAATTTATTTAAAGCTTTCAGTAATAATATTTTGCATATTTACAGACGAATAATTAGAGATTTTAAGTGAAGGGCGGTTGTCGGATATTAATAAAATCTGCAGCGGTTACAAACAACTATAAATAATGGAGAGCGAAACCACCGGTACATATCAATGGAAACCACAAAACATGTGTGCTCTGAATGCAGTTTACTCCATACGTGCAAGCTATAAGCGGGACCAGTCTGTGTTGAGGTTGTGTAAACGGGTCCAATATTACATATGAATGAACGGATACATAATAAATAAATAAATAAATTTTATTTTGAGTCGGTAAGACATATAACAAGTAACATAAGCTGCAAAGCTTTTTAACCGACTAAACAACAAGTGTAAGTAATAAAACATGAGTAAAACAGCTAAAATGAAAGATCATATACATGTTTAGGGGTGAAACACAAATTAAGACAATAATTACATGTAACACTGAACTAAATTTGCTGATCTAGATCTGCAAGTAAGACTAAAAACTGCAATTAAAAAGACGACAGAGTAAGAAAATGAATTAAAAAAGAAACACAAAAGTGCGAAAGATAAAAAAATGTGTTAAGAACGAATATCACCTCGAATCGGATTCGAGGTGAACTGATGGTCAGCAACTTTCTCACAATAAAGACAAAATAAAGCATGAAACAAACTAGAAGCAAACTAGAAGCAAGCACAGGCAATCAAAATAAAATACTACATAATACATAAGCAAAACAAAGACAGCAAAAGCAACTAATCACAAACTAGAAACAACTAAACACAAACTAGAAGCAAGCACAGGCAATCAGAATAAAAGACTAAAATAATACATAAGCAAAACAAAGACAGCAAAAGCAACTAAACACAGTGTGGCATGCAGCTCCAGAACTTTATGTTCCTATGTAACTTTACAGGCAGAACATTTGCATTCTTTGCCATTCCAGCTCATCATAAAGCTTTAAAATTGGTTAAAGTTACTTGCTTTCTTGTGGCTTTCTGGTAAAGCATTCCACAGAGCTGGAGCTGCATGCCGGAAACTGTTGATACAATACTTAGTAGACTTGACTTTGGGAATCTCAAGAAGATTGGTATACCTGAAGTGATAACGAGATTCACGTTTGATAACCAGTCATTTAGAACAGGTGAAGACATACTATTTATATTTTCGAATGTTTCAAGTGCAATAACTCTGGTTCTTCTAATGTATAGACTAAGCAAGTTTGCTTTTGTAAGTAATTGATCATACGAGCTTTTGTAATCGTCGTATACGAAGCGAAGAGCTCTCTCTTGTATTTTTTCAATTTTGTCTGTGTTACTTTTAAAGCAGAAATGCCAAGTTAGAGGGCAGAAACTGAAATTTGATAGGATAAATTAATGGTAAATTAATGAAAATGGTCAATCTACTAAGACGACAGAGGTTTTTCCATATTCTTTTCAAATTATTTAGCTGTTGTGCTGCCTTACTGAAGATGCTACTAATGTGGTGATCAAAATTTAGGTTTGAGTCTAACGCATCTGCCAGCGAGATATCCATTTATTTATGGAGACCACTTTCTGCAAAAAAATTACAAAACTAGTTATATTCTTCAAATATATGTTTGCTCCTCTGTTGTATTATGTAGAAAAACAGGATGCTTTTGACTTAAGCATTTTCCTTACATACAATTGAATCCTATATTGCAGGTACTTAAAGGGACTTGTTCACGTATTGTTAAACTGACAATTTTCCAACGTTGTTTCACATTTTATTTAAAAAGTACATCCGGGAGCGAAATAACACTTATGACGTAGACTCATATTGAATAAACATTTATATATATACATATATATACATTATACATAGTATCTTATTATGAGAAATAAGTCAACAAAAATTGCGCAACACCCCGTGATTGATGTGGGTGGGATGAAATTACGAACAACACAGATAAAAAACAAACATCTGCGATCTAAGATCTAATTGATAAACCTGAATATCTTTTACCAAAACAAAAAAAAACATCGACCATTCTTTTTGTAAGCATACTCCTCCAAACGTGAGAATATCCATTTTGTTCGTAAAGGAAAATTCGTAGAACACTTCTACTATAGTGAAACGGTTATCCACTACATCAACTAGTATATGCCCTTTCATCACCTGAAATCCTAAACTGTTAATAGTTTCATCCTTGTTTGTGAGAGCTGACTATGCGTCCAAATATATTTCTTGTCCAACGCTAATTGTGTTCTTTGTCTGCTAGAAAACGAGAAGATCAGCGACTATCATATTTGAATCACACTTTGCAATATAATACGACTACCAATTTTTGAGATGAGGTTTACCATCATGTTCAATTTGGTGATCACATAAAGCTTTGTTTGAGTTTTAAGTGTGACTCTATCCTGAGTTTGAGGTAGAACATGTGAATATTCCTACAGCAGAGATTTGAGAGTGTTCGTGAGCTGACCGACATTCTCCGTGCTCAGCAGAGTAGACACTCAAATCTCATCGTATGAATTAAGCTGAAAAGCTGTGAATGTGCATGATACTGCGCCATTACATGTCTATTCATTTTGGATACATCGCCAGTAACGTCGTACCCATGTTCTCAGTAAACATAAGCAGCTCACTCTGTAACGGCGTTATAACAAAACCAGCCAACATACATTGTTACCGTTACGTCAGCAGACAATCGGTGAAAGTAAAACAAACTATTCAATGTATAAATATATAGTCAAAGAGACACAACTATGACCTGTCCTGATTTAAATGAAATCATGACGTGATTTCTTTTAAGCACATGCAATCACGCTTCTCGCCAACTCCTTATCAGTTTGAAGTTAGGCCTCGCATATTTTCATAAGCATTAGTTAAACCTCGTTGTCTCCTTTTTGACCAATTTACGAATACCGTTTTTAAATTATTCATATGTATCAAACAATCTATATTATATATGTTAACGGCATGTGTTATACTGATATAAAAACTAGAAAGTCAACTTCAAAGATTAAACTGGTATATGTCACCTTTTTGGTATACACTAATAATGTTAAAAAAACAAACAGAAATGTCAAACTATATTCTCGAAATGTATTTCCTATAAGTTTTATCTTTTCAAACAAGCCTCAAGTTACAATCATCAAAACAACAATGCTAACATCTGTACATAAATAAAGGCCGCCATACATTTGTACTAAATTCATTGTCAATTAAGACAAATAGAGTTCATCGTTGTTTTGCTACTTGCATTATATTGTTTTATGGTCAGACAAGTTGCGTTTATATTCATTTACAGGAAAATGTTTATTGGGAAAATCATGTTGTTATTGTCATTTCGATTTTTATTTTCCCAAGGCCATGGAAGCATACAAATGGACAGCACAGAAAGTAAAATGAACATATATGTTGGCCTTAAACGAGTTTTAATCTTGGTCACTAGAAGCGTAGTCACGACATATGTTTGTAGCTGCCAGAAAGGTTTGTAGATTTATCGTTGACATTAAATATCATATCAATCAACAGTCATTTTATTTTATTTATTTTTTAAAAACTCAAGTTTGAAATCCGGATACTCGTATTAAGCATATTCATGATATTTTGTGTACAATGTAAGGTTGTTAGTGACTTTGCAAACTCGGTTACATCCACAGCTCAGCATGTGGCAGTTATATAAATGATTGATTATAAAATATATTATATGTGCAATCATTAAACGTTGCGGCACACGCGCATGCATATTTTGAATCCCGGACACTGGTCTCTTCGTACAGATGTTCCTACGCTAATTTTGACACATGCGAACATTGGCAGTTCGTTTTTTCGGGATCCGGAAAATGGTTCCTGCGTTCCTCTAATTTATTTACCAACCGAACATTGGCTCCTTCATTATTGCTTCCCCAGACATAAGTAGCGTCAAAGTAGTCAACTTCCGATGCGAGGACTTCCGGGACTGCTTCAATGCTGAAGTGAATTTGAAGAGGTGTACCATTATATATCACAGTTTTCTGAACTGGTACTTGAAGAATCGACACACTGTCGGCTAGTTAGTTAATTATTCAATACGTTAATTAAAATAACATTTGTCGGCTCATTATGAATCCGCTTAATGTTAACAAGTAAGGTAATTTAAATTTGTAGTTAAATATGAAATGATAACCGTTGATCGGCGTATACGTAATTGTTAAGTTTTGCATCTTATTGTAGGAACCTCTGTCCAGGGTGTCAATATAATAAAGGAACAAATCTAAGGGGTGTCAAAATAACGTAAGAACGATCGATCGCCTGTGTCAAAATAAGCGACGGAACAAATATCCGAGTTGTCAAAATAATGTAAGAACGATTGTCCGCGTACATAGTTTTGTTGTGAATGTAACATGTGTTTTTACTACTATTTAGAGAATGTATATTTTTCGCTAATCCTTTACCAATTAAACTATAAAACAACAAACACAACTCACAGCTCGTTGGCTTGAACAAAGGACAAGGCCAAATAGGCTAGACGACATGTTCGTTTTTAATATTTTTACGTGGGCTGTTTCAATTTTTACTGGTTACCTCACGTTGTCCATGGTTGTCATGATCTCAATTCATCTAGACAGATATGGAATAGTAGGACAGATAATTTGAACTAACGGTAACAAGAAGTATTATTCACTATCTCTACCATACTATTGGGTCGGCTGGGCAATCACTTAACCCATTTAGTCCTAGCGTCTAGAAAAAAGGCCTTGGCAAACAGCGTAGACCCAGATGAGACGCCGAATGATGCGGCGTCTCATCAGGGTTTGCGCTGTTTGCTTAAAGGAATTTCTGTAAGAAATATTCTAAATATAGAAATAAATATACTAGACATCCCTTATTTAAGACATAAATTGATCCAATTTAGAAGGATGGGAGAGTCCACTAGACATAAATGGGTAAACCATACTATTGGATCGGTTTGACAATCACTTAAACATGCTCCAACTCACTGCTAATAAAGACAACACAATCACGATGGATTCTACAAGTATTTCTAATAAAATCAACATATGATGTTTTGCTCATTGTTGCATTTATCAGTTTAAACAAAGGTGCATAAACATGCTTTTTAAATCGTTATTTTCGACGAATTAATTGTCTAGTACATTTGTTTTAAGTATCAATAAAACAATTACTGCTGTAAAATGCCTTCTGTCTTGCAGGTTAAGCTGACGTATCACTTTGTGTATGTTTGAACTGAGACAATCAACAATAGATGTTGGCTTTAAATAATATATTTAAGACGGACAAACGCAATAAGCTTTCTGTATGCATGATATAAGCTGTACATCACACTTGAACACGTCTTTTGATTTTTGATTACTTGGACCCAACTCCAAAGTTGTAAGAACTCTAATATGACATTTGTTTGAAACTGACTGAAATTGACCCGAATCAGTAAGCACCATATAAGCATTGCTTCGAACTGCTCTTGCTCTTTAGTCATTGTTGTTGTTAACGTTTCAGGTAAATAGGATTTTCATCACAAACACTTATAGCTTTTATGACATTGGCTTTTGCTTGCCTAAACAAATTAAGCCATGCATCCATTCAATGCTATTTTATTGCACTCGGAAAAAACTAGTAATCACTAGTAAGAACATTTGTTTCTCTCAATTATTCAATTTCCAAAAGCGTATATCTTGACACTAAATCTAATTTGTTTACATATTTGATGTGTTTACTATATTTTTATTGGATTTTTTTATTTTTTTTTTTATTTTTGCTAGTATGCTCGGACAAACAACGTTCCTGCTTCTAGTTTCTGTGGCCTGGGCAGCAGACGGTAATTTTCTGTCAAAATAAAATTTATGAACATATCAAGAAAGGAATAAAACAATGGAAACATTCTATTATACACTTTCTCACTAGACTTTTATAGTTTCCCCTTCTTACAATTGATCTAGAATATTTGCTTTAGTTTAAATTATATTTAAATAAATGATACACTATTTTCCACACGATCTCTCCTATCTGGAGCTCGTTCTCATCCCCGACATTCTTATAGTTGATGGCGGCTGGAACTCGTGGCTGGAATGGAGCACGTGCTCGGTCAGCTGTAACCATGGTTACCACGTGCGCTCAAGGATCTGTGACAAACCGGAAAAGGAAGGAAATGGGACCGATTGCATTGGCGACGACTATGAAACAAAAGGATGTGATATGATCCACTGTCCAGGTAAACCTTCTTATTACTTAAAGGTGTAAAAGTAGTTGTTTTATATTACATCAACAAAAATATGGTAGGTAGGTAGGTGAGGTTTCTTTTGTTATTAAATGCACACCAAATTTGGTTCATAAGCAATGACATCAAATAATGAGCGAATGCTACGTCCGAGGTGGCGCTAAGGACCGGACGTTTTGAAATTAAACGGATAATTCTTCAGGGTGAGTAAGTTTAATATGTTTTTCAACATATTTCGTATTATTTATTTTAAAAATTAATGTAGTGCGATTCAGCGAAGATTTATTCATCCACAAATGTACAGAAACATATACCGGTAATAACAACACATTAGGGAAACGAGATGACCTTGATAAGTTGTGACATTACAGGCCGTGAAACAACGGTGGATACAAATGTATCACTGGCTTTGTATGTGTCGTGTTCTGAGAAAACTGGGCAAAATGCATTAGCGTAAAGTGTCGTCCCAGATTAACCTGTGCAGTCCGCAAAGGCTAATCAGGGACGACACTTTCCGCTTTTATGACATTTTTCGTTTAAATGAAGTCTCTTCTTAGCAAAAATCCAATTTAGGCGGAAAGTGTCGTTCCGGATTAGCCTGTGCGGACTGCACAGGCTAATATGGGATGACAATTTACGCACAAGCATTGTGCCCAGTTTTCTCAGAACACGACACATATGTGTAAGCTCCGGAACATTTACAGAATAAACGAGAACGGTTCAAAGTTGTTACTTTATAATATCCACATTATCAATCTATGAATTTGTCCAACTTATAAAGCGAATCAACGTGCTATTCTATAATTATTTCATATTTATAATATAACGATTCCTTAATCCCGACGCGTGGTTATCTTATAATTCGTAGTTGACGGTGTATGGGGATCATGGGTCGCCTGGTCAGCGTGCCCAGTCACGTGTGGCACGGGGATCAAGTTCCGGAAACGGCACTGCGACAACCCGGCACCGGCCTATAAAGGACACGACTGCGCGGGATCCTCGCAAGAATTCGCGCAGTGCATACAAGTGAATTGTCCAAGTACGGTGTCATCATCATAATTCTTGATCATGTGAACTGCTTGTCGATCTCTTATTACCACTTAATTACTTCAGGACTTTGTATATCGATTATAGCCTGACAAGTCAAAGTGAATACCCGATTTCATATGGTTGGAAAATCATTTTTGCCGAGAGAGTCTTACGAAAACTATTGCTTATTTTATGTTTGTTGACCATTAAAACGACAAATTAATGCAAGGGAAAAAGCAATGGTTGTTTGTGTTAACAGTCGATGGCGCCTGGTCCTCATGGGGAGCGTTTGGAGCATGTAGCAGCACATGTGGTTACGATGCGTACAAGGAGAGGTGAGTATATCTGTTGTGGTTACAATGCGTACAAGGAAAGATGCGTCAATCTGCTGTGGCTACAATGCGTACAAGGAGATGTGAGTATATATGCTGTGGTTAAAATGCGTACAAGGAATGGTGAGTCTAGCTGCTGTGGTTACAATGCGTACATGTGAGTTTATCTACTGTGGTAACAATGCGTTCGAAGTAAAGTGAGTCTATCTGCTGTGGGTACAATGCGTACATGGAAAGGTGAGTTTACCTGCTGTGGCTACACTCCGTACAAGGAAATGTGCGTCTATCTGCTGTGGTTACAATGCGTACAAAGAAAGGTGAGTCTATCTGCTGTGGTAACAATGCGTACAAGGAAATGTGAGTATTTCGGCTGTGGTTACAATGCGTTCAACGAATTGTGAGTCCATCGCCTGCCGTTACAATGCGTTCACTTAAAGGTGAGTCTATCTGGTGTGGTAACAATGCGTACTAGAAAAGGTCAGTCCATCTTCGGTAGATACAATATAATCAATGTGAGGTGAGTCCAGCTTCTTTGGTAACACCCCGTTCAAAGCCAGGCGATTCCATCTTCTGTTGTTACCATGCGTATGAGAAAAGAAAAGAGTCCATTTTCTTTTGTAACAATGTGTTCAATGAAAGGGGTTCCCAGCTTCTGTTGTTACAATGCGTACAAAGAAAGTTAGTCCATCTTCTGTAGTTCCTATTAGTTCGAGAACAGGTGAGTCCAGCTTCTCCAGTTACAATGCAAACACGTTAAAGGGAGTCCAGCTTCTGTCGTTAAAATGCGTACAAGGAAAGATAAAGTCCGGCCCCTGTGGTTACAATGCTTACATGGCATGTACCGGTAAGACAGCTTCTGTGTAACCATGCGTACATGTAAAGGTGAGTCCACCGTCTGTGGTTACAAAGTGTACAAACAAGGGTAAGGCCAGCTTCTGTGGTGGCAATGCGTTCAGTGACATGAGAATCCTTTTCATTATGTAGCAGATGATGTGGAGACATGAGTTTCCAAAATGTATCTCGGCATAATAATCTACATTTTAAGCAGAATATGTGGTTTGCATTTTCTACCAAACACATGACGTCTTAAATCGTTGCACACCTTTATTAGGGCTTATTAAACATAGCAGTTGACTTAATGCATGTGCGTAAAGTGTCGTCCAAGATTAGCCTCTTTACGATTTAATGGTATTTTTACGCACATGGATTAAGGTCACTTTTCCCAGGTTGAGGCTCATACATTTTCTAGGAACCGAACTTGCAGCCAACCGGCACCTGCGTACGGTGGACAGGACTGCAACGGAACTGCCATCAATTCAACTCAGTGCAACTTCATAGACTGTAAAGGTGCGAGAAATTATAGGGACTTGTTCGCAGTTTGGAAAATAATATAATAATATCTTTAACAATGGCCATAACTTTTGCAATATTGAAGATAGCAATTTCATATTTGGCATGCATGCGTATCTCATAGAGCTGCACATTTTGAGTGGCAAAAGGTCAAGGTCATCCTTCAAGGTCAAAGGTCAAATATATGGGTCAAAATTGNATGAGCGGGATATGCTCCACGCCGTGCCCAGGTTAGTACCAGGCGCATAGCCGGAAATATTATTAAAGACAGTCGTTCAAGACATCAGGATTTAGTGGTTATAATAAGAAATCCGTTTTAGGGAACAGCTTCAGTAGTTTTCAGACTCATAGTTGACGTGCAGTTTCATACTATTTTTCTCACCAGTTGTCTTTCTTCGCTGTCGGCGTTTTGATTTTATACTCTCTGAATAAGGGCACGCTACTTTCAAAAATGTAAGGCGGGAACAACTGCAGGCCACTAAAAGTGAATCAAAGCCACGAATGGTCCTTATTCAGAAGAGCACCATCTATGTCTGTTGTGTTATAGTGTTATTAAACAACATGTAATATATCGTCGCTGTCGTTCTTCAACCTCGTAGCTCCAAAATTTTCTCTTTTTTTTTCGTCTTTTCCGAATATATAAAGTCTGGTACGTGTTTTGGGATATATCTGGTAGCTCTACGCCAGTCAGAGACCATGAAAATGCCACGTGACGTTCAAAGCTACGTCCTTTCATCCTGACAAATTGTGATGCGGCTTTTATTGCTATGTTATTTCACCTATAAGTACGTCATTTCGTACATTTTCGAATTGTCGTTCCGCATAAAAGTGACAAAACTGTGGTGACAAAATATCGTAGCTACCATATCATAGCTACCATTTCTGAATATCAGTATGACTTACGCGTCTACGGCTTATACCGTATTTTGCAGCTTCATTTGTTTGGTATTTTTACAGAATTTCAATTTCTAAAACATCGTTATAAACAAATGTGACGTTTTTTTCTCTCTCATGAAAAGTTGGCATTTTGTAGCTACGAGGTTTGAGAACGACAGCGACGATATTCTATTTCTGGACGAGACGTTTGTTTTCCTCTTCTATAAATGACATTCAAAATTCAATTCAATTACAACAGATGTTTCCATTTATAAGTAATATTGTACTCAAACGCATATAGTTAAGTTTCCTCGCCATCAGTCTTCTGCGAAGTAAGTATTTTATTTCAGATACGAACCGAAGTTGTGTATAAAACGCAAGTTTGCATCACGAGCCCAATCAATAATAAATATATAATCAACTGCATATGCGGAAAAAATAGATTATTCCACATATTGGCGATTTGCAAATGAAACCAAACGCTTCCAATCAAATAACATAAAATATATGCATGCGATTATTATAGTTTCTATGGGTTGAAATAGAGCATACTTTGTTCTGTTTATGGGGACATACATTGATAATTGTAGTGATTGGCAATACCAAATATAGGTTAAACAAAATGTTTAATTGTGTAATCTTTATGTCTCCAAGTGGACGGCGCCTGGTCTCAGTGGTTGTCATGGGCGTCATGCTCAGTGACGTGCGAAACTGGAGTAACCAATCGCACTCGACTATGCAGCAGTCCCGCGCCTGCGCACGGAGGCAAGGCATGTGAAGGAATCAAGCACGAAACGAAACCGTGCACTGTACCGACGCACTGTCCAAGTACGTATTTATTTTACTCTTTGAACCAGACAAAACATTTCCTTGTGGAGACGTAATTAACTACATCCTTCATTTTTGTTATAACTGAGTCCCGCTCTGTGAAAAGGGTGTTTAATGCATGTGCGTAAAGTGTCGTTCCAGATTAGCCGGTGAAGTCCGCTCAGGCTCATCAGAGACGACACTTCCCGCTTTTATGATATATTTCGTTTATAGAAAGTCTCTTCTTAACAAAAATCCAGTTAAGGCGGAAAGTGTCGTCCCTGATAAGCCTGTGCGGACCGCACAGGCTAATCTGGGACGACACTTTACGCACATGCATTAAACCCCATTTTCTCAGAGCGCATAATTATTTTATCCGATCGTTTTTTTTGTTGACCTCCAGTTGCCGGTGAATGGAGCGCATGGAACGCTTGGTCCGATTGTGACAAGACTTGTGGGGGTGGGGTCAGTTTCCGGCTGAGGAAGTGCGACAATCCACCTCCAATGTACAACGGGCCACTCTGTGCGGGGAAAAATATAGACACCGTGCTATGCAATTCAAACACATGTCCAGGTAACTTGATTACTGTCGTCATAAACAACCAGAAGTACGTGAATACAATTATAAGGTATAGTAAAAACCTTGTGAATGCATCGACAAACAAATAAAGTAATAAACACATTCACGCGTGTAAACGATCTAACGAATGAAGAAAACTAATCATTTCAATTCAAAGCCGAATTGACATTATGAAATAAATTTCACATCTCACTAGCTTTAACGTCAAACTGTTACGTCGACGTATCTTTTCTCAGTTAACGGCGGCTGGTCCTCGTGGTATCCATGGAGTGAGTGTTCGATCACGTGCGGTAACGGTACAGCTACGCGCCTGCGCACGTGCAATAACCCGAAACCAGTAGCAGGCGGTGCGTTCTGCGACGGCGAATTCGAAGATTTCCAAAACTGCAGCATCAACCCAGACATCACGAACTGCACGAGTAAGTAAAACTGGTCGCGGGTAAGGTAAATTTCTTTTTTTGTTTCAAATTATATATTTGTAAGAATCGAAATAATTTTCGCCCATCTTAAGTTTCTTGGTTAAAATTCTTACGCATCAGAACTCCTAATCGATAAACATCGATATTACAATTGAATTTTAACTTCATCCCCGGGTGTTTTTCTGCGCACAGTCGACGGCGGCTGGGGTTCCTGGGGACCGTGGGGTGGCTGCCTGGTCACATGTGGGAACGGCATCATGGAGCGCATGCGCGTCTGCAACAACCCCCGGCCGCACGGCGAGGGCAAGCAGTGCAGCGGCAGGTCCATCGAGACGCAGTCCTGCGACTCTTCAACGCACTGCCCGAGTAAGTCGCCTCGATACCGACCCTGTCCCGTTAACTAGGCCATGATAATCAGTCAAAGAAATTATGTTACGTGCACAACTAAAACATAACGCTGCACGAGAAGACGTCGCTAATGTTAATTGTCAAACAACGTTGTTTTGGTTTTCGTTCCTGCTTTCGTGAGTATTAATGTATACTGCATTTGATTTATCGGTAATTTATTTTGACCAATATCTTTTTGCTAGTACAAGACGGCATGTAGTCATGATAATTTAATATATATTTACCCAGTCAACGGTGGCTGGGCGGAATGGCACTCGTGGTACCCGTGCAGCGCCACGTGCGGGGGAAATGCCACACAGACCCGCGTGCGCACGTGCACTAACCCGAAACCACAGTACAAAGGGGACTACTGCCCGGATGACGGAGAGGAAACGCAGCCGTGCACGGTGCCAGATTGCCGTGGTAAATTCACTGGGCACTTAATTCAATCTTCCATTAAGTCTAATAAAAATTTTGACTGGTAAACTTAAGTGGATTATTATTAGAGATTAACTGAATAAAGTGAACACATTCCTTATAGATTGCTTTGTTAAGGTAAGTTTAAAGTAACATTTTCAGATCAATCTATATTTCGAATACAATTCTCAATGTAGACATTAAACAAGAAATGCTCGGCTACAATCTAATCTTATATCAAGAGTTTTAACAAGTGATCACAAACACAGGTGGATAGCGTGTGGCTATGATATCAATAAGTAAAAACCTCATTTTGAATGAAAAATCTTTAAATTATAACGAAAAATCGGTCAGATCGATGACGAGAATACACTTCTGCGTTAAATAAGACCGAGTAAATGGAAAGCGCTGCACGCTTGATGAAGAAATGGCTGTTCAAAGCGATGCACACTTTATTCGGGTCATTTTGAGTTGAATACCTTGTTATATTTATATATTTGTTAGTGATATTTTTTCAGAGAAGTCGATTTTTCGTTATAATTTGATGATTTTTCATTCAAAATGATGAGTTTACTAATTAATATCATAGCCACGCGCTAACCACCTGTGATCACAAACAGGTATCTTACACACGCACGTGCTTTAATATATCCCTGCCACACATAAGCAAGCACTTCAGAAAGGGCGTTGATAATTCGTGATGTTGTTTCATGTAAATGAACGCCAGTTGAAGCGACAATCCAACAACTGTGAAGGCATATGTAATGGACGGGAACTGAGTTTTTGTCAATGAAAAATGTAGTTCAGAAAGCGAGCGACAAAAGGCCCAAATAGTCGTTTTTTTCCATTAATGAGACCGACACAAATTTTTGGTGCCGCCACTAAAAAATTGCTTGAGTGTTTCAGGCTAAGTGTTCGATAATATTTCGCGTCATTCGATCAAACTAGCATAATATCGTCTTTATGAGCCAAGCTTATCAAATATGCTGCCTTTAGACACTTAAAATGGACAAATAACGGCAATCGCAAGACTGCGTACATGTTCACGGGTTTTGAGCGCGTTGTGCATTTTCAACAGTTTAAGTAATTGTTTTCATGAACACACAAAGTCAAAATATCAGCCCCGCTATTGGAAAATGGGGCGTTATGCATGTACGTGAAGTGTCATCCCAGATTAGTCTGTGCAGTCCGCACAGGCTTATCAGGGATGAAAATTTCAGTTTGTATGACCTTTCTTGTTTGAAGGAATTCTCTTCTAAGCGAAAATCTAGTTTAAAGCGGAAAGAGTCGTCCCTGATTAGCCTATGCGGACTGCACAGGCTTATCTGGGACGACACTTTACACACATGCATTAAGCCCCGTTTTCTCCGAGCGTGGCTCATATAATTGTTGCTTTCTGTTTCAGCGGATCACCCGTTACCCGTTGGCCGTTAGCAGACTCCAATTGTGAATTGTACTCTGTAGTGTATGGGTGCATGCCTTGAATAATAAACAATTCACTTGGGGGCACCACAAGTTGTAATATTTTGGTTTTACTATTTTATTTCCAACAAGGATCCTAACATGCTAAATGATTCATGTCCGTAGATGCTTTTTTGTGGCCCACCTTTTCCCAGGATAAAAGGGCTCTTTGACAAGGGGGGGGGGATTCCCATTCATACCCATTGCTTTTGGTTGAACTGAAATAGTGAGTACCTGTACATGTATAGTTATGTTTAACGAAAGTAGAAATTGAACACGAGTTGAGTTTTAGACATAAACATGGCTTAACTACTCAAGAAATGGTTTGAGAACATACAGCTATCTCGTCCATCGTCTGTGTACATGACGTGACGAAGAAATCAAGGTTCACAAAAGAATAGCCTCATCGCTTTTTTTCTTAAATGCGTTCCTGATATTTCATTTTCTATTAAATTTATTGAAGTAACGGAACACTTACTGAATGTATTAAGTATTTATTCCATAGCATATGGTAAAATTAACACCGTACTTTTTTTTTCAGAATGGAAAGAACGGCCCTAAATATGACGTTTATGTTATGTAAACCCATCTGTATATAAATTCCACAAGTTATTAGTTTCATGTGACAAATAAGTAATTTATAATGTATGTTAATATATATCAAATCAGCTCTTGTTAGAAGAAATACGATTCCAAATAAAACTGTTCAATAAGTTTCATTACTGCTTTGATAGATGATTAGTATTTGTATTCTTAAATGTCTATTTTATGTTATGTAATGTTATTTTGTTATACCTAGTAACGTGGCAGAAAATAATATGTATACATAAGTATGAAGACGATGTACTTGTGTATAAATAAGGCTGTAATACCCTTATTACTGTTTATCCGAATACTATACAAGTCCGAAATATGTACACTTAAGAATGCCTTACCTTTTTAACTTTAATAATCCAAATTCTCCTTGTTGTTATCTTGTTTAACAACCATTATCAAATGTATGTTAAATCCAGTTAATGCTTTCTCCATTATTGAATATCCGTTACTTGTAATTAGAATCGCCAGCTTTGAATCGAACGCGGGTTAAATGTTCCAAAATGTCCGCCATTTGCAATGTCGAAGGTCATGACATAGCAATTTAATTCTACTCAAATAATTTATATCTTATCGAAGAAATGTGTTTTCTCAATTTTTATGTGTGGTATTATGACTTGTTAACTGTTTTATTGTTACAATGTTACTAATACAGCTAGTAGTCTTGTCAGATATTAATGCTGGTGGGGAACTATTTAAAGTATTTTCGCGCAATGCTTTCGCATTGCTTTCACTATGTGTAAGAAGAAATATTATTATTATGCTTGAGAAATGTTATGAAAGAATTGTATAGTTATGCATTATATTTTCTGAGCTTTTAATTGATGAGATGCTTTCTTTTAAGACTTGCAATGCTGTTTATGCAAATGTTGTTAATGTTGCTAAAACCGTTTTACGCAGTTTAATACTTTCATGAAAGTCTGGCTCTGATTGGTCGCCAGCAACGCCCATCCTCAGCAACTGCTTATAAATAGAGCTGAGGTTGATGATGAAGTCAGTCGTTACTCACTAGTCAGTCGTTACTCATTACTTGAGTCACGAGAACCCATTTAAGATNGGGCTGCACAGGCTTATCTGGGACGACACTTTACGCACATGCATTAAGCCCCGTTTTCTCCGAGCGTGGCTCATATAATTGTTGCTTTCTGTTTCAGCGGATAACCCGTCTCCCGTTGGCCGTTAGCAGACTCCACTTGTGAATTGTACTCTGTAGTGTATGGGTGCATGCCTTGAATAATAAACAATGCACTTGGGGGCACCACAAGTTGTAATATTTTGGTTTTACCAGTTTATTTCCAACAAGGATCCTAACATGCTAAATGATTCATGTCCGTAGATGCTTTTTTGTGTCCCACCTTTTCCCAGGCTAATAGGGCTCTTTGACAAGGGGAGGGGGGGGGATTCCCATGCATACCCATTGCTTTTGGTTGAACTGAAATAGTGAGTACCTGTACATGTATAGTTATGTGTAACGAAAGTAGTAATTGAACACGAGTTGGGTTTTAGACATAAACACGGCTTCACTACTCAAGAAGTGGTTTGAGAACAAACAGCGATCTCGTCCATCGTCTGTGTACCTGACGAATGACCCACTGTGACCATGACGAAAAAATCTAGGTACACAAAAGAATAGCTTCATCGCTTTTTTTTCTTGAAATGCGTTCCTGAGTTTTCATTTTCTATTTAATTTATTGAAGTAACGGCACACTTACTGAATGTATTTGCACAATAACATATGGTAAAATTAACACCGTCGTTTTTACAGAATGGAAAGCACGGACCTAAATAAGCCGTTTATTTTATGTAAACCCATCTGTATATAAATTCCACAAGTTATTAGTTTCAGGTCACAAATAAGTAATTTATAATGTATGTTAATATATCAAATCAGCTCTTGTTATAAAAAATCGTTTCTAGATAATACCGTTTAATAAGTTTCATTACTGCTTTGATAGTTGATAAGTATTTGTATTCTTAAATGTCCATTTTATGTTATGTACGGTAATGTTATTTTGTTATACCTAGTAACGTGACAGAAAATAATGTGTATACTTAAGTATGAAGACGATGCACGTGTGTATAAATAAGTCTGAATAAACTGTCTGCCTGTCTGTCCAAAAAAAAACTCGTTTCCGTGCACGGTAGAACAAATTAGAAGTGGAAACGCCGACTAACTGATAATTTCGGCGAACCCGTAAATTGTACACCGGTTTAACGAAAACATATTACTATATTTCTGATTTACTGCCGATCGGCGCATGTTAAACCGAACCCGTAGAATATATCTGTTACAATACCACCGATAGTTTTACCTCTGTGGAAATCTATTTTAAATTAAGCAGGTAAAACATCTATAAATATATAACTGTTTTATTTATAGATCTTTTCGCCTGTAAATGCAACTTTCAACTTAAATTGAGCAAATCATTTAATTCGCCAAGGATGATGAACTATTTAAAAGTGAACATTTCCGGAATACAAAAGTACAAATTTTACTTAAAATTGAATGCCAGAAGAGCGATAGAGATATTTTCCTTATAAACAAGCACGCGTTTGAGGGTTAACGAGAGCACTGTTCATTTCAGAACTACATACGTATATAAGTATCGGAAAAACAGTTCAATTTGGAGGTAGGCAGAATGCGAAAAAACCCGATGCTACGGCAAACCGTCAACCTTTGACACACGTTTTCGTAACGTAATCGTTTCGTGGTTCCTCGCTATAAAACCACTCTCATGAGCGACTGGGGGGCAACCTCATTACGCGTCTCTTACCTCACCCTTTTTAGTTTTCTTATTTATTATAAACAAGTGCCATCATTGTTTGTGCCGGATGACCCTCAAGGCATTGTTTTGACCCAAGTGAGATATTTCTTTTATGGAGTTCATACACTGAGCACGTTCTTAGACAGTTCGACCACGTTCTGAAGAAAATTCAGAACGGGATGTGAACTTGCTTGAACGTGTAGTTTTGGTCAGAAAAAATCTACAATATTATTGAATGACGTTCATATACAGTTCGCGCTACGTGCAGCTCGTTCCTATCCCGTCCTATCCCGTTGCCAGTCCGTCTTTATCCAGTTCAAATCGGGTCAATTTTCCATTTGTCCCCGTTGGTATACCGTTTCCAGTTAGACCGAGGCCATTCTCAGCCAATTCGATAACGTTCGTACGCAGTTCTCCTTTATTCGTTGTGCAGTGGTGACTCGTTCAAAGGCAGTTCTCACTCCCTCCTACTACGTTCTTAGTACGTTTAGGACGTAGTTGCAGCCACGTTCTGCACGGCGATTACAAAAACCGACTACGTTCCTGCCAGTTCTCATTTATGTTTAACGCTTTAAGCCGACCAGACGTATATTTGTAATGCCTCCAAGAAATAATTCCGCCAAATTGGCAGTGCGGCTAAAGGCTGCCGCAATTTAAAAAACACAAATCAATATCTCAACTGAAAAACGTCAAGAAAATGCAGTTTTCCAGTTGAAATCGGGTCAATTTTCCCATTGTCCCCCTTGGTATACCGTTTCCAGTCAGACCGAGCCCGTCCTCAGCCAGTTCGATCACGTTCGTACGCATTTCTTCTTTATTCGTTGTGCAGTGGTAACTCGTTCCCAACCCGACCTTAGTACGACCTTTCCGTTCTTAGTACGTCCATTCCGTTTCCAGTACGTTGTTACTACGTTAAATTGTAGAACGGGATGATCGGAAGAAAATTTTGAGTAGGCTCAAAGTTCTGAAACATCCTTAACCCCGTTCCAGGCCGTCCACAAAGTTCGAAGACAATTCGTATCGAGCCCGTTTAGTCACATTTTTCAGAACGTACTTCGAACGGAATCGGTGTATCGGGGGTATTATTGACCTTCAGAGTTGGGGAAAACAGACACAATTTATGTATTTACTGAAAACACAAATCGCTGTGTTCTGTATTGATATATGAATGTTCATTATAATCAATGTTATGCTAATAGTAATGTGTAGCACAAAACAATTTTACGAAGGGCAATACATTCATAAATATCAGACGATGCAATGTATAAATGCTGCCCTTCAGGGGCATAAACATGAACATTCATTGCACGAATTAGGTAGTTGCTGACCTCGTCTTTTTCTGGTTCTTATTTCGTAAAACATAAATTTACAATCAATACATGCATATGGAAATTAAGCCGATACTAGATTCCAAAACAGATAACATTCAAGTACATTTTAATATAATTGATTAATTTACAGTGCACTCTAGCATGCGGTTGTGCATTGTGACGACGACGGTAGAACTACTACTAATACCTCAGTCATAAATAGAGACCGATCACCGTCCGATCAGCGGACGACATATTTTTTTGCTCATCGGGCTGGTGCCCGGCCGATGATCGAACGGACATCGGGTCATTTTGTAGCATCGGGCGGCGTCCGGATTATCTTCAAGTCTCACTTAAAATTTTACCCGACGTCGGGCCCGGGAAGGAATCGAGTTGAGATCGAGACAAGATCGGACGATCAACGCACGGTTATCGCCCGACATCGTATTCATTGTACGTGTATCGGCAAAAATCAAGGTATTTCTCAGGGACATATACATCGGCCGGCGACCGTCTGATTGCCGGAGGGCCTCCGCACGATGACTGACGGAGCTTGTCCTGAGACCGAAGGATTTCGGTTAATGCACGTGGTAAGATCACGATCGTCGGGCGATAACCGTGCGTTGATCGTCCGATCTTTTTTACGATCTAAACTCGATTCCTTCCCGGGCCCGACGTCGGGTACACTTTCAAGTGAAACTTAAAATTAATCCGTACGCCGCCCGAAGCTATAAAATGACCCGTTGTCCGTGCGATCATCGGCCGGGCGCCAGCCCGATGAGCGGAAAAATACGTCGTCCGCTGATCGGTCTCTAATGGTGACTGAAGTATCACTTATCGACGGTGGATGGCTCCGACGTGTCCAGTCTTCCGGATGCCTGGAGATCGGACGACGACCGGAGTATTTGTGACTGAGGCATAATATATATATATATATA
>VMBQ01000078.1:292050-345845 GCA_007657795.1 Dreissena rostriformis
ATATATATATAATTTGTATAACAGCTAAAATTTCCGTTCATTAAGGAAGGCATTCTTATTTTCAACCTTGAAGGAAAGAAACTCCTGTGCAACGATAAGATGCACGGTAATTGAACCTTTTAAAAACAGAAATATCAAAACGTTTTATTGCGCAACATGCCTCCTCTGTCTGTGTTTGTAAAAAACTTAGACGAAGTTTACCCATTTTGTGTGACGTTTATAATAAGAAACTTATACAACACTACAAAGTTGATTTATTTATTTAGGTGTCAACTAGTAAATAGATGTAATGCAGTTAACATTTTATTCTCCACTTACCACTTAACAATCTAAAGTCCACATACTATTTTTATAGGTTAAGGCATAATGAACCAACAACGCCATGAATACAATATTGTTTTCAAGAATTGTATTCCACTTCATCTAACACTACAAAAGCTATAACAAAACACTTTCACACAATCTAATAATAGTTGTATTCTGGTCTAGGAGGGGGGCCCCTAGGCGGGGGATGTTGCGGTGCCACTGGCCCCCTCGGAGGCCCCTGCCAAGGGCCCCTAGGTGCCTGTCCATCAAAGTACCTGGGGGGCGGAGCCCCAGTCATTCTGGGAGGCCCCCGAGGGGGACCAGACATCATCGGGGGCGGGCTTGTGAAAGCTGCGGGGGGAGGACCAGAAGGGGTCATTGACTGATGGCTCGAATACATCGGTGGGGGTAACCTGGGGGGCATCTGGTGTAAATTCGATGGCATGCTTCCTACTGGTGGGAACGAGGGTGGTGGGAAGGTCATGTTGGGCATGGCACTGCTGCCAGCCATGTTCTGGTAGCTCTGCTGTGGGGGAGGCTGCTGAACCGCCTTGGCGTAGTCGTCATCTTGGATTGGAACACTGATCAGGGTCTTTATTCGGTTGCCCCCGACGACGGGGATCGCCGACGTGAAGCCATCGTGGCTGGAGGGGGAGGGCATAGCAGACATGGTGTTGCTGGACTGAATGCCGGCCATGGGCGCCATGGGGGTCTGTAATGAAGAGTTCACCATGTAAGACGGGGCCGGAAGTCCTGTTACGGTTTGATGCACAGTCGATACGGTCGGCATGCCCATTAAAACCGCGGAGGGCTGACTGTGATAGATTGGGTCCTGTAATGTCCTGGGAGGCAACATGGCCGCTGTGGCAGAAACTTGTCTCATGGCGGCGTTGAATTGCTCTAGAAGAACGGCCTGCGACTCCAGAGACGGTGCAGCTGTTTTCACAGTCAATGGAGCTGCACCTGCTTTGGCAGCTATGCTGCTGATGTTATGGTCTGTAAAGAAATTAATATAAGAAATAATTTCCTATGACAGTTGAAAAAACATACAAGCATATAGCTTTCTCCCTTGCATGTTTCGATAACAAATACTTCAGAAATGATCAAAAAGTATATTTTTTAATACTAAATTCATCCTGTAAACCTTAAGACAGAAAACAACAATTTTAAATAAATCAACAAATAAGATTGATTATATAGTTATTAGTTAGTTTTGTAAGGAAAAGGGACTGTTGACATGTATAAGAAGAGCTTCCATGTTTGCAAAAGTAATTTCCGACATAAACGTCAATTAAAACTAAAAAAATGGCAAATTGTGCATTTGTCAGTAAAGTCTTTGTTTTCAATTTGAATCATGATTACGTCATTTTAAATACCAGATTATTTCATTAAGCCAGTAAAATACGTAGTCAGTCTCCTTGCCTTTGATTTCAGACTTCAGATGCCTGTGTGTGATGTGGGCATTCAGATCCCTCTGAGAGAGGTACGTCCTGCGGCAGCCGTTATTGCCGTGCTTGGATCCTCCATACGTGCACAGGAATACGGTTCCAAGCGCCGACTGCTCAATCCTCTGAACCGGGTCCCCGCACCTGAAAGCCACTCATGTTTATTACACAGGGCTTCATGCACCGCATGGACACAGTTTCATTTAATGAGGATTAATAAAAAGTCAATAAAAACTTCAGTTGTGTAGTAAAATCAATTTAAGTGATGCTATTATTATGCAAGTATCTATTATAATTATAATTTGTCAAACTAAATAAATACAAAATGTAAAACTGCATATTATGCACTTTTGAAAAAAAACAACAATTTAATCCCAAATTGATGTCTTGTTTCAACTTCACATAACACTGTGTTCAAAGAATTGTATTTATTTTTTATACTTTCCAGTGGTGAATAAGAAAGTCCATGTTTTGCTCTGCCACTTAATCAATATTTGTTGGATAATTTGACAATTTACTTCGTTTTGTACTCAAACAAACACTTATCCTCGTCATCCATTTGCAACTCCATTAGAAAATGTATTATGGTTAAAATAAGAAGCAGATATTTTCCAATACATTTTCCCATAAACCCCCCCCCCCCAATAATTTAACCAGCAGTGGAACAAGAGTGTATCACCTTGTACATGTTTTCTCCGTCTTCTTGGCACATGTGAAACAGAACACATGCTTGCACTGAATCTGCAAAGGAAAAAGGAATCTGCCAAGAAAGAACATTATTTTTTATTCTATTCCATACAGAAGGTTTTGGAATGAGATAGAAACCCACATTTGCATTATCATTATGTGAAAGAGATACAGATGTTCACACTCCATTCTACTTACTATGAAAAGGTGCATAATTCAGTATATACAAAATTTACATTTAAGCATCTAATACACGGTAACATAAATAAACAAGAGCTGTCTTCTGCTTTGATAGTGCAATATACGTTTTCTGTCAGTCACCTAGTATAATAACTGAGAAGACGTATTTGATGGAGAAAATCTGTTACAAAATCAATTAAACCTGCAAAATATTGCAAGAAACATGGCAACGGCACAAAGCTAGTTTTCCATCGTTTTGCCAATTAATTTATTTTAAAATTGAAATAACGTTGCAATCCAATTTGATAAAAGTACTAAAGTTTCATGTCAGTAAATGGCACTTACCATTCGCCCATAGATTAGAATGGGCAGAGCACAAATCTCACAACAGTGGATCAGTGGATCCACGACCTTCTCTCCAAGCAAATTCACCTGTGAAGCATTAATTGAGTCGTGTTCAGAGAAAACTGGACATACTGCATGTGCGTAAAGTGTCGTCCCAGATTAGCCTGTGCAGTCCGCACAGGCTAATCAGGGACGACACTTTCCGCCTTAATTGGATTTTTGCTAAGAAGAGACTTCATTTAAACGAAAAATGTCATAATAGCGGAAAGTGTCGTCCCTGATTAGCCTGTGCGGACTGCACAGGCTGATCTGGGACGACACTTTACGCACATGCATTATGCCCAGTTTTCTCAGAACGCGACTCAATTCATGTATTAAATAATCGTGTATTAAATATATATGAGCCTCACTCTGTGAAAAGGGAGTTTAATGCATGTATATAAAATTTAGCCTGTGCAGTCTGCACAGGCTCATCAGGGACAACACTTTCCCCCTAAACTGGATTTTCTTCAAGAACAGTCTTCCTTTAAACGAAAAAAACGCAATAAAATCGGAAAGTGTCGTCCCTGATTAGCCTGTGCGGACTGCACAGGATAATCTGGGAAGACACTTTACGCACATGCATTAAACCCCCTTATCACAGAGCGAGGCTCATATATATATATAATTATGAATGAAGAGTTGTATACACTTTTATATAAGAGAAGACATTAAGACTGGTTAGAACTTAAAAATTATTACAGACCTGGGCTCAGCAAAACAATGCTTTCAAACATAGCAAAATTAATTAAAAAGAAAACTTGAACATGTGCAATATGTAACAGTAACTGAATTCAGGCATAGATACTCAGTGATATTATTACAAATTTTCTCATCTGAGTCCTGGGACTCGACAACTTGCAAATCAATGAGTCCCAGAATTGAAAGAATGAATCCGAATATTAAACTATAGTATTTTTTTTAGAAATTTCAATGCATTTTTTTGGGAGTCACATAATTCGAAACTTTGCATCCCCAGAGATTTTTGTGAGTCTAGGACGCAGGACTCGCAGGTAAAAAAACACTGGATATTTATAATGGAATATTACTATTTATAATATAAATACACATTTTTTTTTAAACAAACCCTACTTTCAGTACTTTGATATAGGACCAGTACTACACTAGGACAGGTGAAAAATCACTTGTATTTGTCCTACAAGGCAAGTGTCTTAAAATATCTTATTTTGTGCCCTGATTCCAATACAGATCTTTGTATCCACTTACTTTATGATCCCACTTGAGCTTTTTGTTCTGATGAATAGGCTCACCAGATTCCATGGTCTTGAAAATTGGTGTCTCAAGTATTTCATCATCTGTAAATTATTACAGCAAATACAAGGATTTGAAAAATAAATAAATAATATAAACATTGGTTTTTAAGCTTTAATATTTTACCTACCAGGGTATCATCACCTATGTGCACTATTAACTCAACTGTATTGTAAGTATTTTATGCAGAGAACAAACCAGTAAAAATCTGAAGAAACAAACGTTATGACTGCAAAATGTTAAGATCAATGGATGTTTATAGTTGCATGTTCTCACCTGAGACTAAAAGGAACTGAACAGTTTTGAGCAACTTTTGTGATGTTTATGCCATGTATGTGGCTTCTGACATTGGTTTTTATCAAGAATTACGTGGCTTTGGACCTTGATTTTTACCCAGAGTCATTTTTTAACTCGTCTAAGATGTCATAAGAAAAAATGTTCTGATAAAGTGTCATGCTGCTTGGGCAAAAAGTGTGACTTAAACGTTTTTACAATGCTTCACTTAAGGGATGTCAAAAAAACTGCCCACCCAGCCACCCCCTTGTGGCCATGTTTTACTGGAAGAAACCATTTTTGAACTCACCCAAGATATCATTTGAAAACAAATAGGGGAAAATTTCATGAAGGTTAGACAGCTGATATTCACATGGTTTCACTATTGCCATATATTAAGGAAAACTGCCCAGCTCCCTACAGGCCCCCTGGTGGCCATGTTGTTTAATGAACTTGCATACATGTTCATGTAAAATTATACATGCACATACTGGCTTGTCACTATCGCATACTACTTGTCAATGGGGTAAACAATAGTATTATTAAAAAACAGAACTCAAAGCCCTTATAAGCAAATACCATGCATCAAGCATGCAAATAGTGCCCCTTTTTTAATTCTTTGAGCGCTGGAACCGAATTTTAAAGGCCTTTGCAAACAGTTTGGATCCAGATGAGACGCCACAAAACGTGGCGTCTCATCAGGATCCAAACTGTTTGCGATTCTGATAGTATTCTTTGAAAAAAAAAATCGAAGAAAATGCTATATTTTATAAATTCAGCAGACGACATTTTAGCAGTCAACAAATTTCCCAGCATGCAAAGGGTTAAAAGGCGTGCTATGATTTACATGATTTAAGAGAGAAAAACAAAACAAAATGCAGAGTCCTTACATGTAAATACATGTACAATCTATGCACATACTGGCCGTTTGTTCACTCTAATTAACTAAATCAATTACTAATAATGTTTAACTTGAAACACCTAATTTTAAAACCAGTCAAAAATGTATTGATAAGATGACACTGTATATGTACCATTTGAACAGCCCAAAATTACTTGAAACCATTTAATTGAAATCCATGTTAAATTAACTGCATTCCATAAGAATCTTTTGATGTTTATTCTGCAAAAATGAAAGTCTATTTCACAAATGAGAGAAGTTGTGAGTTCAATGAATATGTCACCTCTTGAGTGTTAACAAGGTTTCACATATAAGGAAAACTGCCTCACCCCTCCCCTGGCCGCCATGTTTTAAAACAGACTATAACCATTTTCTAACTATGCCCTGATATCATTAGAACAAATTTAATAAATGATCTCCCCAAGTTTTATCATGATTGGACCAAAAATGTTACTTCCATAGAGTTGACAAAGTATCACTATAGCCATTTTAGCAAAAGTGCCTTGCTCCCTGGTCGCCATTTTTTTTTTAACTGATCGTAATAATTTTGAATGCAGCTGAGATATTATAGACATTCAAACAAATGTTCTGACTAAGTTTCATGAAGATTGCACTTTGTGACTTCTAGAATATTATCAAGCTTTTTTAAATTTGACCTATTGACATAGTATTTCACCTAAAGTAACCTTCTCTTGAAATCTGCTTAGATATTATTGGAACAAACCTTTTTACCAAGTTTGATGAAGATAGGACAATAAATGTGGCCTCTAGAGTGTTAAAAAGGTAACTGTTGAAGACAGAATCATGACGCATAATGCAAGAAGAACGACGGACAAAACGAAATCACAAAAGCTAACAATGAACATGTTGTGCTCAGGTGAGCTACAAATGTGGCCACTAGTGTTCGCAATGTTATGGTTGATGACGGACGGGGTAGGAGGGACAAAAGGTGAACACAAAAGCTTAAGATTTAACAATAATTTCAGATTACTATAAAGTTTTAAAACAATGCAATCTCTGACCACCTGAAGAAGGACTCTGGTCCTCTTTTTTCCCAGTCTTGTTCTTTCGTGGACGGCCTCTGCCAGAGGACTTTTCTGACTTCAGCTTTAGCTTGATATTTTTGCGAGCCGGTCTCGGACTCGAGTTCATAGAGTTCTCGGATTCTAGTTCTACATCTGCAACCAGATATATACATAACATTAAAACTTCTTTAATTGGATGAATCTAAGTGAGCGGATTACATTTTTTTCAATTTTACACTTATCAAATACTTTTAAAAATGTCTTAAAAATCATTTGCCTCCCCTTTCATTTTTTATGCCCCACTTCCTTCTTATCATGGTCACAATAGAGGTCAGGTTCTAATCGGTGCTCTGATGTTCCCCACAGCGTGACCACGCCATTCATTGATAATTAAATATCTTCAGTAAAAATGATATTGCTGGATATCACAACTTCTAGTCTTGAAAGTTGACTAGCAAGGAGTGCAGGGAGGGATATACTGAGGTTTGTAAAATGATGCAACGACAGGCATGAAAAAACCTCATAAACATTCAAATACACGCAAGTCAAGAATACAACCACAGCAGGCCTCGACACTAACTTTTTTTTCAACTAGCCCATTCGGGCTAGTAAATGCAGAACCTACTAGTCCTGACCAATCTTTCATGTGCCCTGACCCAAGTATTATCAAAACACTTATATTTATCAAAGAAATAAAATAGGTACTGACGTGTTTTCTCGATAAAAATACGTTCCAAATCTATTTCGAGATATGATCCGTTAAAGCCGGCCGAGTTGATATTTCTCACAACAATTAGGTTTTCTCAACTGAGCAGAATTGATCAGAATTCGCTAGATATATTCTAAAGCTTAACGCTCCCATACTTATTTTCGAAATAATTGTGCCAAAAAAAGCCAAAAGCATCAACAATACGAAACCTAATCATGTACATAACGGAATCCTCAAGACTATTATTAACCTGTGAATGCCAAGGGAGATTGATTTCCCAAAAATTGTGTCAGATCACAATAGTCCAATTCTCAACTTCATGAAATTTGTAGATATCAAACACTAATATTTTTTTAGAAAGTGATGATATGAGGTCATCATGTTTTGAAAGTGCTACTTCCATTATTCCATCCTCGTGGCATCCTCCTGAGATGCCCTTGTTACTTATTCAGCAGTTTTTTTTTTCCTTCATAAAGACCCGCCTCATTTCGGCCCTTTCCCCAAAACAATGAGATCAGATAATTTTTTTTTTTTTATAAACTTTAATAATATACCCTTAAAGCCAGCCGAGTTGATATTTCTCAAAACAATTTGGTTTTCTCAACTGACCAGAATTTCACGTGATTTCCATTATATACACACCATTCTTACTGATAATAACGTAGTGACGTCACCATCTATGTATAGAATGCGTGATTTCCACTTCTGCACTTTTCAAAACAAAGAAGAACTACTAAATAACACGGTTTCTCCATGGCAAATGATGTTGTAAACAATGATGCAATGATCACGTGGATTTACATGTGATCCACGCTTGTTTAAATTTGAAATTTCTGTCCATGGACAGAAATTGAAAAGCCCTACCTTTGTACTGAATTTGGGCATTTCTTGACCGATTTTGACCAAATTTTTTGCACATCTGACATAAATACCATCACATTTTGACTCATAATCACTTTTTTGCGACACATAACAAAAATGGAAAAATATACCAATATCAACTCGGCCGGATTTAAAAACTTTAGGGTTGGCAGGGTTATGCTAGGTAGGATCGGGTTGCCCCAAACACAGAATTTATTTTGTTTGGTCTTAGACATATTGGGCATCTCCCAAATTGAAAGCAATGGGCTCTAATATGATTAAGAATGCACCAAATTGTGTCTTTTAATAATTCTGCACAATGAAAAAGACCCTGTTTCAAAAACTTTTAAAAACACGGTCTTCCCAAAATGAGCAGTTATCACGCATGAAATTCCCAATTTGAGAGGCTAGGGCCTCTTCCCAATTTCCTGATGAAAAGCCCTGAACCATATCCCCTTTGGTTGTTATATGTATTACTGTTAGTAACCAATTTCCGGTATGCGATGCTTGAATTACCATAGTGGTGACATAAAGATTGATAATTGCAGTGGTTTGACAGTAGTTAACACTATTGCCAATTACTTTACAGACCGATAAAAGCAACCAGCTCTAATCCTCCAAGAATTCATGCATTTGATGGACAATGGTTAATTAAAGTTCCCAGGACTGAAAAAACTAAAATAAAATTGAGGACATGCCAGTGGCGAAATAAGGTATGTCAAGTTCAGAGGATACTGAAGTAAGAGAATTTATTATTCCACACTTGTAATTAAAGTTTAAAGCATAGTATAATATTCATTTGCCATAGAATATTTGCATAACTTTATATAAAATTTCTTTAGATTTACACATTTTTGTTTAAGACCATCCTAGAGGGTCAGGAGGTGGGGAAAGGAGCAGAGGGCAGCACCCTTTATACTCTAGTTCTTTCCTAGATCAATTCGATCACACATACATAAATAAGCTTAAACATGTATTTCAGTCTTTCATTCAGAAAAGAAAGTGAAAACGAAGGTCGCGAAAATATATGTCCATAAGCCTTTCGAACGAAACAATCAATATCATTTCTTCATATATGGTAATCTTCAATTAATTATAACTGGGCTTATAATATTTCATGCAAGTAACACACGATTCTGATTTGTAAGCTCAGTCAATAAACATTTTTTAATATTTTGGGTTCTTTCTTACCACTGGTGTCCATCTTGGATTAATCAATTATTAAACGGCTATTGCTATTGGTTAATGGATTTGTTAAGGCCTTTTAGATTGGACAGGACATCTCTTTTGGTCCTAGTAGATACTCTAGAAAGCGCTAGCAGGAGCATGACTGAAAAGAAATAATTTTTTCTGAATTTGTTTCTGAAAATAATAACAATCTGAAATAAATTTGGTTTAACAAACATAGATAGACTTCATCGGAAAAGGAGGCACACTGACGGTGTGCTTCCAAGTGAGAAATCTTATTTTTTCGAGAAGTCGCAAAACGAAAATCAACAAATGTCAGGGGAAGTAACTGCAGACGATCCGGCTCAGCTGTCAAAAAGGAGAAAGCATTTGGAAAATATGAAGGGACAGCAAACTACGCAGAAAAGCAAAAGTATGTTGAATGTTAAGTTTTCATGAATGGTAAAAGGTTGTGAAAAGGCACAGTTAGCTAAATGCACTCTAATGCCATTGCCTTTGAAGTTGGTGATTTGTGTATTCAGGGGTTTTCTGCCTATTTTGGGAAAAGGAGTCTGAACAAATTGGGAATTTTTATCGACAAAATTGTCCATTTTGGGAATTTTCGAGTCGATGAAACTGTCAATTTGGGAATTTTATCATGCTTAAATAAGTCAGTGGTTTAACAAATAAATTTGTTTTTATTTGTTATTTTGTCTTCTTTATATATACACATGCAATATTGGGCATGTTCAACGTTTATTCATTTCATATTTGAATGTATTTGATGAAGACTGAACTTTATCTGAGTCGCTAAAGGCTTTATTACGTCGCGGATGAAGGGAAGTCACTTTTTCTATATAAATTATGTTTACTTTTTACGATTTAAAATTCAATTAGGAACGGGTCCGTTTGCTTTGGGAATGCCTCCGTTGTCCGGAGGCGCAGACAGTGCAGAAAAACCCCTGGTATTGAATCAAATTATTGATACTGACTCAGTCAGTCAGTGTCTGAGTCACTTAGTATCTAAGCAATGCTTAGGACTTGGATGTGTCTTTTCTAGAATTAGACTTAAAAAGTCATTAAATTTAAAAAACAACAGCTATATATGCCATCAGGGATGGTTAAAAGTCAATTTTAATTACCACCGGCAATACTTTTTGCATAAATAGTCATTCTTATCTTTTCATGACCTCAAATACTTAAATATAAATTAAAAGTTTAAAAGAAATGTGTATTATTACCATTTACAGCACACAAAAATATGATTTTGACCTTTAGATATTATAATGTGTATTCAGAAATGTTTCATCTGCTATGAACCTATAAATATATTCAGGCATTTAATCAATTGTTCATTAATTTACTCACTTGTTCATTAATAAACTCTCTCCATAATACTGATTAATTCATATATCTATTTTGCACATTCATGCTAATTTTCTGACAGAAACTATGCCTATAGTGAGGCAGTCAAAACTATATTCAACCAGTCTACAAAGATAATTGTAATGTTCCTTTTATTTTTGTTAGAACTCATTTTTCCCTGTCAATACTAAACAGAGTACAGACTAGTTACAATGTAGCTCAATGGAGAGGACTGGTTCCATTCCTAGGCTGGTTTCTTCTCTTTTTTCACCAAGTGAGATGAATAACTTGAAATGCTTATCTTTATAAATTAGTATACATCTTGATCTGATAAAGAAATCAGTAACACTGCTTCTAATATTCCTTTAAGGTAATAAATCTTAATGAAAAGTTAATGTGAAATGCCATTTTATTTTGAGAAAATGAAAAAACTGATGTTTTTTTTAGTTTCCCAGTCATGGACCGAGTCGAACGATGATCTTACCGTACGGCTGAAAGTTGAAGGATTTAATGAGAATCAAGCTTCCATGCTTGATGTGGAGTTCGCTGACAGTGATGTTTTTGTGAAGCTTCCTGGTAAACATGAAAACATTTTAATAAAGTTTGAATCAGCACAATTTTTTTTCTTTTTTTTTTCTTCAAATTTTCCCATTCTTAAAAGGCATTTATATTTCCTGAAATGCCTGTCAAAAATTCCCAAATGAAGGTTTCCAAAAACTTTTTTTAAATTTGGCCCCATTGCCAATCTTAAAAGCATATTTTTTCCTAATGACTGCCAAACTTTCCCAACTATTTTTCTGCAATATTTTATACATGCATGATATTCATTTCCATACGTGCTTCTTTACTTTATCTTATAGATGGTCAAACAGTGACAATACCATTCTTTGCTGAGATATGCAGAGAAAAGAGCAAAGTCAAGGTGAAAGGGCAGAGAATAACATTGCACATGAAGAAGAAATTGTGTCAAAAATGGAACAGACTTGAGGTATGCAAGTGTTGTTGATATTTTTATTTAGCTGATTTTAATTTAGGACCATCTTTACAGCCTAATCATTAACCTATTCCTAATTGAACAACAATATTTCTTGGTCAAAAGATTAAAAAAACTAAGTTTTCTCGAATTTCTTCATGCTTAAAATTGGTTTTGACCTTTTCAGTATCTCACGATTAGCTGAAGTAACCACATAGCTGATGGCGATCTTATATGTGGCGTGTTCTGAGAAAACTGGCCTGTGCCTAAAGTGTCATCCCAGATTAGCCTGTGCAGTCCGCACAGGCTTTTCTGGGACGACACTTTCCGCCTCAACTGGATTTTTGCTAAGCAGAGACATCATTTAAACGAAAAATTCCATAAAAGCGGAAATTGTCGTCCCTGATTAGCCTGTGCGGACTGCACAGGCTAATCTGGGATGACAATTTCTGAACAAGATTTATGCCCAGTTATCTCAGAACACGACACATATATTTCTTACATAAGTATTCTATCTCTTTCTCATGTTTTGTAACAAACTTGTTCATGCATGTTTTATTCCAGAGAGAAACAGTTTCTCTTCCAACCAATGTGGAACAGGCCAATATTTCTTCCCCAAATGTTGCCGACTGCAAGATGGAGGATGCTACCTGCGACATTGTGGATGTGGCTGTTTCTTTCTCCAATGGACATGGCTCGACCATACCTCAGGCCAGTAGTGGTAGCACTGACATCACAGATGAATCTCATGAAAATGTTGCCGAAAAAGCGGATGATGAGAGTGAAGAAAAGTTTGTTAAAGATGAAGGTATACATCGTATACAAGGCATTTCTTTGTGTTCACATTTAAAAAGATTTTCAGTGACAGAAATAGAGTATTTCAAATAGTTTCTTTAATAATATTATTTTCAGATTCATTCATAAAAAATAGTTGTTTACATTTTGAAGTTAGTTTGTGATCACTTTATTTAAAAGTTATATCTCACATGGCAGAAATTTGGAAATCACCAAATTGGGGAAAAATGCATATTGAAAGAACTTAATTGTGAATTTTGTAAAATTGTATAAACATTTATTTTTAACCATTCATTTTTAACTTGTTCATTGACACTGGTTTGGTAAAAGAAGAACGAGGTCCAGTAAAATCTAGTGAGGTCTGGTAAATTTTAAGAGTTATCTGACCTCATGTCCGGTATAATTTTTGTGTCTTTCGCATGGGTTGATTACAAACAAGAATTTATCTCCTGATATAGTAACTGGAGTTTCAAAGTTTGCAATATTAATGTGCTAAGAAATTATATATTTATGTTTCATAATACGCTTATATTCTTCTGACATCACCTTCTCACTGAATAGTTTAGGTCCTTCAGGTGTCAGGTGAGCGCCTTATAACTCATGGCCCTCATGTTAAAATTGGAGAATAGTCATGTGCATTTTAGTTACAGATGCAAGGGTCATTGGGAACGGGTCATTTTACGTGACTGGTCTAAATAAAGAAAAAAATGCCTGATAAGAATTGTGTGCAATGACTTCATAAGTTGAAATGTATTTAAATACAAATGTGTTGTTTTCATTTTTGTTTCAGAAAGTGTGATAGAGCTGACTCATGTAAAACATGACTTTATAGAAAAGGTTTGTCTGTTGTAGTTTTAATACTGTTGTATCAATAAAGTTTATTCTAGTAATCTTGAATTTGTGGTAATTGAACAAGCTTTGATATAATAAGAATATAATATGGAAACGGCTAATTATTTAAACAATTTGAAGGACAGATAGATACTTGTTTCATGTTTATGGGAGTGGTTCATTTTAAGTGCGTACATGGTCATTGATGTAAAAAGTACCGAGATCAAATTGATAAAATTGTGTTATTCTGTTGCAGACATCATGGATTCAGTTTTAATTACTTTCATCAGCATTCCATGTTTTAGAATTTGTATATTATTAAAGCAGTGTCCTGAGATAGCTCTTGTTAATAATCATATCAAAAAAGGAAGACCTGGGATGCTTTCCGGTAGTAGACATTCTTTAATTTGCATATTATATGCAATCATTTCAATTCAAAGCAACTTCAATATAGCAAACTTAATTGACCTTTGGACCATTTGTTGTGGAAAAATTATGCTTTTGCGTTCTTCATTTGTAAAGACCAATGACCATAGAAGTCATAGCAATAAAACCCATCAAATAATAATTCAAATGAATTCAGGATTAATGTTTGAATGATAACTTTTGCTTCGATATTTTACTTCTACTTCAATACATATGGGCCTCGCTCTGTGAAAAGGGGCTTTAATGCATGTGTGTAAAGTGTCGTCCCAGATTAGCCTGTGCAGTCCGCAAAGGCTAATCAGGGACGCAACTTTCCGCTTTGATGGTATTTTTCATTGCAAAAAAGTATCTTCTTAGCGATAATCCATTTAAGGCGGAAAGTGTCGTCCCTGATTTGCAGACTTCACAGGCTAATCTGGGACAACACTTTACACACATGCATTAAACCCCCTTTTCACAGAGCAAGGCTCATATGCATTTTCTTGCAGGATGACAAGATTACAGTGCACATATATGTGAAAGAGGTGGTTAAAGACAGTCTGAGGGTACAGTTTGATGTTCGGAGTTTCAAAGTGAAGTTTCAATCCAGGTAAGAATACACTGTGTTTTGTAAGTTTACAATATGTGAAGAAATTAAGCTTAAGTTCTTTGTACTAGCAATTAATTTTAAATTATTATACTGTTTTTTTTTTTTACTATTTCGTTGTTAAGACTTGCATTTCATAATGTATAGGTTTAAAAAATAATACACTATTTATACAAATTGATCATTTGCTTAACACCAATACTATTTTCATTCAAAACTTACATAACCTGACCTAATTTTTAACTATGATATTGACCTTATTTGGACTTTTTAGAATGGGCCAATGAATCAATCCTGACAAGGCTTTCACTGGGGGCATATCTGTTGATTAAGTACAGCATCTTGTTTAACTTTCAGAAACTCAAAGTTTTTGGAGATCAACCCTGGTAGCTGCGATGAAACAAACTTTATTTGGAGGATAAATCTCAAGTAAGAACCAGCATATAAATTTGTCACATTTTGTAACTGATAGTGGTGTTTATTTCTTGCCTTACTTTTTAGCGCACCTGTCACGAAGTGACATGGTGAGCTTATGCGACTGTGTGATGTCCGGCGTCCACTGTGCGTGCGTGCGTCCGTCAACAATTTGTTTGTGTAGTCAGTAGAGGTCACAGTTTTCATCCAATCTTTATGAAATTTGGTCAGAATGTTTATCTTGATAAAATCTGGGTTGGGATTGTATTGTCATCTGTGGTCAAAAACTAGGTCACTAGGTCAAATAATAGAAAAAACCTTGTGTAGACAATAGAGGTCACAGTTATCATCCAATCTTTATGAAATTTGGTCAGAATGTTTATGTTGATGAAATCTGGATTGGGATTGTATTTGGGTCATCTGGGGTCAGAAACTAGGTCACTAGGTCAAATCATTGAAAAACCTTGTTTAATATACCATGAAGTGTATTGTTCAAACAAGGGAAACAACTAATGCATGTACTTTTTTAGCTCACCTGAGCGATAGCTCGGGGTGAGCTATTGTGATCACTCAGCGTCCGGCGTCCGTCCGTCCGTCCGTCTGTAAACAATTTGTAAACATCTTCTTCTACTAAACCATTGAGCCAATTTCAACTAAATTTCATGTTGAGCATCCCTAGGTCATGGGACAAAAGAATTGTTAAAAAAAATTTGATCACATAACCAAGATGGCCGCCATGACCATATATGGTAAAAACCTTAAAAAATCTTCTTGTCAGAAACCGCTCATCAGATTTTCAAAAAATTTCACAGGGATGACCTTTGAAGGCTCCCCTGAAAAAGTTGTTCAAAGAAATTTGATTCGTCAAAAAACATGGCCGCAGGAGCTCGTTGAACTTTGCATGTTTATTCGTTTTTGCCTATTTTGTGAAAACTTTCAAAAATCTTCCACATTTTTTGTCCGATCCTTTCCAAATTTGCACAGTGTCTTTATATCAATGAGGACACGAACCCTACAAAAAATGAGCATTATTGGTCCATGAAGTACAGAATTACCTCCCCTTGAATTGAGAAAATGGTGTTTATGCAATAAAGTCCAAATTTTTCATCCAATTCTTTCCAAACTTGTAAGGATTTAGCATGGTTCAAACAAGGGAAACAACTACGGTTTATGCATGTTCTTTTTATTACAGATTTGCCTCCCTTTAATTCATTTAAAATCTCATTTTACAGCAGAGATTCCAAATCTGACCTGTAAATGAGCCCCATATTTACTGCCAGTGCTAGGTTACCTTTTCCCATTTGATCATTCTTAAGTATTGGTCTTGTCTTGTAAACATGAGATAAAACCATGTCATTTAGTGCCATTTTAGATCAGATGGTGACTGCTTACAAAGGAATTGAAGTAAGAACATGTGTAATGCATGTTTTTCTTATAAACTGAAAAAAGTCGGGTTTTATTTAAATATGTCAAAAGTGAATATATATCCGGATAAAAATATTTCGGATGACATGTTAATTTCATGTATTTTTAGCTCACCTGAGCGATAGCTCAGGGTGGGCTATTGTGATCACTCACCGTCCGGCGTCCGTCCGTCCGTCCGTCTGTCTGTCCGTCCGTTCACAATTTGTAAACATCTTCTACTACTAAACCATTGAGCCAATTTCAACCAAATTTCATGTGGAGCATCCCTAGGTCATGGGACAAAAATACTGTTAAAAAAAATTTGATCACATGACCAAGATGGCCGCCATGACCATATATGGTAAAAACCTTAAAAAATCTTCTTGTCAGAAACCGCTTGTCGGATTTTCAAAAAATTTCACAGGGATGTTCCTTAAAGGCTCCCACTAAAAGTTTGTTCAAGAAAATTTGATTCGTCGAAAATCATGGCGGCAGTAATTTGTTGAACTTTGCATGTTTATGCGTTTTTGCCTATTTTCTGAAAACTTTAAAATTCTTCTTGTCCATAACCATTAGGCCTAGGGCTACCAAATTTGGTATGTAGTGACATCTTATAGTTCTCTACTAAGTTTGTTCAAATTATGCCCCTGGGGTCATATTTGACTCTGCCCCGGGGGTCACAAAATAGAACATATGCTTATATAAGGCCTATTTTGTGAAAACTTCAAAAATCTTCTTGTCCATAACCGTATGGCATAGGGCTACCAAATTTGGTATGAAGTGACATCTAAAAGTTCTCTACCAAGTTTGTTCAAATTATGCCCCTAGGGTCAAATTTGACTCTGCCCCGGGGGTCACAAAATGGAACATATGTTTATATAAGGCTTATTTTGTGAAAACTTTAAAAATCTTCTTGTCCATAACCGTATGGCATACAGCTACCGGGCTATTGTGATCACTCACCGTCCGGCGTCCGTCCGTCCGTCCGTCTGTCTGTCCGTCCGTTCACAATTTGTAAACATCTTCTACTACTAAACCATTGAGCCAATTTCAACCAAATTTCATGTGGAGCATCCCTAGGTCATGGGACAAAAATACTGTTAAAAAAAATTGGATCACATGACCAAGATGGCCGCCATGACCATATATGGTAAAAACCTTAAAAAATCTTCTTGTTATAACTTATTTTAAGCGAGTCATAGCACCAAACACCCATAAATCTATATATCGCTGTATCATCGATATTTCCTTTCACAAATAGGATGATCTATGGGTACCCTAGATGTGTCCCCCTGATTGTCATTTTGATCTGACAATTTTAGAAGGAGTTATGGCCCTTTGTTACTTTTAACTATATAGAAGATATAGGGAGAAAATCTTGTTATCACAACTCCTCGGAAACTACTTAGAGGATTTTCACACAATTATTACAGGATGACCTATCGGTGCCCTACTTGTGTCTACTCAATTTTCATTTTGATTGGACAATTTATGAAGGAGTTATGACACATTGTTACCGGGTGCCGTGTGAAATAGGTGAGCGACTCCAGGACCATCATGGTCCTCTTGTCTAAATAAGTTTTGCAGCATTTGTCTCCCTTGTAATTTATTTAAATTTTACCAAATGTAATGCTAACTGCATTTTTGTAATGCATTGTATCAATAAACCTCTGGCAAACAATGAAATTAAGGTTGCAGTTTCTCTTCTTAGTTTTGAATCTGGTTTAAAGTGATATTAGACGCATCTAACAGTATAAAGGTGTCTATCGCAACCGTTGTTTATTTTTGGTGTTTTCACTTCATATAAACGTATATTTGATAATGCAGCATCAACATACTAAAACAATGTCCCGGAAAGAGAAAAATAATGCATTTTAATATCAACCGTACTTTCGTTTTTGAGGTAAATTTGGTAAGTTTAAAATCTGGGAATAAATACACTCCCGCTGAAGTACGTTACAATGAGAGGTGTGTCTGTACGACAATGCGATACGGCGTCATAACTACAACAGCTACGGCATCTTTCCACAGTTTGTTGACGATACGGGACGTTGTTAAAATAGATGGTAAATAACGGTAATTTTGAATAGTTTTTGTAAGTGTATACGCCAATGTTAATTTAAATACGGATATTGTGTTCCTCTTTCTTAGCTTGCCATGTAATTAATTCCTATGTTATCGATAAAATGGAAGTTTTATAGACCTGTGAAGACAACTCATAAAATAAAATAAAACGTGTAAGTTTAAACAAAGAATTTACCTGTGTAAACGCATGTATATGTCTTTAACTTTCAAGACGCTGTAACCGTTGTAGTTATGACGCCTTATCGCGTTGTCATACAGACGCACCTCTCATTGTAACGTAGTTCAGCGGGAGTGATATAAGCGGTTTAACTTAGAGGACTGGGTTAGTCTTGTAAAATATTGAATATAATATATATTTTTTATAAACAACTGGAAGCAAGATGAGTTGCAGATAATTGGTCAGTTACCATATTTTAACTCTTTTTACCTGTTAATTCTTTTCAGCTGAATTCAAAATTGAAAAATGCGTCTAATATCACTTTAAGTGAATAGTTCTTTAACTTTAAATTGTTGCATATCTTAGATACCCAGGTGGAAATGGTTTTGCATCATGACCAGTGAGGAATGGTTTGTTGGCTATAGGAAGTTTCTCAACAGGAGATTATCCCACGTTGCTTATTATGTTACTTGGTCAGAACATTAAACTTTTGTGAGTTATGGATCCTGTCAATGAAAAACATGGGACGCCATTAGGCGGGCCAATTTTCTTCATGTGGCATTAGTAAAACAATTTGTACCCACTCATCCTGAAACTTTCTCAGAGCATAAACAATTTTATGAGCCTCGCTGTGTGAAAAGGGGGTTTTATGCATGTGCGTAAAGTAATCAATGAACAAGGCCTTGTAAAAAAAGGTGACTGAACTAGGGCCATCTTGGCCCTCTTGTTAGAAGTATTGCTTATAGTAATTGCAACCACAAAATTGTGATTTATTAACTCTCGAGTTTTAGATATAATACTAGATATGCACTTGTTTGACTATTGCGTTTAGGAGTGCATTTTTATGTTGGTCATTTATTTTACACGCACTACAGCTCAAGCAAAACTGAACACACTTTATTTGTTGTGGCATAATCAGAATTTCCTTAATGATGTGTAGTTTTTTGGCAAATTTAGAATAAGTCCTGCAGTGAAGCATATGTTGCACTCCACAAAGACAAATTGGATCATGGGTAGTGATGTTTGATGTGTAGCAACATGGGGATCTTATTATGCCCATCAAACAAACTCGGAAAATCACACATTTCTTTCCCCTGTCAGAGCCAATATCAATTATTTGCAAACTAACTTGTAAACGAAGAACATGGAGTCATACAATTAAATTTACTTATCAATACAGGAGGCCATTGACATTGAGTGATTTTCAATATGCAACTTTTTTGCAGGGGAGAAGTTATAAAGGACAAATGCACGTTCAAATGTTCAACCACTCTGATAGAACTGACTGTGGTTAAAAAAGACTTCAAGCGGTGGGGAGATTTGGAGGATCTGTTGAGACCAGGTGAGTCGCGTTCTGAGAAAACTGGGCATAATGCATGTGCTTAAAGTGTTGTCCCAGAGTAGCCTGTGCAGTCCGCACAGGCTAATCAGGGACAACCCTTTCCGCCTAAATTGGATTTTTGCTAAGAAGAGACTTCATTTAAACGAAAAATGTTATAAAAGCGGAAAGTGTCGTCCCTGATTATCCTGTGCAGACTGCACAGGCTAATCTAGGACGACACTTTACGCACATGCATTATGCCCAGTTTTCTCAGAACACGACTCAGGTATACATTTAAAACAGTTTTAAGTTTGTTTGTTGTATTACATTATTTATGTTTTTACTTTATCAAATGTCAGTCAGACTAAGAAATAAATATTTCATGTTTAGTTTTGCTTTTGTTTGCAAAGTACGAGGTATAAATGGGGGTTGTCAGTGGGTTTATTCCACCATTTTGGGAATGTGGTCGGGTCCCTTTGGATTGGGAAAAATCGCATCATTTTGACTAAATTGGGAAATTATTGTTGTTGTTTTTTTTTCTAACAAATACTTTAAAATTGTTAATAATAGTGTTTTCAATATTATGTTTTCTAATGTTCAACTTATAGAGCTGGATGGGAGATGAACTTAATGTTGAGATTAACATTCATTTTAAACCTATTTGGAATTTTAACGTCCCATTTTGGAAAAATTATATTTTTTTTCCCATTGGGAATGGGTCTCTATAACGGCCCAAATTTGAACGAAAAAAACACACTGGTTGTTCACTTTAAATAAATAAATAGTTTGGTAGCATAGTATTGAATTTCTTATAAAAAATTGTGTCGTATTTGCAGTAGCACCAGCATCTTCATCATCCTCAGACTGGGAACCAATCCAGTCTGTGGACACAAAGTCTAGGTCGAGAACCAGCACTGAGGATAACACCCCCAGCAGCTACGCGAGCCAGTCAAGGGGTGCCAGCCAGTCAAGGGAGGCTAGCCAGTCAAGGGAGACTAGCCAGTCAAGGGGCAATCTAGCCTTCAATGAGATGGTGGAGAACATCACTAGAGAAAACCTTAACCAGAAGCCGCCCGATGGAGGCCTGTCAGCTTCTACTTCGACTTGGAAAGAGTCTTTGCAGGTAGCAGCGAGCTCAACATTCTGACCAAGTTTCATAAAGATTGAGTCAAAATTGTGGCCTCTAGAGTGGTACATTGTAACAAGATTTTTATGAGATTTGACCTGGTGACATAGTTTTGGACGCACTTGATCTGGATTCAAACTCGGCTTTGAAACTGTTAAGATTGACCAAGTTTTATCTGAAGAAAGAAACTACTGCTATAAAGCATGTATGATGAATACCATGAAACAATTTTTTTTTAAATAAATGTTTCATGTGTTTATTTATTATTGTCCAATCTTCATGAAATTTGGGCAGAACATTTGTTCTAATGTTATTTTGGCTGAGAAAGGATACCGGTTTGTTGAAAAACATGGCCGCCAAAGGACGGGGCAGTTTCCTTAATGTGGCTTTAGTGAAACCTTGTCAACATTCTAGAAGTCACATTTTTTTTGTCCATTCATTATGAAACTTGGTTTGAACATTCGTTCGCGACCAATTTGTGTTTCCCTTCCATTGAAAAACACGGCGGCTGGGGGTGGGGCAGTTTTCCTTAAATGGCCATAGTGAAGCCTTGTTAACACTATTGGCTTCATTTATTTCCAGTCGTTATGAAACTTGGTCAGAACATTTGTCCCAATGAAATCTCAGCTGACCGGGTAATGTGAGGTCAAAAATATATTCCCAGTAAAAAAGCTTATTATGCCCCCCTTCGAAGAAGAGGGGGTATATTGTTTTGCTGGATGAAGGTCGGTCTGTCAGTCTTTCGGTCGGTCTGTGGGTCTGTCGGTAGACCAGTTCGTTTCCGATCAATAACTTTTGAACGGATGGACCGATTGGCTTGATACTTCACATGTGCATTGGCTTTGGACAGTAGAAGACCCCTATTGAAATTGGGGTCACTAGGTGAAAGGTCAAGGTCATTATCACAATAAGTGTGAAAATAGTTTCTGATCAATAACTCTTCAACAAATTGACCGATTTGCTTGATACTTTACATGTGCATTGGCCTTGGACAGTAGATGACCCCTATTGAAATTGGGGTCACTAGGTCAAAGGTCAAGGTCACTGTTACAATAAGTGTTAAAATGGTTTCCAATCTATTACTCGTCAACCAATTGACCGATTGACTTGATACTTCACATGTTCATTGGCCTTGGACAGTAGATGACCCCTATTGACATTGGGTCACTAGGTCAAAGGTCAAGGTCACTGTCACAATAAGTGTTAAAATTCGTTTCCGATCAATAACTTGTCAACCAATTGACTGACTGACTTGATATTTCACATGGGCATTGGCCTTGGTCAGAAGATGACCCCTATTGAAATTGGGGTCACTTGGTCAAAGGTCAAGGTCAATATCACAATAAGTGTGAATATCAAGGCCCTGTTTTGGGGGCATATGTCTCTGACCGCGGAACTCTTGTTAACTTCCTAGGAGTCACATTTTTAGTCCAATCTTCCTGAAACCTGGTCAGAACATTTGTCCTAATGATCTCAGCGAGCTCGAAAATGGTTTTGGTCCATTGAACAATATGGCCGCCAGAGGCTGGGGCGTCTTTCCTTATAATTTGATAGTGAAACCTTGTTACCTCTCTTGAAGTCACATTTATTGTCTTATCTTTATGAAACTTGCTCTGCATGGTTGTTTTAGTGATATCTCAATTGAGTTTGAAAATGGTTCTGGTCTGTTGAAAAATATGGCACGTCATGTGTTAGTTTACAACCACTTAGGAGATACTATGACAGTGTTATTATTTTTTTTTTAATGATGATCATAATGATGATAATGCTTCACAGTAGGTAGCTGGATTTCAATAGATATTGAAAACTAAAGGTTTATGACCCTGAGCTTGAATAAATGAGGACCAAAGTGGTAAATCCAATTATCAAAGGAATTTTTGCATGTGATATGTCTATGTACCAAATGTTTTTGCTAAGTTCTTGATATTTGTATGTCTAATAATTGTCCAAGAACAAAAAAGTAGTATTATAAACACTTAAAATGTGCTTTTAAAGTTGTCTTTTTGAAAACAAATCCTCCAAAATTGCAGATTTTTACTGGATATCAAAAATAAGAAAAATGCAATTTGCTGGCATAAAAAAAGCAGTAATTGGGATCAAGTGGAATTTGCAGTGGGTATTTATTTATTGAATAAATAATTAAGCCTCGTCTTGGGAAAACTGGGCTTAATGCATATGCGTTGAGTGTTACCAGATTAGCCTTTGCAGTCTGCACAGGCTAATCAGGGTCGACACTTTCCACTTTTATGTTTTTTTTATTCTTAGCGAATATCCAGTTTAGGTGGAAAATGTCCTACCAGATTAGTCAGTGCAGACTGCACAGGCTTTTCTTGGACGATACTTAACTCACAAGCATTTAGCCCAGTTTTTAATTTCAAACAGAAGCCGACAGCCAAAGTTCAGCCGCTGAGCAGCCAGGCGGATGAGAAGGCCATGGTGGTGACACCTGGCTACACGGGCCTTGAGAACCTGGGAAACACCTGCTTCATGAACGGGGTCCTGCAGTGTCTGGTCAACACCAGGGAATTCAAGGACTTTTTTCTGAGTATACACTTTTTTTGTTAATTTTAGCTCAATTGTATCGAAAGCCAAATGCTTATCGGAATGCTTGTGAGTCCGTTTTCTGGTTAGAACCAGTACTTGATTGTCTTTCCGGGAGATCTAAAGAATGCCCACACAGTGGGGATAGAACATGTGACCTCTGGGTTGCAAAGTGGACATCAAATCCACTTTGCCTCGATGACCGTCATAAACATTTAATATGCTGTTGTGTGGCCTTGAATATTGTGTGTAACCCTCTGGGGACATGGAAACAACCCAGTGCATTTATAGAAATTCGTTACTTAATATTCTTATGAATGGAGTCCTGCAGTGTCTGGTCAACACCATGGAGTTCAAGGACGTCTTTCTGAGTATGAACATTTAATATGCTGTTGTGTGGCCTTGAACCCTTGTTTAATATAAAATATAAAATAAAATAAAAATACTTTTTGCATAAAACTATCAAAAATTAATTGTCTCAGAAAACTTTCAATTTAAACTTCTTTCTGAGTATTAACATTCAACATGTTGTTGTGTGGCCTTGAATATTATGTGAAACCCTTTGAGAAAACCAGTCATTTATAGAAACTCGTTGAAACAAATTCTTTTTTCATAAAATTATCAAAAATTAATTTCTCAGAAAACTTTTAATTTTAATAATGCCTCAATGGTTGTACAAATGTCTGTTTCAGTTTAAAGGTCAGACTATACTAACAAATTTTACAATTTAGTTTAAACCTATTTATTTTAGCTCTATTGCATCGAAAGCCTCAGGCTTATAGAAATGCTCTCAAGTCCGTTTCCTAGGACTAGAACCAGTACTTGGTGTCTTAAGATCGAAGGCACGCTCCCAGTGGGGTTCGAACCCATGACCTCCTATTGCTAGGCGGACACCATATCCACTTCACCACGGCAAATTTTACAATTTGTGTTTGAATGGTACTCCCCCATGAAATGCATGCATGTTCAACAAGTACAAACCTGTGTTTTCCTAGATGGAGACTTTCAGAAGGACTTGAACATAGACAATATTCTTGGCAGTGGTGGCAAACTGGCGGTGGCATTCGCAGTTCTCTGCAAAGTTCTCTGGTCTGGAAAGTGTTACTCGTATGCACCTGCAAAACTGAAGGTTGGTCCAGTTCTTGTGATTGCAAGTGTGATCTTTGAAAATAAGAATATTTAAGAGAACTGAACTGCATACACATATTTTTTATTAATAGAAAATCAAATTCATATAAAAAATCAACTTGCTATTTGATGTTAATGATTGTTTTAAAGGTAAAAACAAGTTTAGCATTTTTTGTATTTTTGAAATTGAAGCCCTTTTAAAATGAGCATGGACTTTCCTGTTTGTTGTTATTTCTTTGCATCCAGAATGGGTCTTCTGGATTCAACATTTAATGATAGTGATTTTCTTTTTTCATTGCACAAGTTCGTTATTAAAAATTCTCTCGATTTGACTGTACTTGATTTGCTGCATATTATACTCATTTTATTTATCAGAAACTGGTGGCACAAAAGGCGAGTCAGTTTACTGGCTTTGCTCAACACGATGCACAGGAATTCATGGCATTTCTTCTGGATGGCTTACATGAGGTAACATGTTTTTGCACTTAGTTAAAAGCAGGAAAAAAAGATGTTATTATTTATGCCTGTAAGCATTAAGTAATATGATTAAAAACCAAAAAAATATTTTTCATATTGTTGACTCAATTCTATGAAACCTGATAAGCATCAGGTTGGACCTCGAATGATCTTGCATCAATTTAATTGTATATTCAATTGTTTCATTTTTTTTTTTACTTTATTTCATGATACACAGAAGAATTGAACAGATGGTGGTATTAAAATTGGGATTTTTTTTTCCATTGCAACATATTCACATCAAATATTTTCTAAAACAGTGCACAATATTTGTGTTTTGAAAATTGTTGCAAATTTATTGGTATATTATGTTGTCTTTAAATGTCAAATACCAGCAACATGTATGGATGTAAATTTAATTATTGAATACATTATATTTGAGTCTGGTTGTAGGAAAACTGGACTTGCTGCAATTGGGAAGCGGACAACTACAATAAGCGAGGCCTGGTATGGGGTAGATAACCCTGGGTTAGGGTAAGGGTTAGGGTTAGGGGTCGGGTTAGGGTTGGGTTTAGGCTTACCCAAACTCTAACCCGACCCCTAACCCTACCCCTAACCCTCTAACCCCCCTTGCGCATTTCCATACCAGGCCTCGCTCATTGTAGTTGTCCGCTTCCCGATGCAATTGGGGAAAGTGTCGACCCAGATTAATTTTGTTTAGAAGACACATCCTTTAAACAAAAAATTCCATCAAAGCGGAAAGTGTCATCCCTGATAAGCCTGTGAGGGCTAATCTGGGACAACACTTTATGCACATGCATTTAGCCCAGTTTTTCCCTGATCCAGACTCATATACATAAGATGAAGTAAGGAACATCAACACTGTTTTGCTTCAGGACTTGAATCGTTAGAAGAAGGAATAAATTATATTTTCATAAAATAAAAAAAAAAACACAAAACACTTTTTTACTTCAGGACTTGAATCGTGTGAGGAAGAAGCCATATACGGAGACGGTAGAAGACAGGGGCCGACCAGACGAGGTCGTGGCTGATGAAGCCTGGAACGTGCACAGGCGCCGTAACAACTCCTTCATTGTGGACCTCTTCCAGGGACAGTACAAGTCAAAACTTGTCTGTCCAGTCTGTGGAAAGGTCAGTAGATGCTGAAGATAAAATGCGCTCTGAGAAAACAGGGTTAAATGCATGTGCGTAAAGTGTCGTCCCAGATTAAGCAGAGAAAAGACTTTCCGCCTACATTGGATTTTCTTCAAGAAGAGTCTTCCTTTAAACGAAAAATACAATGAAAGCAGAAAGTTTTGTCTCTGATTAGCCTTTTGGGACTTCACAGGCTTATCTGGGACAACACTTAAAGCACATGCATTAAACCCCCTTTTTACAGAGTGAGGCTCAATTTATTGTGGCACTGTCTTAACAGTTCTGCTTGATTGTCCTTAGCTACAGGATTTTGTTACATGATTGGAGCATTCAGAAATCTAGGGCTGTTTGATGGAACTTTCTTTTAGAACTATTTATACGCTGTCAACTGTATTTGTCATACTTAAATCGAAATAGTTTATACCGTATCCATGAAAGCCTGTCAGCTCTCGGATAAAGCTGGTTTAAATGCAAAAGGTCCCCAGAATATTTTCCTGAATTACTGGCTCTCGAGACTCGTAATGATTAAATGTTGTTTTCTAATTTATATATGATATTTGACTGGCCAGTTAATTGGATTGGCCCTAATATTTGCAATATTGAAGACAGCAACTTGATATTTGGCATGCATGTGTATCTCATGGAGCTGCACATTTTGAGTGGTGAAAGGTCAAGGTTATCCTTCAAGGTCAAAGGTCAAAAAACAAAATCAAAAGGAAGTCACAAGCTTTAAAGGGAGACAATTTCTATACCTGCCAAATGATATATAGAAATTTTATTTCAAAGCGGCGCAGTAGGGGGCATTGTGTTTCTGACAAACACATCTCTTCTTTTTAAACAGCCAGTTTTTATGAAAAGATATATGTATATTTGTGCATGCAAACACTCAAACAAATATATGGACCTATTTTGTGTTATTTCAGGTCTCGATAACCTTCGATCCATTCCTGTATTTATCACTACCTTTGCCAAGGCAAAAGAGATTGTTACCTGTGACTTTCATGTGGAAAGACCCATACAAGAAACCTGTTAGGGTGAGTACTTAGCTTCTTTTTAATTAAATTTGGTTTATCTTTGCAACAAAATAAAGGCAAAATAATTGACATAAAATATATTTCCTTAGTAACAGACCAATTCTAGGAAGCAACCTTGATTTTTTCATATCTTTCCTATTGATGTGTTCAGTCATCATTTTTATATGAAAAAACTAATTGTTTGTAATAATTTTGTATAAATTATCAAACAAATTATTGGCATTTACACAACATGTGTAGCAAATTTTTATGAATTTTTTAGCTAAATTATATTTTTTCCAAACAAAATCTAAAATTCATATAGAATTTTCTTAAAAAAATAAATAACTCAAGTTTTATCAGATATATGTCATTATTTCCAAATAATGGGGGTGGCCGAATTAATAGGAATGGATGAAACTATAGGAAAGAAGGATAACTCTTATTCATGTAATACAATTAAATAACTTTCTGATCTGCCATTCACTTTTCCATGAATGTTTACACCTGTATTTTGTGCTTCAAATTCTCTGTAATATCTTCTTTGAATCAGAATCTCTTAGCACATATATTTAATATGTAGAAAACCATTGTTGTGTGATGTTAGTGTTTAGCACGTTCTTATTTTGTCTTTTTTCTTTTTAATATTTCAATCATTTTTATGTGCTGTTTGGGGCGTATTATGGGAACACCTTAAGTGGGAAGGCTATTCAGCAGGCGGGAGGAGTCCGTGAGAAAAATGTTTTGCCTATTAAATCAAATAGTTTTAATCGAAACATCATGGAACTTGGTGATAATGTTTGTTGGCATATATTCTCGCCGAAGTTTGTTAACCAGCCAGATTGCTTTGAGTAGGTATGAATAATGGCCCTTGAAAAATTAACACATTTCCAAATTAACCTTGTCTGCTACATTACTCAAATAGTTTAAATGGTATCATCATATAACTTGGTGACAATGTTTGTAGGTATAAAATGTACACCAAGGGTGATCACCAGATAGATTTGCCTGAAGTGATTCTGAATTATGTCCCTTGGATTATCCAAATTCAGCCAAATAAGCCTTATCTGCTCTTAAACTCATTTACTTTTAATCATATCATGATAAAACTTGGTGACAATATTTGATGGCATATACTCTTGTTTAAGTTTGATAACCAGCCTGTGCCTATGCAGCTCTTCTGATTGATGGCCCTTCAATTATCCACGGTGCCGTCATGTTTTATTGATACTTAAGTAAAAGGAAGAACCTGTACTCACAACCTTTGTACCTTTATTATCCCACACAATCGCGATATTGGTGCTGTGGCTAAATCCCTCAACAGAGCTACAGATGTGAGGTTTTCCCAACGATTTTTACCCTCAGTGAACAGTGGAACCAGCCTTCATATCTTTGTAGATGCAAGCATCAAATCTTACGGAGCAGCAGCCTACATTTGCAACCAATCACACTCTAGACTGGTAATGGCAAAGAACAGATTAGCGCCACTAAAGACATTAACCCTACCCCAACTTGAACTGATGGCAGCATTGATTGGAGCCAGACTTTTATCCCACCTACAAGAGTCCCTTCCCCCACAGAAAGTGACATTTTGGTCAGACAGCCAAATTGTACTCCACTGGCTAACAACATCCAAATCATTGAAACGCTTTGTCCGAAACCAAGTAGACGAAATCCACCAGCTGACAGATCAATCACCATGGAGATATTGCCCCACCCATGACAACCCAGCAGATTTACTGACATATGGTGTATCAGCAGATACCTACCTTGACAACCAATTATGGAACGACGGTCCGACATGGTTACTTCACTCAGAAGAATGGCCTACTTGGAAATACAACCAATCAATTTTGCAGACGACATCCGAAAGTGAAGACGCGAGTTCGCAGCAGACGACAAATGTGGTAACGTTAAATTGCACGGAGATCATGGGCGTCCATAGAGTCATCAACATAGAGAAGTACAGTACTTACTTGAAACTACTTCGTGTAACCACTTATGTACACAGATTCATCCACAACTGCAGAAGACCAAGAGATGAAAGACTAACCAACAGCTTGTCAGCAACAGAACTTAACGAGGCAGAAGTAAAATGGCTGAGATCGTGTCAAACAACCTACTTTCAAGATGAAGTAGAAAATCTTCAATCAAACTGTACGCGTTTACCACTAGTTAAACAACTTAGATTGTACCTGGACCAGCAAGGATTACTTCGTTGTGGTGGTAGAATTTATAACGCCCCCATAGAGTATGATGCCAAATTCCCCTACCTCTTACCAAAGAAACATGTCCTGACCAAATTGATTGTGTTTTATGTCCACAAGAACCAACTTCATTCCGGAGTTAACAGTACCATTACACAGATCAGACAGCAGTTCTGGATACCATCCATCCGCCAGTGTGTAAGATCGTTACTGAGGACGTGTGTACAGTGTACCAGAGAAACCGGAAGACCCTATGCAGCACCAGACCCACCTCCCCTCCCCAAAGTCAGAGTCAGCAAAGCCCCGCCCTTCAGCGTCACAGGTGTAGATTTCACGGGCGCATTATTTGTAAAGAACGCTACCGGAAGTGAAACGAAATGCTACATCTGCCTTTTTACATGCGCATCAACAAGAGCCGTCCATTTGGAAGTAGTACCAGACCTATCAACCGACTCGTTCCTTCAAGCGTTCCGGAGATTTGCCAGCCGGAAGTCGTTGCCCACGGTGATGATATCAGACAATGCTACGACTTATATTGCTGCTGCTAATCACCTTAAGAAGCTATTCAACTCCCAAGTCGTACAAGAAGAACTCAGCAGAAAGGGAACAGAGTGGCGATTTATTCCCAAACGTGCACCATGGTACGGTGGTTTTTGGGAACGTCTCATCGGACTTACCAAGACGTCTCTAAAGAAGATCCTCGGGAGACGANAGGCTAATCTGGGATGACACTTTACGCACATGCATTATGCCCAGTTTTCTCAGAACACGACACATTTTTCCTTTTTGCATTTGCATGTGACGTATAAAATCTTTTGATTATTTCTTCAATTACTTGCGTACAAAAACTAAAATCACTCAAGTTCATTCAGTTGCGTTAATATTGTTAAAATTATTTTGCAGATACGAATATTCGAAACCTACAAAGGAAGGGTGCAGAAGACTTTCGGTCGTTTTTCCAGTTTGACTAATGTACAAGCCAGTGATATGATAATTGCGTAAGTTGTGGTTTAGCTAAGTGTAAGTTCTATTAAAACTATTAGTCACAATTCAATTGATCTCCGCAGGAAAGCTGTGTCAGATTTTGTCGCTATCCACAATACTCATATGCTATAACTGAAAGGTATATTACAAGATTTGTGAATGAAAATAATGTGTATGTTTATCAGGGGTGTGATTTTTCCTCCTTTCTGCTGATTTTCTCCATTTCAATGTCAAACTCTTTTAACAAATAGTTATAGACTTCTCTTGGATCTATATTCAAATGAAGAGTTTAGTTGAACCCTTGTAATGGGGGTAGGGCATTTTCCTCCCCTGAGGTGGTTCTTAACCCTTTGCATGCTGGGAAATTTGTCGTCTGCTAAAATGTCATCTGCTGAATTTCTAAAATCAACATTTTCTTCACTTTTTTTCAAAGACCACTATCAGAATAGCAAACAGTTTGGATCCTGATGAGATGCCACGTTCTGTGGCGTCTCATCTGGATCCAAACTGTTTGCAAAGGCCTTCAAAATCCGGTTCCAGCGCTCAAAGGGTTAAATTACACTCCTGATGTATATATTATGGATGTTATATACACTTATCTTATTTTTTCAGGGCTGAAGTATTGTCAGAAGAATTAGCTGGTGAACCAGTGTATGAAGTAGTTATCATGCAGGTATGTCTTGTGTGGGCATTTCATATATCGAAGGCTTTTGGCCAGGCAGTTTAAGCCCACAGAGGCACTGCTCTTCCTTAATTTCTAAATCAATGTGTCAGCGACACTATATTTTCTGTTTTTTTTTTCTTTTTGTGCTTGACATTTTAACAATTGCTAGCAAGCTCTGATCTGATATGTAGGCCAGTTTTAAGCTTGGTCATGTATGTCCAAAAACTAGTTCATCTGATTAAACTTTGTTGATGCTCAAGAAGCTATATTCATGACTCCATGTTGATAAATCATGGTCAGAATATTTTTCATGACAATATCTAGGTCAAGTAGGTATCTGCGGCATGTGCGTCCCAAAGATAGCTCACTAGGTCTTAGAAAAAAACATGTTACCATTCTTGAAGACACATTTGTGACTCACTCTTGGTGAAACATGGTAAGAATGTTAATCTTGACAATATCTAGGTGGAGTTCGAATCTGGGGCCTGTGCGTCCAAAATCTAGGGCACAGGGTGAAATCTTAGACAAATCTTGTTACCACTCTATAGGCCACATTTATGACTCAATCTTGATGAAAATTAATCAGAATGTTTATTTTGACACTCTTTCGGCCAAATTTGAATATGGGTCATGTATGTCCATAAACTTTGTCACAATGCCAAAACCTGTTACCAATCTAGAAGCCTCATTTATGACACAATCTTGATGAAACTTTTTAAGAGCGTTTATCTTGAAAATATCTAGGCCAAGTTCGCATCGGTATCTCATTCATCCCAAAAGGAGGTCACTCGGTAAAATCTTGGAACATCATACTACAACTCAAGAAGTCATATTTGTTTCTCAATCTTGATAAAAGATGGGTTGGAAGGTTTGTCTTGACAATATCAAGGCATACTTGAATATGGGTTAAATGTGGTAAAAAAACTAGGTCACCAGGTCAAGTCTTTGACGATTGGTGTTCATTGAACTCAGGTAGGCCTTTTAGAGCCATCATGGCCCTTTAATCCCTATTTGCATTCGGCTTAGTTTGAGTGCCTTGACATGTGGTAAGTCACATAATACTGGTATGTTCAGTTACATGCATTAGATTATCATGGAAACTAAAAATGTTTTGTTTAGGGAATGAATGATATCTCTCTTTATTTCGTCAGTGTATGAACTGTTGGGAAATTTTAATTATGCTCAATGTTGTAAAATGCATAATTTAGGGTAATGTTCCTGACAGTCTGTATTCAAATGAAATGAAGAAAAATATGTAAATGTTTAAAAATACAACTCAAAGCCATTATAGGCTGTAAATATTATTTCAACTCTTTAATGTCCACAACAGACTTGTAGCCTCTGCAGTAGGAATTTAACTTACTTTTCATTTTGAATAATTAGATACACATTTGCTCAAACATTGAGTCTTTTTTGCTAAACATTGACAAACAAACATATTTGATTTTGTGCTAAACAATTATGTCATTTCACAACTTTTTAATGAAAAATCGAATGGTTACGAATATTAACAAGTCAATTTGCATCAATAGTGGGTTTATGGAGCAAGGAAAAACTGGAAATTTTTCCGAATAATCCGATCATTGTTCACATGAAATTATTTATCTCAAAAAGTTGTAATTGAAATTATTTATTAAAGTGGATGGATAAGAGTCAGTGAAATATTAAATTATCCAAGTTAACCCTTTAAGTGCTGGAACCGGATTTTAAAGCCTTTGCAAACAGTTTGGATCCAGATGAGATGCCACAAAACGTGGCGTCTCATCAGGATCCAAACTGTTTGCTATTCTGATAGTATTCTTTGAAAAAAAATCAAAGAAAATGCTAATTTTACAAATTCAGCAGACAACATTTTAGCAGACGACAAATTTTCCAGCATGCAAAGGGTTAAAGTGTATTTGGTATATTTTACACAGGGTTGACATGATTGACTGCCTAGCGACCAGGAGGTCACGAGTTCGATCCTCACAGTAGGAGCTTTCTTTAAATCTCCCCCAAAGACACCAAGTACTGGCTCTAGTCCCAGGAAACGGACTTGAGAGCGTTTCAAATAAGCCTTATGCTTTCGATGCAATCGAGCTAAAATAAATAGGTTTTAACTAAACTAAAACATGATTGAAATCGTGTATGTTTTTGTGGCTTTGTAGAGGACGCTGGTACCCACTCTGTTCCCGACACGATGCAGCTTCTGTAGAAAGCTGTGCCCAGAGGGTGAGAAACTGAAACGCTGCACGAAATGCTTCAAAGCTGGATACTGTGATCAGTAAGTCTGTTAGCAATGGCTGTTTAGACATTAACCGATAAAACTCAACATCAAATAGAATGTCAATCTTCACGCAGAGTTGTCGTTCCATGCTCTCACATACAATCTCTTCCATCACAAGAAAATCCTTCCAGATCTGGAAGGATTTTTGTTATTGTTGTTCAAGTATTTTATAATGAAAAGTTGTATCTTTTTCTTTTATATTTTCAAAATAGTTTATAAGTTTAGGTTCATAATAAAAAAAAATATATACCTAAATATACAAATTAAAAATAACAACAGGAAAATGATTGCACCACGTGTCTCGGCTATTATTGCGTGGTTGGTTATAACAGCAGGGGATTGGATTGAGCTATGCCGGTTCCAGTCAAATATCTGTGCGGAGGTTGATTGAATGGTTGTAAAAAAGAAAATAAAGATTACTCAAAAACATGGCTGTGTGATGGTACAAACAAGTTGTCACTGAAGTCTTGTAGTTTTGCTTAAGTGTGATACCAAGTTAAGAATTAACGAATAAAACGCAAAATCAAATCAAATAAAGATTACCCAAGGACATGGCTGTGTGATGGTACACACAAGTTGTCACGAAAGTCGTGTAGTTTTGCATTAGTGTGATACAAATAGTCAGTTGTTTGTTTGAAGCAAACTTTGTTTATGCCACACAAGCAATTTCAACAATAAGAAAAAAAGCTAATTGTCACAAAATAAAAACTCATGATTGATGAAATTCCTTTAGCTCGAGTGATAACACGTGATTGAATTTGCTATTGCTCAAGTGATAAATTAAAGGTAAAACAAGCATTATTTTTCAATTTCTTTAATTTGTATAAAAACTTTGTCTTGGAAAAGCTCCTGCTTTAATTAGCATAGTTTGTTTCAGAACGTGTCAGAAGAAAGACTGGAATATGCATAAGCAGCACTGCAGCACACTGCCAGAGCCAGTGGGTACACCGTTCATCATCAGTGTGCCACAATCGCAGGCTACATTTGCCAAGCTTTGCCAGCTCATGGAGTCATATGCAAGGTAAATGGTGTTATAAATTATTGGAAATTAGGTTTTTATCAGAAACTACTGACTCAAATCAAAAGTGCTGAAAAAAAAGCCCTCTTTAATAATTATGATGTGATTTTGGATAATCATATACCCTGATACGAAGTGCTGAGGGATATACTGGAATCACCATGGATGTCTGTGTCTGTCTCGGTATGAAACATTGTATATATGGCCCTGTACTAAGTGTCATCAAATCATTACCCAGGGGTCAAAACTGGCAACATCGAGAGGGTGGAATAGTTTATTTTGACTTATATAGCAAAATATCTTTAAACATTTACTATTTTAACACATAATTGGATTCAAAGGCAGCAGTATGACTGAGGTATTAAGAATAACGGGCATTATACATTCATCCAATTTAAGCTAGCTTTTATAGCAATACAGTAAAGCATCTGCCCTGGAACTAGGAGATCCTGAGGTCTATTCGCATTGCCACTTTGGATTATTATATCCTCCTGATACAAAGTACAGCGGGGTATTCTGGAATCACCATGATTGTCTTTCTGTCTGTCTTTGTACAGAACATTGTATATATGGCCCTTTACTTAGTTTCAACAAATCATTACCCAGGGGTCAAAACTTAAAACTGGCCACATCCAGGGGGTCAAATAGTTTTTATAGACTTAAATAGCAAAATATGTTGCCCACAGGTTAACTATTTAGTTTGTAACATTGAACTATGATTCTCTAAAAATTTTGTTCAAATAATGCCGCTTGGTTCTTTACTGGCCCTGCCCCAGGGTCTAATTTTTCATTGTTACTACTTGCGACATATTACTACATGTGGCATCTGGGGATATTAGCCACAAAAATGACAAATGCGTGTTTCTAGCAGGGTAACTAAATATTTTAGCCTCCTTCTAAGAAAACTAGGCTTAATTTATGTGCGTAAAGTGTTGTCCCAGATTAGCATGTGCACTCTGCACAGGCTAATCAGGGACGACACTTTCTGCTTGTATGGTAGTTTTCGTTTAAAGGTAGTCTCCTCTTAGCAAAAATCCAGTTTAGGCAGAAAGTGTCATCCCTGATTAGCCTGTGCGGACTGCTCAGCCTTATCTGGGATGACACTACACACATGCATTTAGCCCAGTTTTCACAGAACAAGACTCATCTAATTGTATTATGAATCGATGCCATTCCAAATGTTTTTCTTCTCAGGTTCTCTGTAGAGTTTTTCCAGCCGCCAGTCAAGGCGGAGCTTCCCCGGGGCAAGCTGTCAAGTCACCCGTCCTCGTCCAACCTGAGTAGTAGCAGCCAGTCTAGCGGCAGCCAGACCAGTCTGGATAGCCAGTCCTCCATCAGTAGCACGTGCACCATCACCGCAGAGCAGGAACAGGAGACGTGTGACATGGACTCCCCCGAACTCCTAGAGGCCAAGATTCCAGATGTCCCGGACAGCGGAATGATGTCACTTCCTGTTTTGTCTGATGGCTTAGCTACTGGTACTGGTTCTTCCATATCTGGGCAGGATGGGTGTGATCTGGGTGGTGAATTAAATGCTTGTGATCATCCTACTGGATTCAACAGGGGTATTGGATCGGACGATAATATAAGTTTGAATGTGAACCAACAACAGTCGGATTCCGGTGACAATTCAGTGTCTGACCTTTGTTCAACGGCATCCGGGGTATCCAATGCAGCAACAAACTCTGAATTTCGTCAGCAGAGATTTGGTGAGGGGGACACTGCAGGACAAGCATCTCCAGTGAGGCCTGTACTCGGGGTACAATCGAGCGAAGTGGAGCGACCAACACCAATGTTTTTCATTAAGCCTTGCAATTCTGAAGGAATCGGATTAACTGGGTCTGAGGGGGAGAGGCTAGCCGACAAAGGTGATGTCAGTTTATGTTAACCCTTTACCACTCAGATAAGCACTTTGAGGCGTTTGTAGTTTCCTAGAAAATCTAATTAAATTTAAGACTTTTCTTACTAGATTCAAAGATTTAAAGCGTTTATTTCCGACCCTTAGATAATGATTATCATCAAACAGTACAAAACCTGAACAGACTGCGAGTAACTGGCAGACTGTTTTTTGTTTTTATGCTAGTTGCAAAAAGGCATGTTCTCTTTGCTGCTGAGTGGGACAGGGTTAAGAACTGCTTGTATAGTATGTTCTGTTAACTGATTAATTAATTTTTAATTTTTAATCATAATAAGCATCCTCGACAGCAATTCATATTATCCAACATCACTTTGAATTTGTTCTAATTTGGACTTTTGTGCTTTTTAAATAATTCAAGCCATACATAAGCTATGTGTGATAACTATTTTCAAGTTCCAACACTGTTTGCTACAACTCTTTGATACCTGAGCAGTTGACCCATATCGCCCTACTTTTGACCTTGGCCTTGTTTTAAAAATGGGCTACCCATCACCAAATGGGGGAATTTGTGTTCCGAAAACACTGATTCTTGGTAAAAATATATAAAAAAATTAATAAATACCAAACCAGTAAAATATGTGATAAACATATTAATTCTCATATTTGATTTTGAATCGGATTAAAAAGTGTGAACAGCACACAATTTATTTTGTAAAAATTGGTCGTAAAGTGACTTGTTCACAGGTTTTTGCATTTTTTGACGTTTGTCATTAAATGCTTTAAATTGATAAATGTAAACATCGGGACTAAAAAGTTCAAGTATAAAACTAGAGAAAAAAAAAAGAAAAAGTAATCCACACCTGGGGTCGAACCACTGACCCTTGTAGCAGTCCTTGTAATGTCACAAAATATAACGATAACAACAGAACTCTCCAAATTATTCAAGCGTTTCACGTTTGCAACGCTTTATAATTTTCAGGTTTTTAAATCATCAAAAGATGTATATAAAGGATATTTTAGAGCATGGTAAATATATAGTTTTATTGTTTCCTCGTAAATATCATAACTACAAAGAAAATTTGCAAATTTGAAACATTTATTTTCAATTTTGTCAATTTACCAAAATGTGAACAGGTCCCTTTAAGATACTAATTCAGAAAATGAAAACAATATTCTATAATAAAGTCATTGTGATAATTATTATGATAATTATTGCAGGTGACAAACCGTTGGATTTATCTGAAAAGTTTTTTCTGTCAATGGACTGGAAAAACAATGACAAACTGCCTGGTTATGTTCTTGTACAGACCAAGGAACTGGTAAGATTTGGAGACTGGTCTGTTAGTTATTGGAATTGTTATGTCTAATAGTTGTTAACAACCCATTTGTACATTAAGTTTAACAATCTGTAGAGGCCTAAATACATAAGAATTTTTTTTCTCAGGGTAATGTTCTTCACCTTCATACAGTGTTAGTCAACTCAGTCATTTAGTGACCTTTTCAAGGTCTTTAAGACTCGAAACAATATGGTGATTTTCAAATTTGTACTGTATGTACAATTAACTACACTATCTTGGTTCATATTCAGGGCTGTGATTTTTATGCCCTCTTTTTAGCTCACCTGTCACGCAGTGACACGGTGAGCTTATGTGATCGTGTGATGTCCGGCGTCCGTCGTGCGTGCCTGCGTCCGTCAACAATTTGTTTGTGTAGACAGTAGAGGTCACAGTTTTCATCCAATCTTTATGAAATTTGGTCAGAATGTTTATCTTGATGAAATCTGGGTTTGGATTGTATTTGGGTCATCTGTGGTCAAAAACTAGGTCACTAGGTCAACTAATAGAAAAACCTTGTGTAGACAATAGAGGTCACAGTTTTCATCCAATCTTTATGAAATTTGGTCAGAATGTTTATCTTGATGAAATCTGGATTGGGATTGTATTTGGGTCATCTGGGGTCAGAAACTAGGTCACTAGGTAAAATCATAGAAAAACCTTGTTTAATATACCATGAAGTGTATTGTGCAAACAAGGGAAACAACTAATGCATGTACTTTTTCTAAATAAGTGTTACAGCATTTGTCTCCCTTGTAATTTATTTAAATTTTACCAAATGTAATGCTAAATGCATTTTGTAATTCATTGTATCAATAAACCTCGGGCAAACAATGAAATTAAGGTTGCTGATTTCTACTTAGTTTTGAATCTGGTTTAAGTGAAAAGTTATTTCACCTTAAATTGTTGCATATCTTAGATACCCAGGTGGAAATGGTTTTGCATCATGACCAGTGAGAAGCGGTTTGTTGGCTATAGGAAGTTTCTCAACAGGAGATTATCCCACATTGCTTATTATGTTACTTGGTCAGAACATTTTCTTCATGTGGCATTATTAAAACAATTTGTACCCACTAATCCTGAAACTTTCTCAGAGCATTATACTATTATATGAGCCTCGCTCTGTGAAAAGGGGGTTTAATGCATGTGCGTAAAGTAAAAAGGTGAGCGAACTAGGGCCATCTTGGCCCTCTTGTTTTAAAAAAGGGGCCGTATTATTTTTTGCCTGTCTGTCTATCTGTCATTCTGTCCCAGAACTTTAACCTTGGTCATAACTTTTGCAATATTGAACATAGCAACTTGATATTTGGCATGCATGTGTATCTCATGGAGCTGTACATTTTGAGTGGTGAAAGGTCAAGGTAATCCTTCAAGGTCAAAGGTCAAATATATGGCTTCAAAGCGCAGTGGGGGGCATTGTGTTTCTGACAAACACAGCTCTTGTTCTTCCTTTCAGCCGATTTCCTCCCTTTCAATGCCAAAATACTATTATAATACTAATAGTTGTTAACTCTGATGGATCTATATACAAATGAAGAGTTTATTTGAACCCTGTAATGGGTGTAGGGCATTTTGCTCCCATGAGGGGGTTCTAAAATCACCCCCCCGAATTATTTTAACTCTTAGAAACCAGTTTGTGTGGTATGGTAATAGGTTTGAAGACATTATGAGATTACTCTGTGTCTTAGTTTGTTCAAATTCTGATCGTAATTTAAAAAAAGCTAAATAAACCATTATTTTTGTGAGAAGATAAACAGACATAAATTTTGGCACTTCCAAGTAAATGTACAACTTTGTTTTTGATTGTCTGTCTGTTATTTCAGGAGGCTGATCAAGATATCAGCATGAGAACAGCTACAGCTGAAGGTAATTAATTAAAACATTAACCCTTTAAGCGCTGGAACTGGATTTTAAAGGTCTTTGCAAACAGTTTGGATCCTGATGAGACGCCACAGAACGTGGCGTCTCATCAGGATCCAAACTGTTTGCTTTTCTGATAGTATTCTTCGAAAAAAATCTAAGAAAATGCTAATTTTAGAAATTCAGCAGACGACATTTAAGCAGACGACAAATTTCCCAGCATGCAAAGGGTTAACATAAAATGACTGCACACATTAGTTTTGCTTGATGGTAGAAGATGTAACGAAAACTCTGGCAAACATTCAGGAATACTGCTTACAAGTACTTACTTTATGAATAATTTAATACATATATTTTTTAAAACTACATTGTATGTGATTCACATTGTGGTAAAATGCATTAATCCTCCCATATCTGCCTAAACGCGAAAACTTTGTACATTTCTGAGGAAGAGAGTAAGCTAACATGGAGCTTAATTTTTTTTAGTGAAATGAACGAAAGTTAAGATTTTGGTAGAGGTGTAATATATGTCGTTTAAATAGAAACTTTTTCTGGAATATGAGATTATATTTGGAATCTGTTTTGCAGAGTAAAATCAGTTTAGATTTATGCCTAATTAAATGAATATTTTAATGCTTATACCAGTTATGTATGACTGTGTTTTACAGAAAGATACATCAGTTTGGATTTATGCCAAATTCAATGCAAATGCTAATTTAAATACCAGTTATGTGTGACTCTGCTTTCCAGAAAGTAACATCAGTTTGGATCAATGCCTGGAGATGTTTACAGAACCAGAGATGCTGAGTCCTGAGGAAGCATGGTAAGCAAGTGTATAATTTAAAATCAAAGTTTTATATACCAATGATTAAGCATGCAACTATAGTATGTAGTGTTCTTGCGAGGTACATGATTTATAAAGACTTACTAATAGAGTACCGGTAAGTAAATAAAAAAAAAAATTGACAACGAAAGTCTGAGAGCTTTGATATTTTATATGTAACATCGTGTAATGATCTTCTAGAAAGATTGTTCAAATCATACCCCTGGTTTCAAACTTAGCCACGCCCCATTAAACAGGTGAGCAATCTGGGGCCCTAGAGCCAACTTGACCCTCTTATTATTATCCTCTATTATGAATTGCTAATATATTCCCCATGTTCAACTTCCAGCCTCTATAACATGATTATTACAAACTTGTTTTACAAAGTGCTTAAAGTGTACTTCTTTTTAACCTTCATCATTTAACCCTTTGCATGCTGGGAAATTTGTCGTCTGCTAAAATGTTGTCTGCTGAATTTCTAAAATTAGCATTTTCTTCTATTTTTTTTCAAAGAATACTATCAGAATAGCAAACAGTTTGGATCCTGATGAGACGCCACGTTCTGTGGCGTCTCATCTGGATCCAAACTGTTTGCAAAGACCTTCAAAATTCGGTTCCAGCACTGAAAGGGTTAAACTAGCATGAATGTTCTGTATGATTTGAAGTTGTGCATATGCAGTTTTATTATCCTAAAATAAATATTGCTTATGCAGGGCTTGTTTTCTTGATCTGGGGAAAGGGCCTGGCCTTCCATTTGGGGGAAAGATTATCAACAAACCTGAAAAAGGGAAAGACATTTCCCAAAGTAAGCTTGAAATTTGGGCAAAATTGCATCATTTTGAAGAATATCTCTTAGGGGAAGGGGCCCTTTCTCTTGGGGGAAGGGGCCTATATAAGGCCCTTGTTAAAGAAGGAAAAAACAAAGGTTATGTTATACCCCCTTTTCAACTTCAGAAGTTCAGGTTTGAAAGCTAGTCTGAGAATATAAAAAAATGATATGACCTTATAATTGATATTTGTCATAAGTATATGGTGACCAAGTGAAATCTGTAGGCAACAAATTCATTAGATTTAAATTGAAGAATCGAAATGGATTCACATACAAAACATATACAAAGAACGACACAATGACGCATACAAAACTCAAACAGCGCAAAAACCTTTTGAGAACTTAAAGCCCCAAGCATTTTTTGTTTTCTGTAATTTTCCTTTAACTTCAGTTGTGACAAAGATCAGTTCTTGGAAGATGTGTATTTAATACAATAAGTGTGAACTGGGCTTGTATTTTAAGATATTACATTTAATTGAATGTAAATGAAAAATAGTTTACTGTCAGCCAACAACCGTTTTATCAGAAACTAACACATTACGTTTTCCCTACCGGTTTCACCGGAGGGGACTAATGGTTTGCGCTCTGTCAGTCTGTCACACTTTTCTTGATGCTGCGATAACTTTAAAAGTTCTTCATATTTTTTTATGAAACTTGAAACATGGACAGATGGCAATATGGAGATTATGCACATCATTTCATTTTGTTAATACGTCAAGAATTTTGGTTGCTATGGCAACACATAGACTAGAAATATTGCTTAAAATGGTGGATCCTGCGATAACTTTAAAAGTTCTTCATAATTTTTAGCTCTACTGGCCGAAGGCCTGAAGAGCTTATGTGATGGTATGGTTTCCGTCGTCCGTCCGTCTGTCCGTGCGTGCGTGTGTGTGTGTGTGCGTGTGTGCGTCCGTTAGACTTTTTCTTGTTTACGCGATAAAGTCCACAATTTTTGTCCAATCCTTTCCAAACTTGCACAGTCTCTTTATATCAATGAGGACACGAACCCTATTTAAAATGAGCAATATCGGACCATGAAGTACAGAATTATCTCCCCTTCAATTTTAGAAAATGGTGAAATTTAGCTTGTTTACGCGATAAAGTCCATATTTTTAATCCGATTCTTTCCAAACTTGCACAGTGCCTCTATATCAATGAGGACTTTAACCCTATTGATTATGAGCATAATTGGACCATTAAGTCCAGAATTATCTCCCCTTGAATTTGAGAAAATGGTGAAATTCCACTTGTTTATGCAATAAAATCCACATTTTTCATCATATTCTTTCCAAACTTGCTCAGTGTCTTTATATCAATAAGGACTTGAACCCTATTGAATATGAGAAACATCGGACTTTTAAGTCCAGAATTATCGCCCCTTAAAATTGCGAAAATTGTAAAATTCTGCTTGTTCACGCGATAAAGTCCGCATTTTTCATCCGATTCTTGCCAAACTTGAACAGTGTCTTATTTCCAATGAGGACTCAAACATATTAAAAATGAGTAACATCAAACCATTAAGTCAAGAATTATCTCCCCTTGAATTTGAGAAAAACTAACCCTATTGAAAATTAGCAATATTTGCGCAAGAAGTCCAGAATTCCCCCCAAACTTGCACAGTGTTTTCATATCAATAATGATTCAAATCGGATTGAAAATGAGCACCAACTGGGCAATAAGATTAGAATGATCAACCCTTGAATGTGAGAAAATCTTGTAATTCCAATTGTTTATGCTATAATTAAAGTCCACAATTTTTGTCTGAATCTTTCCAAACTTGCACAGTTTTTTTCATATTAATTAGGATTCCAACTCTATCGAACATGAGCAACATCTAGACAATCAGTCTAGAATCATCTCCCATTGATTTTGATAAGATGTGATATTTAGCTTGTTTATGCAATTAAGCCTGCATTTTTCATCCAATTCTTCCCAAACTTGCACTGTGTTTTCATATAAATGAAGATTCAAACCCTATTGAAATTAAGCTACATCAGGGCTAGAGCTCCAGAATTATCTCCCTTTGAATTTAAGAAATTTGTGAAATTCTGGGTATTTAAGCCATTGAGTCCACAGCTATGATTAGATTCTTTTCAAACTTGCACAGTGTCTTTATATCAGTGAGGACTTGAATCCTATTTAGAATGAACACCACCATGGGTTAAGAAACAACTCCCCATGAATTTGAGAACATTTTGAAATTCAGCTTGTTTAAGAGAAGAAGCAGATTCTTTTCAAACTTGCACAGCTCTGTATATCGGTGAAGAACGCAAACAGATGCCAGTAGAGCGCTTCAGGCCCTCATGGGCCTCTTGTTTATGAAACTTGAAACATGGACAGATGGCAATATGGAGATTATGCACGTCATTTCATTGTGTTCCTTTGTCAAGAATTATGGTTACTTTGGCAACAAATAGACTAGAAATATTGCTGAAAATGGTGGAGTTTCACCGGTAGGGGACCATATTGCTTGGCAATAGTCTTGTCTTAATAATTGATAATTGCAGAAACATTTATATCAAAGCAATGTGTCTGTATCATAAAATACCATTAGTGAACCTCTTTTGAGGTACAAAAAAAACATTAATAGACTTATATAAACAATATTTTGATATTGCTTGCACTATTTATGTATTTGGAAAGTTTTGCCAATTTGGCTGCAAACAAGTTTTACTAAATATGATTCAATAGTTTGTCTTAGTACCTTGTTACATAACTGCACCCCTAGTTTATACTCAGTATATACTCAGAATGCAGAATATGTACGTATAGGGCCCAGGATCTGCAATATTTAGGGCCGAATAACAGTCCCTTCCCCCATAAAAAGTATACTTTTTTCCCTTATTTTTTTGGAAAATTCCCCCTAGAAAAAAAAGGAAACATTTAAAAAACTAAAAATTCTTGTTAGAAAGAAGTGTCTAATGATTACTATATGTCAGTTTAAAAAAAACAACGATGAATATAGTTCAAACATGTGCAAATGTATTAATGAGAGAGTAAGTAAAAAAAATCCCCATAAAAGGGAAACGACGCGAAGATTTCCCCTGGTGACGGACGTAGGTAGCTTCCCCTGATGGCTAGAGAGGGCCCTGACACACACTACTATTTTCCTTCATCGTATTACGCCATATCTTGATTTCCTTCACAGGTATTGCCCCCAGTGCAAGGAGCATCGTGAGGCTACAAAACAGCTGTCCACTTGGAGGTTACCACACACTCTCATTATACAGCTGAAACGGTTCTCCTTTCGAAACTTCCTGTGGCGAGACAAACTTGACAAGATGGTGGACTTTCCTACACGGTTTGTACTTGTTGTTACTTGTAAATCCCTAGTACATAAAAAAAAATCAAAATTTATCTAAAATCTTTAATCTAAATTTGTTATGAATACAAATTACTTTCGTCTGAAAACTGTTCCTTATTTGAAAATTTATTTTGCATGTCTTATGTTGAAAACCCTTGGTGCGAAGTAAATGGTATGCATGTAGCATTTTCTTGAGCCCAAGCAGTAACATCAAAATCAGTGTTGTGTTGAATTTACTGCTAAGTTTGATAAATGTGTTACAGTTGTGTTCTAATACCGGTATATTTCAGTAGTATTTGGTGTTATGGGTTTCTGAGGTTGCAATTGGGTTCTTAGCTGGTCTCACGGCAGGTAAAAGACAACACACTGCAAATATATATTTAAATAATATAAATTTATGAATAGCAAGAATGCTGGTCAAACAAAGGTAAAACAAAACCATTTCAAGCATTTATACATTTTTGTGTCGCCTGACTATGGTCAGGGGACATATAGGTGTTACTTGCTTCGGCGGTGTCATTGGCGGCGGCGGCGGTGTCACACTTTTCGAAAAAGGCTCATAACTTCTGTGTCCCTTCAGATATTGCTTTCATATTTGGTATGCATGTGTATCTGGACAACACCTTTCCATGCACATCATTTTTTTTACTCCTGTTACCTGGACCTTAAACTTAAGGTCAGCGTTCAGGTTTCGAAATCTGCGACCGTGATTCGAAAAAGGCTCTTAACTACTATGTCCCTTCAGATATTGCTTTCATATTTGGTACGCATGTGTATTTGGACAACACTTTTCCATGCGCATACATTTTTTGACCCCTGTGACCTTGACCTTGAACTTGAGCTCAGGGTTAAGGTTTCGAAATCTGCGACCGCGATTCGAAAAAGGCTCATAACTTCTGTCTCCCTTCAGATATTGCTTTCATATTTGGTATGCTTGTGTATCTGGACAAGCCTTTCCATGTACATACAATTTTTGACCCCTGTGACCTTGACCTTGAACTTTAGGTCAGCGTTCAGGTTTTGAAATCTGCGACCGGGATTCGAAAAAGGCTCATACCTACTGTGTCCCTTCAGATATTGCTTTCATGTTTGGTACGCATGTGTATCTGGACAACACCTTTCCATGCGCATGACCTTGACCTTATTTTGGACTTATTCCAATGGGCCAATTTCTTGGTTAACCCATTACCATCAGGCCACACATCCAACTCGTATTTATAACCGATTCAATTATAGACCTGTAACAAATGATATAATTTTCTGTTCAGTGTGTAGTTCTGAACAAATATATTCTCATTTGATGTTACCGTACGTGCCCTATTATCTTGTGTATAATATGTATTATTATATAAGTTGGCCACTGCTGTGCTATTTTTCTGGCATTTTTGTGTTTGAGCCCAGCACTGGGCACACTTTTCCTGGAAGGTTAACTTAAATGTTTTTATCATTTACCTATAGTTTTTTTTCTACCCTCAATATGAACTGTATTCAAGATTCAAATGTTAGAAACCTTAATTGCTGATAGCACATTTTGCTTCCATATTACATGAATATCAGTCGATGGAATAATTTTTTTTGGCAAAAGACACAATTGGTGATTCTTCAATTTGATTAAAGCATTGTTGGGTTGATATGACAGAATCATGTGTGGTATAGGGAATACAATATTTGGAATATTACACTAGTATGGTGTCTTAACACTTTATAAGTTTTGTAAGTTGTGTACAGTTGTATAATGGTGACAATTTTTGTCTTTAAACAACCAATAGAAATAGACTGAAAGAAATCATCGGAATTATTGATGTAAACATGTGCTGTGTTCAAAAACGTCATTTCAAATTTGAATTCCAAATCTTATTGAATGTCCTCTTTCACAGTTGTATGTGATATTGAAGTTGTTTTTGCTTTTGTCTAACAATTGGAACATTCTCTTATACATTAATTGTTTTCTACATTAATTATGTTTTATCATTATCATTATCAGGCAAATTGTGGAAATTAGTGTTTTCTTCCAAGAATGTTTGATCCAAAAAGTGAATTTAATTAGTTAAATAATTACTTTTAATTCGTTCTGCGTTGTATACTGCACACATGTGCTACCACAACCAGGTAATAATTAAATTCAGTTTGTTCCTAATTGGATTATCATTTAGTAAAAGAAAATACCACTGTGTGTTTGGATATCTCCTATTGCACAATAATTATTCCAATGCTTTCAAAGTGACGTTACAAATGAGGCATTGATGTCCGGGTTTCTGTCCTTATTAATGGATTTTTTGCCAGTTTGTTCTGCACCAACACTGCTCTCTACATCAACAGAGACATGTACATAGTTGTGGTTGATTATAAGTGCACTGATGTGCAAAATGTACACATGTCGAATGATCATGAAATTACTAGGCACTAAAGCAATCCTTTTTAAGACATCAACAGGGATGGAAATTAGTGGTTGCCCGTGAGCCCGGGGCAGGTGGATTTTGGCCTGGGCAACTCAATTTCAAAAGTTGGTAGTCAGGCAGGGCAACTTACTTTTTTTATGTCCCCCGGTCTATACTGGGGGACATATTGTTTTTGCCCTGTCTGTTTGTTGGTTTGTTTGTTTGTTGGTTTGTTTGTTTGTTTGCGCAAACTTTAACATTGTCCATAACTTTTTTAATATTGAAGATAGCAACTTGATATTTGGCATGCATGTGTATCTCATAAAGCTGCACATTTTGAGTGGTGGAAGGTTAAGGTCATCCTTCAAGGTCAAAGGTCAAATATATGAGTCAAAATTGCTCAAAAGGGGATATCGTGTTTTACAAACACATCTTGTTTAAGCTTGAAACAATTCAGCCCAATACAAATTGAATACAAATTGGCGACCATGGATCAATAATGATTTAAAGTGACAGTTCGCGGATTAGATCGTTGTTTTGCATATAAATCGTATAACGAGAAATAAACTTTACATAAATTCATTGAAATATATTTTTATCGAGGTTGACATCAGAAACCTGGTCAAAAACGGTTTTGAATCGATAAAATAATATATAAATGATCATAAAAACATGCAATAGGCGAATATTATTGCAGTGTCGCGAGTTATGCACATTATTTCTATATTTAGCTTTCGCTAAACATTATGAGCATATGGAAGATAAATACATAGATTTAGCAAAAAGGTATTGTTGCAACTCAGTTTCTGTCTGTAACAGATGTATTTGCATTTGTTCTTACCTTCTCTCCGCTACATTCGCCCGTATCCGCAATTTTGTTTGTTTAGGTTTGAATTAACGTGTCGAATCATGAATATTAATAAGGTCTATTTCGTAATTTAGCGTACTCGACCCAAAAATAAAAATCACTATAGTGTTTGTTTTCAACCCATTTCAACCAGATTTTCAGTGATATCCTCAATAAAAACACGTTTTCTTACGATTCTGCCCATATATATATATATATCCGCGAACTGTCACTTTAAATAATATTCATTATAAAGGCATAGGAAATAATTAAATTCAGGCTCATAATAATACATAATGTATTAAAAGTGTGTCAAGTGAGCAATGTTATGTGATTATCTATTATTTTATTAACCAGGTTTTCCGAAGGAAAAAACTGGTTATTAGATTGGCGAATGCGGGCGGGTATGGCGGGCGGGCTGGCGGGCTGGCTGGCGGGCGNACTTCTAGTCTTAACACTTATGGATAGGAATGCGTTTGTTTTTCCAAACGGAATGTACTCTTTAATTTACATTTACTGGAGAGAAATATGTTTTAAATTTCTGTTTGAATGCATGCTTTTATTGACAAATACTGAACAAAATGTGTTTAGATTTTCTTATGGAATGCACTCTTTTATTGACAATTACTGGAAACAAATGTGTTCTTATTTTTTTTATGGAATACACTCTTTTATTAGCATTATCTTGGTATAAATGTGTTTGCGTTTCTTATGGAATTCAATTATTAATTGATATTTACTGGATTTAAATGGGTATGAATTTTCATATTAAATGTCCTCTTTTATTGACAAATACTAGTTAAAAGTCCGTTCGTATTTTAAAAGCAGTGGTTTCGTGATAATGGTTACGATTCGACCAATGTGACTATTGGAAAGCATTATATTAATGTAATTTAATGGCTTTTAAGTGTCTTCGAGGAAAGCAATTTCAGAGACACTGCCTATATATTATGTTGTTAAATGTTATGAGATTTAATACAAAACAGCAGCAAATCCCGATGGACAAAAAATTATCATTGACAGTGACTGCATGCACCGTATAAAAACTCATTCCGTAGCAAATACCTTCATTTCGTTAAAGGGACCTGTTCACGTTTTGGTAAATTGACAAAATTGAAAATAATTGTTTTAGATTTGCAAAATTTACTTGTAGTTATGATATGTGCGAGGAAGCAGTAATACTGAACATTTACCATGCACTCAAATATCCATAAAAAAGTATATTTTGACGATTTAAAAACCTGGAAATTATAACGCGTTACAAACGCGAAACTATTAATTCGAATAATTTTTCATGCGTTTAAAAATAAGACTATGTGCTGAATCAGTAAGCAAAGGTAATATTTAATCAAAGTGGTGTAAAAGAAGTCTCAAATCATTTATTGCTTTTGACCAGAACAACTTTATTACGCTACTGATCCGGTAATGGTAACTTGACTGTCGTTGACCTGTTGTCCGTATGCCTTCCTAAATTAGAACCATTTTTTCGCTACAGGTACATACTTCACTTTCAATCCAATCTCAAATAAACTTTAAAAATGTGCCCATTACCATACACTCTTTGGGATTGTTTATGTAATTGGGTAAGATTCCACTTGTGCAACTAAAGTCAATGCCTGTTTTATGCAAAAAGTACATATGTTTGCCTTTTTAACGACAAATAGATTATATTGTACAATTTGAACATACATACCAGGAATGAACATGTTCATGATAGAAACTTTTTTTAATCAAATAGTAGCCATTCTTGCACAGTTTGTATTTATAATTACATTAAAATTAAAGGTATTAGGCCAAATTCCAGCATTTTTGGGCCAAACATTCCAGAGACTCATAGTATTCGCATTTCGTTTGAGGAAAAATAAAGATGCAAAGATGAACAGTTTTGAAGATAAGGGCATATACAATCCTAATCTTGCATCATTTGTTAATTTGGCAATAATAATAGAAAATAAGTGAAGATCGATTGGTCATTGTCGGCTCGGGACCTACTTAAAAGTACTCCGGGTACTCTTAAGTATACTACATTGTACCCTGGGTACCGAAAATATACTAAAACCCACCAGGGAATACTTACGCTAAATTGGTCGTTGTTGGCTCATTTTTTTTCAAATTAATCATGTTTATATTTATGTCAATATTCTGTTAAATGACCTCTATAATATCGAAACTCATACTCAAACACGTATGTTAACGCAGGTTTTGTTCATAGAGAATTTGTACTCGGTATTTAGTAGCGCGTTTTACGACATCAGATTTTAGGCTGGAATAAAACTCATGTACAGTCTTATATTGACCTGTTGTGTTTTAGTATTTTCTGTACCCGGGGTACATTTTAGTATACTTAAGAGCATCCAGGGAACTTTTAAGTAGTATCCGCGCCAACAATGACGAATTGAGCGTAAGCGATATTAAAATTCAAATTAGAATCACCGTAGTTATTTCTCTTTGTTTTTGTTGTATTTAGCTCATCTGGGCACAACATGCTCAATAGTGAGCTATTGTGATAATCTTTTGTCAGTCGTTCGTCATATGTCGTCCTTCGTCAACAAATGCATTGTGAACACTGTAGAGGCAACAATTATTGCCCAAGCGACATAAAGCTTGGTCAGAAGATAGATCCCAATGATATCTTGGCCAAGTTTGAAACTGGGACATGTGGGGTCTACAACTAGGTCACCTTTAATTAAAATCTTGTGAACCCTCAAGATGTCACATGTTTTGCCCAATAATTAGGAAACCTGTTCAGAAAATTTGTTCTAATGATATCTCATCTGAGATTTAAAATGGCTCGGGACAGTTGAAAAACATGGCCGCTAGGGGGTGGGGAATTTTTCTTTATATCTCTATAGTGAAACCTACGAACACTGTAGAAGTCAAATGTTTTCCCAAACACTTGTAGAACTTGGTCAGAACATCTGCTTTAATCGTATCTTAGCAGAGTTTTAAAATCTTTTCGGTCTGTTGAAGAACATGGCTGTTAGAGGCAGGGCAGTTTTCCTGATATGGCTTAAATGAAACCTTGAGAAGACTCTTGAAGTCAAATGTTTTGGATTAGTATCATGAACCTTCGTCTGACCATTTTTTCTAATAACTATACCTATACAAGATGAATTGTTTTTGTTAAATGTAATTTGAACATGTAAATGTATACTGTTTTTCTTACAATAGAATTATTATTATAAACATGACTAGTTTGTATCCTGTATGTCTTGAACATTTGAACCGCAAATCGTTATTGAAACAATCATTTTGTTTTTCATTAGGTTATGGAGAAAACACTAAAAGAAATTTCATCTGTGAAACTCAAAGCAGATGGTGAAGAGGTTTCTGGTGCCTGGAAATCGAAAAATGAATCAACTGGTGCGTCAACTGAGACCTCAATCTGTATTACTGACAAAGTCGGGAGCTCAGATGGTTACTCTACACACATTGTCTTACCTAATACAGCAAACGTGATGGACAAATATGAAGTTGAGTTTGAACACCTTGACAAAACAAAAACTCTAGATCTCAATGATGGTCATACCAATAATGAAAACGCAAAGAAGAAAAAGGCAAAGGGTTTTTGGAATTTCTGGACAAATAATGATAAAGAATACAAGAAAAACAGAAAACTTGCTATGGAAAAGTTTGTGTACTTTTCGTTAAAAGATGATGTTTTTAGCCAGTGGCATGAATCCAAATTTGTATTAGACGGAGAGACCTTTTGTAATGCAGAACAATATATTATGTATAAGAAAGCAGGTATGTATGTGTAAAACTAGGTTGTTTTGACTTCAAATGCGTTAAGGCTAAACACTGTATATTATATAAACATTTCATATATGTAGGTATAAACAGATTTCAATGAGAAAAAGTGCCATGCAAAAGTAGAATTACGTTGCATTTTATAAATCAGAATGAAGAGCCCTAATTTGTTTTCATCCATTCCTTTTATTTAGTAGTATAATTGTAAATAACTTTAGAGATATAAATTTGAATCTTAAAGCATATATCACATAAAGATCTTAGCAAATGCAGTTACAGACAGTTTTGTATATATCTTGGTTTTTAGTTCACCTAAGCATAAAGTGCTCGTGTGGAGCTTTTAGGATATCGCGTTGCCTGTAGTCCTAGGTGAGCGACATAGGGTCTATGGTCCTCTTGTTATATATAAGATTGATGTGCAGGTATCCAATATTATATACAAATATAAGATGTGATACAAATTTGATGAACAGATAAAAATTACAGAAAACAGGCTTGCACATTGAAGTTTCAGTTTTTATGGCATTGGATATACATGTACATGTTTCAGACCTGTTTGGAGATAACCTTATAGCATCCAAGATTATGAAGACATCAGACCCACGGAAGATTAAGGCACTTGGAAGAAAAGTCTTTAATTTCCATAAACCACTGTTGTTAGATCAAAGTCTTCATGTTGTCCAAACTGCAAATATTGCTAAGGTTAGTTTTATTTTTGCCTGTATAATTTAAATACTTTAAACAAACATTTATTTTTGTCTCCAGCAAGTGGTGAACTTTGGGCTTAAAACAATACATCATTATAATAGACAGAATTGTAATTTAAAAATAAAAAAGGCTTTAACTAGGCCTTTAAAGGATTGTCATGGAACATGCCTCCTTTGTTTATCCTGTGGAAGGCATAAGGCTGTCATGCCATATCAAGTTCACAAATTGATTATCTATAAGGATCCTGGCTGGAAATATAGATGTCGGTTTGATTGCCTTGTTCATTTTTTTTTTTTAATTTGGTAGGAATGTTTTAGGATCGCACTTTATATGGATGAAGTAAGGTTATAACTCTTAAGTAGCCACATCAACTGAGTCTTAAAGTCAATTTTGTAATCACTGATTGCAATTGATAAAAGCTGTTATCACAGAAATGATGGACCCTCTACCTATTCTAGTTAGATATATTTATAAGAGAATATGAGGCAGTTTGCCTCAAAGAAAGTATGAATATCATTAAAGCAACAAAATTCTTGCCTTAAAAAAAAAGTTAAATAAAACGCTGATTTTAAAATTAATTTTACATGAACTCTTGGTTAGACGGTTAGTGGTGATAAAAAGATCTGACACTGGTTGTCATTTATACAGTATTTTATAAAAACCAACCGAGAATGTTTGTTAGAACACTTGCAAAGTGCTTGAAAATTGACACAAGTTCTGAATAGGTTGTATAAAATTATAGTATGAAAAAACAATACATATCAGTTCATATATGTCTTATTCAGCAAATGGTTAGTATGACAATATTGTTAATACTATCTGAAACCTGATAAATGAGATGTTTATTGTCACTTTAATAGTTATTTATATGCAGGTCGTTTTTACAATAAATTCCTTTTTTTATAGTTTAGCCAGAATAAAAAGCTGAAGAAAAAGCTTTTTAAAACATACCCTAAAACTCTAGTGGAAGCAAGTCCATATGATAAGACCTGGGGTATAGGGCTAGCGGCTGATGAGCCTGAGGCTTTCAACGAAAAAACATGGAAGGGAAACAATCTTCTGGGCCACATTCTCACTGAAGTCAGGGATGAGCTTATGTGCGATGAGGGTTTGATTGAAGCTGAGAAGAAAACGGTAAAATTCTTAAAGCCTCTATTAAGCTCAAAAATCAACGACAATTTCGTAATATATTTCGTAAAATAAAGTTAACATATAGATAATCAGTGTTCCTTATAGCAATAGCCAAAATTTCAACGTTAGATGTGCTCTGGTAACATAGATTTGTATGCCCCCTTCGAAGAAGAGGGGGTATATTGCTTTGCACATGTCGGTCTGTCGGTCGGTCGGTCCACCAGGTGGTTTCCGGATGATAACTCAAGAACGCTTAAGACGATTATCATGAAACTTCATAGGAACATTGATCATGACCCGCAGATGACCCCTTTTTATTTTGAGGTTACTAGGTCAAAGGTCAAGGTCACAGGTCAAGGTCTCAGTTACTGGAAATAGGAAAATGGTTTCCGGATGATAACTCAAGAACGCTTATGCCTGGGATCATGAAATTTCATAGGTACATTAGTCATGACCGGCAGATGATCCCTATTGATTTTCAGGGCACTAGGTCAAAGGTCAAGGTCACAGTGACCTGAAGCAGTAAAATGGTTGACTGGAAATAGGAAAATGATTTCCGGATGATAAGTCAAGAACGCTTACGACTGGGATAATGAAACTTCATAGGGACATTGGTCATGACTGGTAGATGACCCCTATTGATTTTGAGGTCACTAGGTCAAAGGTCAAGGTCACAGTGACTGGAAGTAGGAAAATGGTTTCCGGATGATAACTCAAGAACGCTTAGGCCTGGGATCATGAAACTTCATAGGGACATTGGTCATGACCGGCAGGTGACCCCTATTGATTTTCATGTCACTAGGTCAAAGGTCAAGGTCATGGTGACTCAACACAGTAAAATGGTTTCC
>VMBQ01000078.1:347363-381700 GCA_007657795.1 Dreissena rostriformis
TTGGTAAAAATGTTTGTGTCAAACTTTAACATTGGCCATTACTTTTGCAATATTGAAGATAGCAACTTGATATTTGGCATGCATGTGTATCTCATGGAGCTGCACATTTTGAGTGGTGAAAGGTCAAGGTCATCCTTCAAGGTCAGAGGTCAAATATATGTGGCCCAAATCGCTTATTTTATGAATACTTTTGCAATATTGAAGATAGCAACTTGATATTTGGCATGCATGTGTATCTCATGGAGCTGCACATTTTGAGTGGTGAAAGGTCAAGGTCATCCTTCTAGGTCAAATATATGGGTCAAAATTGCTCATGTAATGTAACTTCTGCAATATTGAAGCTAGCAATTTTATATTTGACATGCATGTGTATCTATCTCATGGAGCTGCACATTTTGAGTGGTGAAGGGTCAAGGTCAAGTTCATCCTTCAAGGTAAAACGTCATATAGGTGGACATAGTGATTCACAAACACATCTTGTTCACACTGTTTTTATCCATTCATAAAACACGGTACCTATACCACTTGACTTTTTAAGATCTGTGTTTGGAGAAATCGCGCGTTTGAACGGTAAGAAAAATGTTTGATCAGTGTGGGGACTTCATATTACAAACGGGCGATTGCACTTTACTGAAAAAAATACTTATTTGTTTAAAAAATAATGATACCTATAGAAAACTCTTATGAATGAGCGAGCTCTCCACCTAACCCCATTAAAAATGGTATAATATTTAAAAAGACATCCTTAAAAATGTTATCTGGGTCGCGCGTTATTCTCCCAACACATATCTTAAAAAGTCACGTGGTATAGGCACCGTGTAAAAGCTAGGATTTTAATTGCTTGCAGGTCTGGTTTGACAAGGCTTTTATTCTCTGTTAAAGTGCTCCGCAGACTTGAAACCTTAGTAGGCCTTATTTTGAATCCAATATTGAATCTTCCATTTAAAGAGCCCTTTTAATTCTAATATATAAATCTATGAATAAATGTGTTGACAGGCGTTGAATTCAAGTTTTCAATAGTACCTGTAGGAAAGTGGATTAGTGGGTTAATTCAGACAAGTTTATTACCTGAACCTTAGAAGAACTAAATTTTCTGTCTTTATTCTAAAAAAAAACAAAAAAACACACACAACAAAAAAGGCAGAAAAATGGTTTCATCAAATTAAAGCATGCAAAGAAACAAAATGACATTATCATATTGATAACTGTATCCCAGCAATGCGTTAGAAAAGCTAAGTTTATTCCTCAGCCAACAGGGGTTAATTTCGACAATGCATGTCTGATATGGGATAAATATGAGTTGCAATCTGGGGAAAATGGGGCTTAATGCATGTGCGTAAAGTGTCGTCCCAGATTAGCCTGTGCAGTCCCCACAGGCTTATCAGGGACAACACTTTCCACCTAAACTGGATTATTGCTGAGAAAAGACTTCCTTGAAACAAAAAATGCCATAAAAAAAGAAAGTGTCGTCCCTGATTAGCCTGTGTGAACTGCACAGGGTAGTCTGGGACAACACTTAACGCACATGCAGGGTAGTCTGGAACAACTTTTAACGCTCATGCATTTAAGCATGTTTTCCCAGAACATGGCTGATATCATAAGTGATTTCATTTCAGAGGTCTGGACATGTCTACCTACTATGCGGGCAGCAGACCAAGGGATGAGCCACCTCCCATCTACGACTTGTATGGAGTCGTGAATCACCATGGGGGCATACTGGGCGGCCACTACACATCGTACGTGAGATGTGCCGATAAGTCAAACACTGCCCTCAGTGAAGTGGGTAAGCAAAACGCTGTCGGAAAAAAATAAGCTTATTATTTTAAAAGAAGACCTCAGAAATAATATGTAGCAAATAAAGCAATGCATCAGCAGCATATTTATATCCTCACATTGTATTGTGGTAACTGTTGTTCCTGGCACACATAGCCTATCGTAAGCGCCCCTGGTCTAAAATGCAGAAAAAGGAAAATGTAACATTCAATGATGATTTTCATGTAAAGAAAAGAACCCACATTATTTGGATACAAAAGATAAACTCTTCTTTAAAAAAACAAACAGCAACTTAAACATTTAAGCCTTCATGTGTGTGCGTGTTGTTCCAGGGTGGCGACTGTGTGATGATAGTAGAGTATCCACTGTGAGTCATGAGAGGACAGTGGTCTCTAAAGCAGCCTACCTGCTGTTCTACCGGAGACGCAAAGTGTTTGTGCCCTATCCCTCTGTTGGCCTGGAAACTGAACCCATCGAAGACGAAGAATTTGATTCTGCAGTTGAAGAAATTGAAGATGAAGTGAATGTAAATGGTTCCGATAACGGTCCTGATAGTTTAGCCGAAGGGCGCAGTCGAAGACTCGTTATCGACACGTCTTCGTCCTCCAATCTTGAAGAGCTACCTGAGTTGGAGATTGATGAGGATGAGAAGAAAGATGACGTCTTTGAAAATGATACTGAGGATAAAAGGCCAGAGTTAGAATACACTGACATGGATGCTGTTGATTAGTTGAGTGATAAAGCGAAGAAATGTCATGATGCAAACATATATTTGTAAATCAAGATTTTAAGAAGTCATGCTGTTAGCGATTCAAACAGTTAATGATACATACATTTTCAATTCCAATATTTTTATTTAAAAGGTGTCAAATGTAACAGAGCCGTTAAAAGCAGTTTTTAGGGTTTGTTGAATATAACATGATAACTGAAACAAAGCTGGTCCGCACACCCTCACATTCACTTGGTCGTGGGCAACTTAAAAATTATGCGGCATAATGTGGATTAATTTTTACCATCTCACAATAATTTCCTTTCTCCATACGGTGTCAGGGTCACCACCAAAATAGGTCATGTTATTTCTGAATCAAGTGGGACATTTGTCAGTTCCTGGCTTAAGTATTTGCACTTGTTAGTGGTAAATAGCCTAGACCACGTAAGCTTACCAAGAAAAACATGAGTAGGTTAACTAATTACAGTGTATGACATGCTGTTAAATATAAAATAAAATCAAAATAAATACGTTCACTGAACGAAAAACATTAAATGTGCAACTGAAGAGACTTACTTGTTGAAGTGTTTTTTTATGTACATGTATATTTATTGGAAAAATGAAAAGTATTTTATGAACATTATATAATTAGGTATTGAATGACTAGTATTTGGTAGAGAGCGATACTTGTTGACCGTCTGGGAACAGTTTGAGTGATTTTGTATTGATGAAAATAATTTTCCCTTTTTGTGTGAATTACATTTTGAATATTGTTCATTGTTGTTGATTCTTTTTTAACATTTTGCTCAAACGTTTCATCTGGAAACCATTGATAAGGTTTTTGTATGTGAGATAAGTTAAGTGTATATGTTGAAAATTAAATGCAAAATCATGTTTTAATATTTGTGTGAATTGCATTTATTATGAGAATTTTAATGTTTACCATTTCCATATGTAAGTCGCTTCTGCCATGTGGTTAATGTGAAAAATATGCCAATACAATCAAATATGTAAGTTTTAATTTCTTTAAAAATATTTTATACTCATCCCTCCCTTTAAGCCTTAAATGCCTGAGAATCAAAACAGTGAAATAATTGCTATAAACAAAAGCATGCTTATTTGTTAAGTAAAATATTGTCTAGCCCGCTTGCGGACAGCTCTATATAGCAGTCACAATGGTCCAGTGTGTGTGCCTGTTTGTGTTCCAGCTTGTGCAGACTAAAGCTTAGTCATTCGTGATGCAGTTTTTGTTCCACAATCACAATCCACAATGTTAACCATCATATATAGGTGTGTTGCGTGTAGCACCGGTCTTGCTACCTCAAAGGTCAAGGTCACAAGGTAAATGTAAAATGTGTTTGCCCGAGCATGTCATGTCCAGACCTCAACTTTGTCATTCATCATACTATTTTCAACAACTTAACCCTTTGCATGCTGGGAAATTTGTCGTCTGCTAAAATGTCGTCTGCTGAATTTCTTAGATCATCATTTTCTTCTCTTTTTTTCAAAGACCACTATCAGAATAGCAAACAGTTTGGATCCTGATGAGACGCCACGTTCTGTGGCGTCTCATCTGGATCCAAACTGTTTGCAAAGGCCTTTAAAATCCGGTTCCAGCGCTCAAAGGGTTAACACACATGTTCACCATCATAAGACTACTTGTTGTGTAACACTTGTCACGCTACATAAAAGGTCCAAGTCACAGTTAGGGAAAAATTGTCAAATTTGGCCATACAAGAGCTTGTCCTGACTGCAATTTTGTCATTCATCATGCATTTTTTAAATAACTTACACATACGTCAACCATGAGGTAACACCTTTTGCAAATATCCCTTCTCCATTCTTGTGTCAAATCTTGGTCAAAGATCAAGTTCAGTCTAAAGGTTAAAGGTAAAAAATATGGATGGTGCAGTTTGCAAAAATAATTACAGGCATTTTTGTCAATGAGCTTGACATTTTGCAGACAGGTAGCTAGCTAATAATTGTGTCTTTTTTTGTACACATTTCTTATTTAAGTCCATATTTGAATCTTCTTGCATACTTTGGTGCATTTGTGAAGTTGTTATATTGCAATTCTGTGAATTGTGTTCAGTACAAAATTTAAAATTTACTTCTCTTTTAGTTCTTTTGTGCGCATATTATTCCATCATATGTGAACACAGTATGTGGTGGAACAATTAAGATTGAAAATGCTTAACCCTTTAAGCGCTGGAACCGAATTTTAAAGGCCTTTGCAAACAGTTTGGATCCAGATGAGACGCCACAGAACATGGCGTCTCATCAGGATCCAAACTGTTTGCTATTTTGATAGTATTCTTTGAAAAAAAATCGAAGAAAATGCTAATTTTAGAAATTCAGCAGACTACATTTAAGCAGAAGACAAATTTCCCAGCATGCAAAGGGTTAATAATATCTATTAACGTTTAATTTCTTTTTGTAATCCATTACATTTTGTGTACATTGTCATCTGTGCACAAATCCATCTCAGTAGATAACTGTTAACAGTTATCTGTGTAATCAAAACAACATAATAACACATCATTCACAGCAATGAAACTATTGCTATTTATTGTTGAATACTAATGTAGTTGATAAAATCCTCTGCTTATTTTATGTAATTGACGTATAACTCTCATTTAAGTATAAGCTTTTAAACAGTTTCAAACAAAAGAAGCTATAGATCTGAACGATACTCATTGTGTTGCAATCCTGAGATGAAATTTTTGAAATTTTTATCACACTGTTCATTTTAAGCTCACTTGAGCGCAACTGGGTCATTTTGAGATAATTAGGATACCATGAAGTCCATCATCTGTTCATCCGTGACTTGTATCCATGAATTTTGTTTTAAAACAACATCTCTTAAAGGGACTGTAAACCAGGAATGACGAAAAAAGAAAAGTTCTAAAATCCCGTATTTTTTTACAATTATTAGTTTATATTGATTAAAATATCACGACTGGTATATTACATTACTTGAAAAAAGTTAATATTTTCAGTATATTCGGTAATCAAATTTCGCGATGTGAAATCGAAAGTACATCGCGAAAATAGGTGACATAACGATATACACACTATAAATAACGCTAGTAGATTGATCATTTTATATATGAAATATAAACAATTCACTACGCATGCATAATTTGCATTCCTGGGTTTACCACGTGACGATGATGATCAATCTACTTGCGTTATTTATAGTTAACCGGTAGTTACCTGGTATGCATACCCAGTAAAAATAAATTAAAACAAAAATAAAGTAAAAATAAAAAAACAACTTTTTTTCAAGTAATGTTATATACCAGTCGTGATATTTTAATCAATATAAACTAATAATTGTAAAAATAAGGTATTTTAGAACTTTTTTTTTTATTTGTGGTTAACAGTCCCTTTAATGTACCGCTGGGCAGAAGTTGACAAAACTTTACATGAATGCTGTTTGGTTCGTCTCTATCGTAATTTTCCAAACATTTCCAATACATTGATTCACGCAGCCCAAAAAAGGGTTTTAAAAATTAAAAAAATAAAATCTTCCTCTCTGACACCGCATTTCCGAGAGGTAAAATATATGGTATGAAAGATCGTTTTGTTGTCCTCACCAATGTTTGTTAAAATCATGCCCATGGGGTAAAACTGGCAAAAATCTAGAGATCACTAGTTTTATATAGACTTACGCAGGGAAAACCTTTAAAAATCATCATATTTGAAGATGCAAAGTCGGGGCTTTCATATTTGGTATGTAGCATTATCTAGAGGTCATTCGAGAAGCTTGTTCAAATCATGCCGCTGGGGTCAGAAGTGGGCACGCTCAGGGGTCACCAGTTGTACATAGACATATATTGGTATAACCGTTATGATCTCCTTATCTTAACTGCACTTTTTAAGGCTTCTATATTTGGTATATTCACATTTTGTATATAACTAGAGGTCTCTTATAAAGTTTGTTTAAATTATGCCGCAGGCATCAAAACCGAGCTTGCCCCTGGGGTCACCAGTTTTACATGGATTTATATAGAGAAACATCTAAAATTCATCTTATCCAAGGCTTTCATATAAGGTATGTACATTGTAGCATCATCCTGGGTCCTCTAGAAAGTTAGTTTAAATAATGCACCCAGGGTCAAAAGTGGCCTGCCCCAGGAGGTCACCAATTTTATGTAAACTTATTTCGGGAAACCCTTTGCAACTCTTCTTGAATGAAACTGCAAAGCCCTCTGCTTACATATTTGTATTGAGCATCATCTAGAGGTCCTTGACAAAGTTTGTTCAAATCAGACCTCTTTGACCCACTATGACCTGCCCCTAGAGGGAACATTTAATATATGGACATACTTATTTATACATTATAGCAAAATAACATAAAATCTTGTTTGATTCGGTCATGAAAGTTTTTTAACTGATCACCGTGATATGACTGAAATACTCAGCAAAAAAAATCTGAAACTAAACAAACAAGCAGTTCTCTACAACAAGGCCCATACTTTTGATAGTGGTCCTCCTTTCAAGCAGAAATTCTCAAACAATTATCATCTCTGAATGGACACAGCCTGTAGGTGTAATATTTGTATTTAAAATCAGATAATGGTCCTTTATTATATTTGTTTAAATCATGCCTTTTGGGGAAAAATTGGCGACACCAGTGTGGTGATGTAAAATGTGTTTTTATATACTTACATAGTAAGGTTTGTTCAAATTTTGCACAAGTTGTTTTAAGCTTAGCATTTATGGATCGTCAGGGTACTTTTGGCACCCGACAACTTGCTGCTTGAGACATAATCAAAAGTTATTTTCCTGTATTTTGGTACACAAATACATACATTTTTGTATCTGCTCGCACCGACACCCCTTATTACATCACTGGTTTATTCATAGAGGTGCCACTTATGACAGTTAGGGTTAGGCCTCCAAAATATACCAACTTCCATTTGCCCTTGACTTTTAAAGAACTCTTGCAAATGACATGTTTTGAAATCCCATTACTTTTGTATAACGCAACTTTACCTTGATCTGAATTGAGTACTTCAAATAGGCGGCCCAGCTCTAAGTTGAGAAAAAAGGTGTTTTTTTTTAGAAAAAAAAAGTTTTGTGTTTAGTTCTAATCATCAGTCATTCTTGGGCATTTGGTTTTAGAACTTCATTATGACATTCTGTACTTGGTACTAGTATGTTATTATGAATTATGGAGTGGGCCCTTCGATGATGTTGGTATAACTCGAGGCCCAATCCATTTGTATACATGTACCTCAAACTGTCTATTATATGTAATTGTTTGTAAATGAATGTGTATATACAATAAAATATGTTTAAACTAAACTAGTATGTTATTGCACTGAATATATACTTGTATGTTATACATTCAAGAACAGAATAACATATGCAACTTTGCATTTTGCTGTTCTGTTTTACTGTTTTCTCAAAATAAGTTATATACAATTTGCTTGTCAGGAACCTAAACTGCATTTTATTGATACTAGTATGTGTATTTCATTACCGTGTTTTACTGAATGTTTGTGATGTGATATCGGTTTGCTTACATCATGTGCACAATTTGACTTATTTTTACAAGTCACATCACAGTTCTTGGCTGTTTGTTAAGTAAAGCACGTTTTTATAATAAATTGTTGATTGCTGTTTAACACAAATTTTGTGTGTGTGACTCTTGTTTTTGTGTGTTCAAAACAAGCAAACAAACTGAGATATCTTGAAACATTTATAGTATTTGAAGTTGACTTGTTATTTAAAAACGTCAGCAACATTATTCTTAAAGATTTCTTAGGGTGATTACAACATCTTTTTATTGGGAAGTCGTCCAATACAAATTAAATCATGATCATGATGGAAGAACTCGAATTTTCTGTGAACGGGAACAAGTAAATAAATAATGGAATTATCCACTTTTACAGAACTTGGACAGCATATGTTTATTTGTAAGACCTCAAAGCAGTTTCCCTTTGTTTGCGAGAACAAAATGAAATGATGGTTATGTAAGGACTGACAATTTTAATAGAGACTAAATTGTTTATGGCAAACAAATATTGGACTTTTCATAATGAGTAAGATCGGGATAGGGCAACCAGAGTCATTTTCCTTTTTCATAAGAAAATACATGTAATTGTATTTGACGTCAGCTCGAAAATAGTGGTTGCAGGTATCTCGATATAGTGGTCTTTAAGTTATAAAGCACAACAATATGGATAGCAGGTACCCCGATATAGTGGTCTTTTTGTAATAAAGCTGAAAAATATGGATAGCAGATACCTTGATATAGTGGTCTTTTTGTAATAGAGCTTAAAAATATGGATAACCGGTACCTTGATATAGTGGTCTTTTTGTAATAGAGCTAAAAATATGGATAACTGGTACCTTGATATAGTGGTCTTTTTGTAATAGAGCTAAAAATATGGATAGCAGGTACCTTGATATAGTGGTCTTTTTAGCTCACCTGAGCACAACGTGCTCATGGTGAGCTATTGTGATCGCCTTTTGTCTGTCATGCGTCGTGCGTCGTGCGGCGTCAACATTTACCTTGTTAACACTATAGAGGTCACATTTATTGTCCAATCTTCATGAAACTTGGTCAGAACATGTGTCTCAATAATATCTTGGACGAGTTCGAAAATGGTTCTGGTTGGTTGAAAAACATGGCTGCCAGGGGGCGTGGCAGTTTTCCTTATATGGCTATAGTAGTAAAACCTTGTTAACACTCTAGAAGTCACATTTATTATCCAATCTTAATGAAACTTGATCAGAACATTTGTTTTAACAATAGCTAGGCTGGGTTTGAAAATGGCTATGATTCGTTGAAAAACATGGCCGCCGGGGGGGGGGCAGTTGTCCTTATATGGCTATATGGAAAACTTGTTGACGCATTTATTGGCAAATCTTCATGAAACTTGGTCAGAACATTTGTTTCAATGAAATCTTAGCAGGGATTGAAACTGGGTCATATGAGCTCAAAAACTAGGTCACTAGGTCAAATATATAAAAAAACATGTTAAAAGTCACTTTTTTGGTCCAATCTTCATGAATCAGCTTGCATTTTTTTCAGAATAGTCTAGTTCCTTTTGCTCTAAGGTGAGCGCCTTAGGGCCTGATGGCCCTCTTGTTGTAATAGAGCTAAACATATGGGTAGCAGGTACCTTGATATAGTTGTCTTTTTGTAATAAGCCTGCAAAAATATGGATAGCAGGAACCTTGATATAATGGCCTTTATGTAATAAAGCTGAAACATACGGATAGCAGGTACCTTGATATAGTGGTCTTTTTGTAATAAGCCTGAAAAATATGGATAGCAGTTACCTTGATATAGTGGTCTTTAAGTAATAAAGCTGAAAAATATGGATAGCAGGTACCTTGATATAGTGGTCTTTATGTAATAAAGCTAAAATATATGGATAGTAGGTACTTTGATATAGTGGTCTTTATGTAATAAAGCTGAACAAAAGGATAGTAGGTACCTTGATATAGTGGTCTTTATGTAATAAAGCTAAACAAAATCGATAGTAGGTACCTTGATATAATGGTCTTTATGTAATAAAGCACAACAAAATGGATAGCAGGTACCTTGATATTGTGGTCTGTTTGTAATAAAGCACAACAATATGGATAGCAGGTCCCTTGATATAGTTGTCTTTTTGTAATAAAGCTAAACAAAATGGACAGCAGGTACCTTGATATAGTGGACTTTTTATAATAAAGCACAACAAAATGGATAGCAGGTACCTATACAGTGGTCTTTATGTTATAAAGCTAAACACATGGGTAGTGAAGGTACCTTGATATAGTGGACCTTTTGTTATAAAGTCGTTGCTACATGTATGTTACAACACCGTGCTATTCGGGAAGCGGACAACTACAATGAGCGAGGCCTGGTATGGGGAGATAACCCTGGGTTAGGGGTCGGGTTAGGGTTAGGGTTGGGTTTAGGCTAACCAAAACCCTACCCCTAACCCTCTAACCCCCCATGCGCATTACAATACCAGGCCTCGCTCGTTGTAGTTGTCCGCTTCCCGTGCTATTCTTAATAACAAACAAAATAAGTCATTGACAGGTCGTAAATGGTCGCCTCATGCTAAGGGAAACATGGGCAAAATATATGCACGTGCCCAATGACGTATGCTTTGAAACGTGCAAGTGATTGGGAACCGACGTACTATACGGATTTAGATGAAATGTTTAGGAAAAAAAACGTAATGCTAGCTCATGTTCATATTTTATTTGCGTATGCCTTAATTTGTGATTTTCACCAAGCGACATCTTTTATAGAGCACGTGTAGTTTAAATTCGAAACACATTTCTAATATTGCATGTGCGCACACTTAGATTTTATTATGTAATAAAATGATGTAAATTCATTACCATCATACATCTTGTGTATACTTTGTTTAAATAAAATAACACACACATGACGTTAATAATGACATGAGGCACAACGAGGAAACAGTTTTATTTACACTGCTGTTTGTGTCATATTTAAGTTGAGTAATGTGGTATGTAGTGGGAAAAGTGCTCCAGCTAGGGCCAAAAAAAATAGGTCCGTTTCCGGTCTCCTTGGAAAAAAAACAGGGTCGGTAGGTAGGGATTTTTTTTATTATTATTATTATTTTTTGTCTTTCGGGTACTAGAATGGAGAAATGAACCGAAATAAACAAAATGAACACATTTTTTTTTGCGACCCCAATAAAAAGTTGAGGGTCGGCGCCGATTCTGGAGACACGGTCGGGCGACCGGAAACGGGCCTATTTTTTTATTTGGCCTAGGCCTAAATGTTCCGAAGCCGCGCCCTGCCGTTCCGAGGCCCCGCCCTGCCATTTAAATCTGTCCTTGTAAACATTTTTTTTTTTACATTAAATTTCATACATGGCACAATTACATTTACATATTATAATTTATTAACATCTTGTTACACTGTTATTGATTTATTCCTTATTGTAGACATTCTATTCACAATGTTAAATAATAAAGGAAATAATATATTATAACAAATATTATAATATGCAGCAGGGAAAGTCCCGGATGATACGACCGCTCGCTCAAAAGTGCCCTTTTGAGAAAAAAGTGCGCGCTTAAAAGTGCATTTTTGACAAAATATCCCCCTGCCCTTTTCAAATCCTGCCGTTCGCATGACGAAGGATCATTAACTAGACGTTATTCTAACATCGACGATTGAAAGAATTGCAGCGTAAATGAACCATTGGAAGTCCTGTAAGTGTCCTTGTAAGGGTGTACCGCCCGTAATTAATGGTGCTCCTTTTCCACGATTGGAGTTTCAAGGGTTGACAAATACAAGACTGGAGTCCAATTTGTGTCTATGGTCTTGTTCTTGACGACAGTAACAGAGACTTTTTGTCCATCGTTGTAAACTTGAAACCAGGCGTATATTTGTTGTTTTAATGGCTTGAACAGGACCCGTATTAACCAGAACATTCTTAGACTTAAAATGATAGAATTAACTTAGAACCAAGAGCAATACGTTCAGTGTTTGAATATATTCGGCCTACAAATGTTGCTTATGCCATAAATAAATTGTTCTAAATGAAGCATTGTGTACATGTTCTTAGAGATGTTGAATTCCATGTCGTATTGAATTTTATTATACTATTAGAACAAAAAAAGTTTAAATTATAATCCGGGCATAGATAGGGGCATGATTAAAGTTACATATTTTGCCCAATCAGCATGAATCTTGCTGTGAACATATGTTCTACTTTTATATTTGCAGTGTTCGAAAATTGTTCCGAGCCATTGAAAAATACGACCGCAAGAGGTTTCTATATATGGCTATAGTAAAACAATGTGAACACAGTCGCAGTTTAAGTCCAATTATCATAAAACTTGCGCAGAACGTTTTTTTCAAATGATCCCTTTGCCGAGTTTTCAAATGGTTCCGTACCGTTGAACAACATGGTCGACAAGTGGCGTAGGTTTTCCTTATTCGACCTTAAGACTTTGCGAATACCCTTAAAATAATATTTTTATCATATCTTCTTTAAACTTGCGCAGAATGGTTTTTCTAATGATATCTCGGCCGAGTTTGAAAATGGTTCCGGTCCATTGAAAATAATGGCTGCCGTGGGATTGTGACGTGACATTTTTCATTTATGGCTATAGTGAAACATTGAAGTCACAGTTTTTGCTAAAGCATCATAAAACTTGCTCTGATCATTCGTTCTAAAGATATCTCGCCCGAGTTTGAAAATGGTTCCTGTCCATAGAAAAACATGGCCGCCACGGGGCGGGGCAGTTTTCCATTGTATTGCTGCCGTCATGACGATGCAACCTTGTGAACACTATGGGGTCAGATGGTTTGCCGAATTAACAGTTATTTTCTTTTAACTTTCATAAGCGAAATTCTGCGAACACTTCCTGTTCAGATGAGTATAGTTCCTTGGGGTCTCAGGGGAGCGTTCATTGGCCATTGGTGCCCTTGGCCTTCATGTGCTATATATTGAAGACTGTAACATCGAATGTGTTGCGTTCGTCAACATTGCGCCTTTTTTACCGAAAACATTCAACAAAATCCGTTTATTCTTCCCCAAAGATTATTTTGCTCGTGAACCATTTTTTTTTAATGACAGTGAATTTCATGTACTTCGAGTATATTCTTTATTCGACTAAATTGAATCCGAATTGACGCCACGAGTGGGAACTGTTATACCATTAATCGGCAATTATTTCATGGTTTTGCCAAACGCGCCATGGAGAAAATCACGTTCAACGCAGGACATAAACGACTGATTATATGACTTTTCGTAGCAACAATTACAATAAATAAACATGTTTAATGTGGTTCATGAAAGTAATTTGCGCTGATAAACAATTTTACGTATTTAATATAATATAAAAGCGCGTATATGGCTTAAAATGAACTTTGACCTCGTGCATGAAGACTTCTGCGAAAGACGTTCACCAAAAGAAAGTTTCCTTCTTTTTCAGTGTTTACTGAACATGGAATCCCGTTCAAGATTAACCCTTGGGATCGCCATTGATTGTGCATGTTGCAAATATAAATACATTAATACATTTGATAAAAATGAGAATAAGCAAAGGCGAAAGAATTTTATGTTTAAGTGCTTTTTTTTGTCTGTATGTTTGTTATGAGGATACAGGGAAGTGAAACGAAAATATGTGTCGTGTTCTGAGAAAACTTGGCATAATGCTTGTGCATAAATTGTCATCCCAGATTAGCCTGTGCAGTTCAGGGACGACAATTTCCGCTTTTATGGAATTTTTCGTTTTAATGATGTCTCTCGGACTGCACAGGCTTATCTGGGATGACACTTTACGCACATGCATTTTGTCCATTTTCTCAGAACGCGACACATATTAGCCATCATAATCCATATCCGTCCGTTCTCTTGTCTTCATCTACCATCGATCCGAATTGTATGAGAACGTATATGCGGCATCCATATAGCGTAGACAGTTGCATATGCTTAGGTTGTTCCGCTCTGGTGATTTTTCCAGCTGGTTATTGTTCTTTGATTAAATGCAAACTATTTATATTAATTTTTTGTTCTGATTGAGACCTCTGGAATATTTTTTTATTATTATTTTTTGTTATGAACATTGCATTATATGTATATATTTTTAGATATAAAGTCTGTATGTTAACTTTAGGACTATTTATTTGAGCTCGAATGCATCGGACGCCAATGACTTATTTAGACGCTCTCGAGTCTGGTTTTTGCATAGAGCGGTGTCTTTTGTGAAGATCTAAAGAACGCTCCAACAGTGCAGATTGAAACCGTGACCTCCCGGGTACTAGACGGACATCATATCCACTGCGCCACGGCGATGAAGAGCCTGTTGAACCTCCTCCCTCCCCTCCCCGCGATAAATATGCTCTGTAACATCAGTTGTTATCGCATCTTATACACTGAAGCATCCATTTGTTAATAGTACAATGATCTTGAGTGTCGGTTTGTCACTTAATTCCCGCCGCTGTAACTGTCTTTTGCTGTCTTCCAATAATTACCAAACGCGGGTTACTAACGATTAAATGAAGCCATCAATTTCGTTCCAAAAATAAGCTTAAAGTCTGTCTTGGCTAAAAGCTGCTAAAATGTTTGTACGTTATAGTATCAAGCTTCACTCCGATCCCGTAGGTATAATCATACTCGTACTATTTTCTGGAAATACTTTAATGAGCGTTATATTGTAGTTATGAAGAAAGTGTGAGTTTTATTCTTGGAGTGCTTTCAACGTGAGAAATAAGCAGTCTGCGCGATATAGCGGTTCGGTGAATGAGCGTCCGTCCGTAAGTTCTAGCTTTATTCATCGACCGTATCATAGCCATTCACAAAGCTATTGCTAAATTAATTATTCCAAATAGTCACTCTGTGTGAGATCAAATGTCGCATGAAAGACTCACTATCTCTGGTTCAAAGATCAAATGACAAATTGGGCATGAGGAAGCTTTTCAGATTGTAACTCGGTAATTCTGGCAATTTTAAAATAACTAAACATAAATATGCAAACGCTGGCTCAAGAATTTGCGATGGGCATATTGAAGAATCTGTTAAGTATGAAGATTTTTTTATTTCAAGTAAAATAATCGTATGGTATAAACTCGATACATATTTTTCTATTTATCGTTGTTACTTCGCCTTTCCCAAACTTTTGGAGTTTTGATGCGTGTTCAAGCTATGCATGGACTGATAGAGATCGTATTTCTAGCTTAATAACGATAATTAGAAAAAAATCCTACTTGATTTGATAACTAATTTAGCAACATAAAAGAGAACTATATTTAACTAAGCTTTGCTTAGGTTTGATAATATTTTTACAAAAGTAGTATTGTAAGTATCATTTTGTTCTGTAGAAGCTTAATAACTGTAAGAAAATAAAAAAAAAAATAGCGTGTTATACTAGTTCCTTTTAACATCGCTAATCATTTAAATAATACTTAGACGTATTTTTAAGGTGTGATTCCCCGTTTCTATACCCTTAGACAATCGAAATCTATTATTCGGCATTAAAATGTTCTTTCAAATAATTGCTAATTATTTTGCACTTAATTCATTTAATTAATACTCAAATTGAAGTACGTATTCAATCAAGTTATATTTTAAACAAACACCGTTAGTTCGCCGTTTTAAATATCGCTTTCATCTGCTTCCTTTAATACATACGAGTCGCGCTCTGAGAAAACGGGGTAAAATGTATGTGCGTTAAGTGTCGTCCCTGAAAGCCTGTGCGGTCCGCACAGGCTACTCAGGAACGAAACGTTCCGCGTAATCTGGATTTTCGTAGAGAAGAGTCTTCCTTGAAACGAAAAATACAATCAAAGCGGAAAGTTTCGTCCCTGATTGGCCTGTGCGGACTGAACAGTCTTATCTGGGACGACACTTTACGCCCACGCTTTAAATTCCGTCTTCATCAAAGTAAGCACTTGCCTCACATGATGTCTCCTACGCGCGTCAAAAATACTCCGGCTTAAGAAATTGAACGTAAGAGAATGAGTCGCTAGCGAAGATTGAACATATTTATGTCTTTTTCGACTTTTATTACTACAAGTTTTACATTTAATTTGACAAGGACTTTGAATCTTCACTAAACGTGAGGCGCCATTGGTTCCATATACACGGTTCCTATACCACGTGACTTTTTAAGATTTTTGTTGGGAGAAGTAAGCGCGACCCAGTTAACATTTTGAAAGATGTCTTGATTTTTTAAAAAAATAATTACGTTTTCAGTAAAGTGCAACCGCGCGTTTGAACGGTAAAAAAAATGTCGGATCAGTGTGGGGACTTCATATTACAAACGCGCAATTGCAATTTAATGAAAAAATACTTATTTGTTTTAACAACATCATAATACCTGTAGAAAACTCTCACGAATCAGCGGGCTCTTCACTTTATCCCATTAAAAATGGTGAAATATTAAAAAAGACATCCTTTAAAATGTTAACTTGGTCGCGCTTTATTCTCCCAACACAGATCTTTAAAAGTCACGTGGTATAGGAACCGTGATATAAGACCGTCAATACTATTAAACTCTTTGGTAAATGTCATCATTACTTTGGCGTCAATTTAAAAAGTGTCACCAGTGGTACATTCTAAGATAATATTTAAATGCATGTAGAAAGCAAGAAAAAAACGTTGTGTAATAGTATTGGCAGTTTGATTTTGAAACTGTTTCAGTTTATTGGCAGAAAAGGCAATAACATTCCTACGGAAACAAGTTTTAAAATGTGTTTTTAAGAAGAAACAACGTAACTAGCTACCAAGATAATCCTTTCGTTTCGACATAGCATTATAAATAAATAAAGAAATATTTCTTATTAGTCTAATACTTGTAATGAACATCAAAGATGTGAATGTTCTGACAGCGTTAAGTGATTGGGAAAATACATATGTATCACTTACCAATTAAAATTTTATTTTAATCCCTGAATTACAGAATGAGCTTAGCGCATATTTTTTTAATGCATCTCCAAATTCTTTAGATAGATTAAGAGTTCTTTTACTCTGCAATTTATTATAAAGCAATCTATCATTGTATGAAGGTCCATTTGAACAATTTCCGTACTGGAAGACTTATGTTCCACACACGAATAACAGGACAATACAAACACACAAAACATAAGGGCAATAACTTGATTTTTGTTTTACTCTGCACTTCCTTTCAATGTGCACTATGAAAGTTTTGCTTCACATAAGACAAATGTACAGAAGGGCAATAACACTGTTAATCCCGAGAAGAATTATGGTTCTTGTACTAAAGATATATATAATGTTGTGAAGTTTCATATGAATCCTTCAATATGTCCTCAATTATGCACCACACGTGAAGATAGACGGACTGAATGAAGAACAGGCAATGCAATCACTATATTCCTCACTTCAGGGGCATACACATATCTGGGATATTTTATACAGCTCTGGGATATTTTATACAGCTCTTTTTATTGGCCATTGGACACGAGGTTTAACACATCATTTATGCAACCAATCGATTAATAAGCTCCTAGGTGGATTTTGGTTTTTGTTATAGTTTTTTGTTTCCGTTTTCAACAGTATTTCAGTAATATCACGGTGGTCAGTAAACCAACTTACACTTCCCTGTGTTAGCTTCATGACCAGTACACTTCCCTGTGTTAGCTTCATGACCAGTACACTTCCCTGTGTTAGCTTCATGACCAGTACACTTCCCTGTGTAAGCTTCATGACCAGTACACTTCCCTGTGTAAGCTTCATGACCAGTACTAACACTTCCCTGTGTTAGCTTCATGACCAGTATTAACACTTCCCTGGGTTAGCTTCATGACCAGTACTAACACTTCCCTGTGTTAGCTTCATGACCAGTACTAACACTTCCCTGTGTTAGCTTCATGACCAGTACTAACACTTCCCTGTGTTAGCTTCATGACCAGTACTAACACTTCCCTGTGTTAGCTTCATGACCAGTACTAACACTTCCCTGTGTTAGCTTCATGACCAGTACTAACACTTCCCTGTGTTAGCTTCATGACCAGTACTAACACTTCCCTGGGTTAGCTTCATGACCAGTACTAATTGCACCTTCTTGTGCCGGTATCTGATAGCTACCAAACTAGAATCAGAGGTAGGGAAGAATGGTCGTAGAAATTCTGAATATTAATTAAATAAGATATTAATTCGATGATAATTTTTTTTGCCGTTTGCAACAGTATTTCAGTAATATCACAGTGGTCAATATTGGTATGTACAATAAAGCAAAAATAATAACACAAGTATTTATATAAAAAATATTTTGAGATAGAATGACCAATCAACCATCTCTGGGTAGATTGTGAGTGTGTATAGATTTCAGAATTTAAATTACTAACAAGCAAAGCTTGAGCTTACAATTAAAAAACTTTAATGACAATCACTTTGTACGCCATTTTGTTTTTGACAACCAAAATCATTCTTCATCTAATCTTAATTATTGTACTGAAAAACATACAAATTTGAACTTTAAGAATATAATCTATTGTTATGCAATATATCCATAAATTTATGTGCACATTATAAAGTGAATTGACAAGACAATCATTTGATTCATCATGCAGTTATGCAAAATGTTCTTGCATCAAAACGGGGCATTACATTTGAGGCAAACGCAATTTCTGAGCATCAAAACCGAAATTGCTAAGACTTATGAAAGTCTTGGGCGTTTCATACAAAGGTATAATTTCTATTAAGATACAGCAAAGTCGTACCGCCACACGCTCGATATACCGTCGGAATGTACCGCAGTACACCGCAATACCTGTGTCTCGTTGAATCTCTATTATTTAGTATACAAGATAACAGATAAATTACACAAATTTAAATGTGCAACAATATTTACAACCACGACATCTGCACATCAAAATAATTTCTTTCTGAACAAGCCAACAACTGCTTGCCAATCGAATGACCAGGCCTACAATACATTGCACGTGTACCACTTCACTGAACACTGATACTTTCCTCGAAAACCTCTCTTATTATTTATATTACCAGTTTATTCATTCATATATATGAAGCTAACAGTAAACGTGCGGTTAAGTAGGTACAGGATATAATAACAGGGAGTAAAGGCCTTTTGTTGGAAAAAAACATAGTGTTGGACTTTTGTTGGTTATTCTTCTAGTGATGATTCTTTTTAAACATATGGAATTATTTGGTTTAGAGTTTCTGACTACTTGACTGCATATCTAAGGCAGAATAGTCGTACTGTCTCATGAAGCAACATTTTTCATTTTTTAAATTGTTTCAACTGTAACCTTAAAAACTGCAATTGCTGTTGCGGTGAATATTTATAGAAATATTTATCAGCATGTACACTTGTGATCATGGTTATAGTTATTGCGTAATAGTCTTTGTGTCGAAAGCAAATAACAACTTTGTTTAATAGTTTTCTTTTTACATTATTATATGTTTGCCAGAATAATACCGAATGTAAATATGTGTATCAGATAAAGAACGGCATTTAAACATCGTCAGCTATGACCTTGTATTCAGATGTAAACAACTATAACTAACTTGCGCAATCTACATAAGCACGCTACGAATTTGCATATTGAAATGGTTTTAGACAGGATGTTGCCAAGGGCGTTGTAAGTTTATTCACTATGTGTATTTGGGGGGGGGGGATTCCCAAAATAAGCTGAGTATATATTAATATTTATGATTTAAATTCCACGTGCGTTTGTTAACCGATTTCGTTGTAACAGAGGCGCTGACAAGAAGAAATGTGACAGTCTTAGTGTTTTACCTAACTGTCTGTTTGTTAGCAAAAATGATTTTAGTTTTTTCTCGAAGGTTTGTACATACGGGACGGACTAAGAAGTAGTACTCATTTTCTATGGTGTTCTTAATATATTATATACATTTGCGATCATGTCTTGCAATGTTCGTCCTCTTTAAATACCAAGATGATGTAACGATAACCGAAACGATTGCGATTTCATAGTTTGTGTTAAATACTCCTAGTGTCAAATAATGTTTACAAAACAGTAGCTAAATTGACGCGAGGGTGGGATTGTTTATCTATTTATGCCACGTTTGAGTGTAAATGTTTAATCTAATAGAACAACACAAGAAATATTTCTTCAAACGTGTAACCGTCTGAATCACATTGCACTGAACGTTACGGATGCAGCCATGGATCAACACTATAATTGTGACGATATACCGGGTTCTTAAACCTAATCTAATCGATATGCATACATGATTATAATAAGAAAAACAAACAGAAGTTAGAGCACAATAAATGTACAAGTATCGAGAATGAAACTTAAAAAAATCGAATGTGTGGAAATTCAATGTCCGTACCATAAAACCAACGCAGATAATCTTGACACATATTTTAATGTTAAACAACGCTGCGTGTACAATAACTGTCAGTGAGAACATACATTCAATTATAATTTCTATTTTATACTAGTATAATATTTCACTGTAAGTGTGTAAGACCATATGATACATATCTACTAAATGTCGTTATACCAATAGTTCGGTTGTTTCCTTTAAGAAAGAGATCGCATTGTGGCGCACGATTATTAGACAACAATGGAATAGTTCGAGCTGCAAAATTCTCACTATTATTATTATAAGGACTCTAAGATTCATATTTTGAAATTATATCCTATTTATCTTTTATGAGCAAGCAAAGCTGCAAATATATGTTCGTGAAAATCGATTTACGCATTAAAAAAGGTAAGACACATTTGCAATGTGTTTGTTAGTGTTTCACTCTTTTAATTAGCAAACAAATACAAATCGATCTATATTTCGTCACATTCAACGTAATTGCTGTTACATGCGTTTATAGAAAATGATAAATTCTGGATATGCTTGCCAGTTATCATACACAACAAATTCCTTGTACAATCCAACAGTGTAGACGACTGAATCAAATCTCGGATGTGGATCGTCTGGCTTGCTCTTATACACGGTGGTCATGCAGGTCCTGCAGTCTGGCTTCTTCATACACACTCTAGTCATGCAGGTCCTGCAGTCTGTCTTCTTCTTACACACGGTGGTCATGCATTCCTTGCATGGCGGCTGAAGGCTTGTTGACGGAATGTCTGAATGATTCGTGGCAACTACAAAGTCTCCAAGAAGAACTCGTGCCATTATCACGCAGCACATCCCGCTATCATCTATGAAATAAGAGAAGAACACATGGGTTAGTTGATGCAGTAGTGCACCTTGTACCAAAGTGGCAAATCTATTTTAATTGCATGTGAATTTGTGTCTGATGTAATATCTACGTCCAATACAGCTGAATTTGTCGAGTATGACATAGCTGTACCTGGTTGTGTGTACTGATCGGCTTTTATGAGGCTATCTGTGAAATAAATCCCTCTTCCGAGCATTGAATGTTCCTTGCATTTGTTGACGTCAAATCCATGCTTTGCAATAGATTCTGCATTCAAAGAACGTGTCCCATGGAAAAAATAATATTCATTTATTCTTTTGTCAACATTGCTAGACAAAAGCTCTTTTGAAAAAGTACAGTTGCTTTGAAAAACATTGTCAGTTTCAACAACTTGTGTTTCAAACATCAACACACATCCTTTTTTGTATTCATGAAGGTTTCTTAAATAACCACCAACAAATGCAGTAAAATCACAGATTGCCTGGCTTCGACAACTGTATTTCGATAATGCGTATTGATTATTAACATGTCTAATACTTTGAATATCCATGTAAGAATGTGAAAGCCCTTTAGCATCTTTGCCTTTTCCGATTAAGTGTGCATGTTCTTTCCACAGTTGTTGTAGTGCGTGGGACAATTCGTCTAGTAAATCTATTACATTTGATCTGTTAAAGTTCGTTATCTCTATAGTTGTTGGTATTTTACCGCGGTCACTGCCTTTCCTAACTGCTTTCTCATATTCGACACGAATCAGTGCAAGTGGTGGTTGTTCCAAAATGGCTATGGGTTGTGAAGTAGGTGGTCCGTTCGATATGGCTTTGCGTTGGGAACACCGGGATCGGCAATATTCTATTGCTACAAGCGAACAGAACTCGAGGTAAGAACTGCTTTAATTAGAAGAGATCAGTATATTAATGAGATCAACACTATATAATTGAAATCAGCTTTGGATATATATATATTTATATAGGTTTTTGCGGTATACTGCGGTTAATTGCATTTATACGAGTAGAAAATTAATAATGCTATTAATACCTGCTATATGGCTATTACTACTGCCAGGTTTATACCAGTCAGGAGTCCGTCAATACTTGCAAAAACACTGAAACCGGTAGTTGTGTTGGCCGCCATAAATCCATTCGCTGGTCCAACTAAGGTGAGTATAAGTACGTAGTTCGAAAACTGCATTGCTTCTGAATAAAAATTTAGAGCGAAATAAAAAAATCGAGAACTTTACGCACGCATATTCTATAAATGGATTTTTATTTTACGGTGTTACCTATCTATTCGGTTTCAAGAAAGCTTAAACCCAAACAAGAACGTTTCCATCCGTCGCAACGAAAGTTTTTGGTTGTAACTACATTCACAAGACACATCAACATATTTATTGTATTTATGTGTGTTTGAAAAACGTATATAGACATGTAATATAATAAGAATGAACACATAATATAAACATGTTCATACATATAATACCTGTTAATGACACAACTAAAGCAACTATGTATTCAACGCGGCCGCGCGAATCAATTCTCCAGTATGCAGCACAAAAACTGGTAATCAAGACGCCGATGACAATTAACGGGATTTGTGTCCAGGTGTTCCACTTTATATTTGTCACAACTGGAGAGTATTCTAGAAATGAAACACGTTTGTCAGTGCACAGTTCATATGTTGTTTTATACTTGTCATGGTCGTGTTACAAAAAGAGAGTTGTAATAAAGGTATCAGCATGTGAACTTGCTCACCTGGATATTTTGATTTAATATTTACTGAGTAATGACGTAATTAACAAAAATAAAAAAGAAATTTTGAAATTATTGCATGAGTCACTCAAAAGTATTATTCCTAGAGTGATGGAAACGTATTCATCAATATGTGGAATTAGATTTCTGATTCCTTTTTTGTTTAGAAATTTATTTTAAAGAAAGAAACATAAACAAACACATTGGGATCACATGTTTTTTAAAATATGTTTGCACGTACATGACACGAATCTTGGTAAATTTGACACTAATTGTCAAATTTCACTGACGAAAAGGTCTGTTTCACAAAGAGTATTATTACAAAAAAGAAAATAAATATACACGAAGTTTATTTTGATGTTATTCGGTAACACAGGCGTTTATAGCGCCATGTCAAATAATAATAATAAACTTTCTCATTAAACGCCCTTTACTCTACAAATGTAAGTAATAAATGCATGACATTATTATGGTTATGGTTTTTTTTAAGATGGGTTTTCTGAAGAAGTGACACAAAATCACTTTAAATAGTCAAATTATTAAAAACAAAGTTAGTTTTATACGTACCCATTGTCAGAGTTTCTGAACACTTTTCTCTAAACTGTATGTCGCATTTTCTTACAGTGCTGTTGAAATATGCACGTTTGTGAGAAACATTATCGAAAGATTCTCCCCAACACATGTCTAAGTTTATCGCAAATCTTAACAAGAAATATCTTTAACAAGATATACGGCGTTGATTGTTGTCGTTGTTTATGAACAATCAAGAGTTATATATTTGAGATTAAAAATAGCGAATGCCTTTTTTTCTGCGCAGTTCTTATCTGCATCACACGCAAATAAATTACGGGGTGTTGCGCTAGATCTCGTGGCTTATTTCGCTTTATTAGATATTTTTACTAAGATATCTATATTTACAGAATAGAAAGACACAAGAAGCATGAACATAAATGAAAGCATATAGGTCAGCCGGCAGCACTCGAATATTATTTGATTCCATTATTAATAACATCGTGAATCATCGTGCTCATGCTTAATAAATTGGTCTAAATGGATAAATATTTTTAATTAAATTATTCAAAATTGGTCCTTATCATGCAATTGTTAAAAACACATAAAAAAATCTATGATTGACATACCATTATAATATCGCCGAATATCTTTATTTAGTGTCTTTCTGATCAAAATAAACTTCAAGTGCACATAGTTTACGCGATAGCGTTTATATAACGATTTCTGTAACTGACCGCAAACTGGACTTGATACCTTGAGGGTTGGAATGCAATGCATTAAAGCGAGGTAACAATTCCACTGCTGGAACGACGGCTTGTTTAAAGCTTTAAGCATTAACGTGTTTAACGGTCAATTTCGAAAACAATTTTAAATATTTTCGTCAAAGCGTATATAAGGTTACTGAACAAAAATACTTATATGATCTAAAATTTATGAATGCACAGAATGCAATATCGTAGTAATTACCAAATATGAGAACACAGCCTTTAAGTACAAACGCTCTGGCGCTGAATTTTCTTCTAAATATAAAGGGGCACACATTCTGTATTGATGTNTCTAGTACCCGAAAGACAAAAAAAAAATCACTACCTACCGACCCTGTTTTTTTCCCAAAGAAGACCGGAAACGGACCTATTTTTTTTTTAGCCCAGAGGTAATTATTAGCGTCTTTTGTCTTTTTTCCGGACCGACTTGTGATTTCAAACGTTGGTCTTTTGGAGATATCCGTCATATACCTATGTTTGTTACGTTCAAACATTTACCCGAAACCTCAAGGCAAGCACGTACAAATAATCCGTTTAACTCCGATGCGTGTCCATGTCATCAAATGACACCAGTTATACATTGGATTGCATTTTTGGTTCCCCCGGAGAATTATTTTATCATTTTAATCGTGTGATGTGTTAGGTCATAGTATGGAATTAAGATATTTGTGAGATAAGGTTTGTCATTGAAATAAAATAATTAATTGCTCTAAAGGGAATTTGATGACAGATCAACCGCTTCCTTTAAACAAGATACGACAGTATGCATCATCTCATCAATAGAGTGCCGCAACGGGTATATTTTACTGATGGTTCATATTTGTGTTGTTGTTGTTGTTTTCAAACATCAATAAACTGGATTTATCCATTGGGTGTTAATGACAGAAGTGTTCCGACAATGATATCCACTAAAGATGAAAACTGTCATTGTATTGAACACAATTATAAACGAGCGCAAATAAGCAATTATACTGTTCAACGCGTTGTAGATGCAAATGTTAGGACAAATTGAAAACAATAAACCCTATATCTCAAGTTTTACTTTGTTCTCATCGGTAACGCATACTCCAATTGTATAGATCTGAGGACATTAATGAAGTGTTTTATTTTAATAAATACAATAAGCATTTCCGTAAATACTCCTGAAAATTAAACAAAAATCTATAGGACATTCCATAGATACCGGTATTTCGAATATTTGTGTATTTAAATATTGTGCAATAAAATATGATTATTTACAAGCTGTATACACATTTGCCAAGAACATCGACCCTATGTGCCTATATATCACCTTAACATTGTTATTTTTAAGAAAGGGTTTACTGAATAATAAATATTCGAATATAAATATTGATATGTTTTATGTTACAGGTGTTAAACACAATTGATAGGCATGAAATATACAGTGAACAGATGAACATTGTTGGTTTGCTAGGTAACGACATAGACATGTGTTTTTTTGTCAAGTATGTTATACATAACGTTAAAAAAATCGAATGATAGCAATCGTAGTTGTGTGTTATTATGGCATTTAAATAAGTATGACACTTGTTACTTGGCTAGTAGCCAACTTTCCGTAAGAGTGTTTGGTAAATGAACCTTGGCATGTTTGCCATTTTGCTCAAATACACCGGTATAAAGTTGAACGTATACTTGAAATATTCTGAGCATGAACACTTAACACAAAATAGTTAAAAAAATATTTTGGCACAAGGAATGAAGGTAAGTTCATATTGTTGTATGTAAAAACTATATATTTTATTTGTGCACGTTGCTAAGTTTCTCTTAATTTTAGTTGATTGTTAGAATAATATATTGATTGATCATACTTTTAAACTAATGTTCACATACTATTATTGCTTAACGGCTGATTGAAGAAAATAATAATATAAATTCCATTTTTTGTTCCCGTAAATTAGCTTATTCACGAATATAGTTTGATAATGTGACCTACCGGCGTATCGACATCTTTGCAATTGACATTTCTTTCCCGAATGTAGGTTAATTGGGAAATTGTTTCGTTGCACGCGCCACGACGATAATTTGGAACTAATAGTAAATAACATAGTGCTATATAGACAATAACACGTTACGGCCTAATCGTTTTGTCTTATTTCAGGTGAGGCTTTAAATAAAGTGACGGCGATACATACCGAGGGCAGTAGGGCAAATAGTACTGCGATATGACAGTAACCTGTTTTTTTTTCTGTGAATCGTTCCTCTGCGCTTTCACTTTTAAAGATGTTATAAAATGTAATGGCCACGACTCTGTGGGAATTAAATTTAATATTTGACGTAATGAGCACTTATGGTTAATATTAAAAAAGGGATTTTTGCTGTTTCTGTTCCTAGTTGTGTCTAAAAGGTAAAGCATATCGGCATCAGATTATTTTTTCTGAATGTTATTCATTTTGACCGTAAATGATGATTTTTATATTTGATTCCGAGTATTATAACGTACCTCAGAACATTGACTGATAAAACACGTACTGACCTGATACAACATATATATTATGCACCTTTTTTGAGGTAGATATCAGCGTACGGGTATGATAAAAAGATGGTCGACTTGACCACTCCTTAAGTGTTTTACGAAAATAAGTATTGTATTATCAGAACACAGATGTAAACTCGTTCAAATTAACACCAATCTAATCGGACGGCATTACCATATAATTTATATTATTTCTTTATATGTTTTTAACGTAAAGGAAACAATTAATAATATAGGAATGATTATCAAGTTAAGTTTCGTAGGTTAATTTACGTTTCACATTGGTTCCATATATACGGTTCCTATACCACGTGACTTTTTAAGATTTTTGTTGGGAGAAGTAAGCGCGACCCAGTTTACATTTTGAAAGATGTCTTGATTTTTTTTTAAATAATTAAGTTTTCAGTAAAGTGCAACCGCGCGTTTGAACGGTAAAAAAAATGTCGGATCAGTGTGGGGACTTCATATTACACACGCGCGATTTCAATTTAATGAAAAAATACTTATTTGTTTTAACAAAATCATGATCCCTGTAGAAAACTCTCACGAATCAGCGGGCTCTTCACTTTATCCCATTAAAAATGGTGAAATATTTAAAAAGACATCCTTAAAAATGTGAACTTGGACGCGCTTTATTCTCCCAACACAGATCTTTAAAAGTCACGTGGTATAGGCACCGTGATATAAGACCGTCAACACTATTAAACTCTTTGGTAAATGTCATCTTTACCTTGGCGTCAATTTAAAAAGTGTCACCAGTGGTACATTCTAAGATAATATATAAATGCATGTAGAAAGCAAGAAAAAACGTTGTGTACAGTATTGGCAGTTTGATTTTGAAACTGTTTCAGTTTATTGGCAGAAAAGGCAATAACATTCCTATGGAAACAAGTTTTAAAATGTGTTTTTAAGAAGAAACAACGTAACTAGCTACCAAGATTATCCTGTCGTTTCGACATAGCATTATAAATAAATTAAGAAATATTTCTTATTAGTCTAATACTTGTAATGAACATCAAAGATGTGAATGTACTGGCAGCGTAAAATGATTGGGAAAATACATATGTATCACTTACCAATTAAATAATTCATTCTTAAATCACAATGTACATGTAGTAGGAAAATGTTTTTCTATGACCAAGAAGTATTTTTTTGACAGTATGATATTACAGAATAAAAGAGTGATGATACTTATAAATGGTAACCTATACAAGTATGTGAAGAAAATGGTAGAATTGTGTATGAAAACTATTAACTATATTCGAAATGTGAAGCCCCTAGTTCGTGCTTCTGTTAAAGTCAGGGTATCAAACATTCATGATATCCATCATAACATCAATGTATACAGTGTTCACTCGTCTCACTTCCTCAAAGGTAAAGGTCACACTTCAGAGATTAAATTTGGATATAAAACAGTTTATTCTGACTCTAACTTTGTCATTAAGCCTGTTATTTAAAATACCTTACCACTAATGGCAACCCAGAGGACATGGCATTTCGTGTGTAGAACCTGTCTCCCGACCTCAGAAGTCAGGGTCACACTTGGAGGTCTGAGGTCAAAATTGAGTGCAAACAGCTTGTCCAGGCTGTAACTTTTTAATTCATCATTCAATTTAGCACAACTTACCTTTAATGACTCCCATGAGGAGACTGAGTGTCGTGTGTATCACCTGTTGTATAACCTCAAAGTCAATGTCACAGTTAGTGGTCAAAAGTCAAAGTTGGCCATAAAACTGGGGGCTGACGAGGTGAAAGCGTAGTCCGTTTGTCTACGACGTCGGGTAAATGTTTTACTACGAAACATTGTGTCAATACACATGCCATCGAAGTACAGATTGGTGTACTTCGTTGAGTAACCTATACATTATATTTTTAGTTCGTTGCTCAACCAATACATACTATGTGCAAAACCTATACATAAAGCGACTTGTAATTTCCTTCAAAACAAAACATTTGAATTATTAAAATATTTGTTCGTAACCTGTTTTGTACTTTAAAATGTCAAATGTACAGTGTATCAAAGTAACATGTAGTTTAATTTAAGTTTAGTTACCGTAATTGGCTATTTTAACAAAATAACCACCTTATGCATTTCTTTAAATCAATAAATTTCGATTTAAGCTCAAAATCAATGTAAAGGTTGCAACTACGCGCATTTGTAATTATTTTGATATTGAAAATATGTTCCTACCATTACTGGATGTTCCTTTCTCTAATCCATAAATACCAGAAAAGTTGAAACTCGCCTGATTAAGTAGTTTATTCACAATGTTTCGTAGTAAAACATATACTCGACGTCGTAGACAAATGGACTACGCTTTGACCTCCTCAGCCCCCAGTGCATACATAGCTTGTGTTTGACCTAAGCAGAGTTTTGAGACAAAAGTGGTATGTGGGGGTATCCATGCTCTTGTTCATTTAGGTCTATTCAATTGTTTTCTTACTAAGTTTGTGCCTTTTATCAGGTAAAGTCTGTCTGTGAACTCCGGTGAGCACTTAAGGGCCATCATTGCCTCTTTGTTTTACACGTGTGTGTCAGTGATAAGTTCTTGGCTAGGTGTGAGGTTCCACGCGTAATTCAAGTGGTTTAAACCCTCAAGGATCTGCATTACCCTTGCAAGGATGTAATCCCAGCTTAAATCATTTTCTTTATGACATGTTTGTATTTGCCTGTTTTATATACAATTGATATCTTGCATTATATAACAGACTAGCTGTTCATAGTTATAATTTCTCTCCTGATATTATGTTGTTTTCTTATTCCTGTATATTTAATTCAATTACCTGGTAAAAGATAATACTTGCTACACTATAAATGCATAAACAGAACATTATGTACACTTTCTTTCTTTGAAATAGTAATTTGGTGTTTACAAATCTGAAAAGGATGCTTTTATCAAGAAGATACACACTAATGATTAATGATTACAAATGTTCAGTGCTGTTTTATCAAAGATGACTGAACGTAATGGAAGGAAAATTCTAAGAAAGATTGGTTGTTAATTGCCTTTCTTAAAAAGGCAAGTAAAGGTCAGCAACTAAGTGTATGGCTTGTCTCTAAAGAAAAAGACGTTAACTTTTAAGGAGAGGCCTAAATTTAAAGATAAAAGTTTCACAGACATTGAAACTGTGATCTTTTTATGAAATATATGCAATATTGTTAAAAGTGTGTTTGTTTTGGTGTTTCTGAAAAATGGTTTAGAACTTTAGAAAAGACGATTGAGTAAAGACAGGTTATGGCATAATGCCCTCGAATTATATATTTTCAAATTGAATTATGCTCCATATAACATTGACCAGTAGTTTGTAATAGAATATTTCTTAGGTTGGACTTTGCTTCTGTAATGTTTAAACATCTCAAGGTATGGTATTTGGATTAAAAAACTGCTGCCCAGAAACACTTCACGTTTGCACACCTTCTAGTTTTTGTCTCGAAACTCCTAAAATGTCCTACTTCAATGCTGAAGTTTCCTAGATTTCTCCTTGTATTTTTCAAATGTATTGCTGGAAAACCTGCAGTTTAGACTTCGAATAATTCAAATTAGGATCTCTTTGCTAAATATATATGACCATTTGTCTTGTACCAATACTTTTAATTGTTCTCTTAATTATATGACAATTTCCAATTCATCCATCTCATCCAACCACCCTTTGACCTTGATCTTGACTATTGACATACAGATAAACAAATATCCCTGTCTTTATTAAATTTTGATTATGAATATGTTTTATGGGCTTTATTTGGGTAACTTTACTTGATCCGTTTGTTTGTACTAATGACCATTCATTATCTATATGAGTCACGCTCTGTGAATGGGAGGTTAAATGCATGTGCGTCAAGTGTCGTCCCAGATTAACCTGTGCAGTCCGCACAGGCTTATCAGGGATGACACTTTCCGCCTTAATTGGATTTTCGTCAAGAAGAGTCTTTCTTAAAACGTAGAAAACAATAAAAGCGAAAGTGTCATCCCTGATTAGCACAGGTTAATCTGGGACGACACTATACGCACATGCATTAAACCCCGTTTTTGACTGAGCGAGGCTCATTTGTTTTTATGCCCCCGGTAGGATGGCATATAGCAGTTGAACTGTCCGTCAGTCTGTCCGTCTGACCGTCTGTCCGCCTGTCTGTCCGTCCGTCCGAAAACTTTAACATTGGTCATAACTTTTGCAATATTTAAGATAGCAACTTGATATTCGGCATGCATGTGTATCATGGAGCTGCACATTTTGAGTGGTGAAAGGTCAAGATCAAGGTCATCCTTCAAGGTCAAAGGTAAAAAAATAAATAAAAAATAATCAAAGCGGCGCATTAGGGGGCATTGTTTCTGACAAACACATCTTTTGTTTATTATGACCAAGCATTATCCATATCAATCAACATCCCTTCAATCATGAATTAATTAAGTGAGCATTACAACAATATCAATTGGGCATGTGGTGTGTATCAAACACAGCATCTTGTTTGAAGTAAAAAGAAATATTTATACCAGTTGACAATTTTGTGCAGTCCCCCGCAGCTATTTAATGGCATTTGTAATTAAAGGCTGCTACAAGGACATTGGCCTCGGGTCTAATTGATTTTGTTACCTTTAATGGTTTGTGCCTGTCTTTTATAAACAAATAATTAATTTCGTACATTTTGTGTTCAATTAAGGGGGTGCTTTGCTATTGACTGTGTATCCTCCCCCACAATTTCCACATGATATTACCCAAAGGTCATTTACATCACTGATGACAGTGTCCCAACATTTATATAATCATGTGACTGGTTGGCCATTGGGCTTTAATTGTTCATTGCTGTCTATTAGGTTCTGCAGGCTTGCCTAATGGTCTTCACAAAACATCATTACTTCAGATATTTCTGTAAACAATATTGACCATTGTCTCAGTTTGCGTTGGCATTTTACATGAAAAAGCCTCAACATTGGACAGTGGGTGCATTGCCATTATTAAGAAAGGTGTTATTGATATAATTGAATATAATTGTCCCATCCAATTATTCACACCTTAACTTGGGAGCAACTTTCTTAGTTCTTTAACATCAAAGCCATTGGTAACTTGGTCGATACTCTGATTAGTGTTCCATTATACTGAATAGTGTCTGAAGATAACTGTAAGAGTATGGTATTATATTATTTCAATATGTTTTCCTTCTCAAATTTCAAGATCATAATAGTATCCTTTCATTATACTTCTTTATTTAAGCATTTTAGGAACGGGTAAGTTTGTACAGTCCCTGGGCTCTAGAGGCCAATCCTCTAATTTACAGTAAAACAAGATAAATTTTGATTCACACTGTTTTTAATCTTTCATAAAAGCAAGGATTTTAATTGCTTGACGGACTTTGTTTTGCCTAGCTTTTAATCTTTGTGTTTAAGTCTTCCACAGGTTTTTACTGCAGTAGGCCTTATTATAAATCTATTGTTGAATCTTCGATTTCAAGAGCTCTTTTAATTCTTGCATCCTATGAAAAGATTTGTGAACAGCCTTGGAATTCAAGTTTGCAATAGTATTTGTTATATACCGGGTTAGTGTTAAATACAGACAGGTTTATTAACTGAAGCTTAGAACACCTTTTTCTAAATTTTCTGCCTTAAAAAAAAAACACCACAAAAAGAAAAAAAAGGTTTCATGAAATGATATCATGCAAAGAAACAAAATGACATCATCATATTGACAACTGTATACCAGCAATGCGTTAATAGCGCTAAATTTATGCCACAGCCCAAACGGGTTATTTTTTTATTAATTTTTACAATGCGTGTCTGATAATGGGATAAATATGAGGTGCAATTTGGGGAAAATGGGGCTTAATGCATGTACGTAAAGTGTTGTCCCAGATAAGCCTGTGCAGTGCGCACAGGCCAATCAGGGGCAATACTTCCTGCTTAAGAAAATGTTTAAATGAAGTCTTTTCTAAACAAAAATTCAGGTAATTTTAGTCGGAAAGTGTAGTCTCTGATAAGCTTGTGTGGACTGCACAGGCTGATCTGGGGCGACACGTTATGCTCATGCATTAAGCCCAGTTTTCCTTGAACAAGGCTCATATTGTAAATGATTGCCTTTCAGAGATCTGGACATGTCTACCTACTATGTGGGCAGCAGACCTAGGGATGAGCCACCTCCAATATACGACCTGTAGGCTGTACGGAGTCGTGAATCACCATGGGGGCATACTGGGCGGGCACTACACATCGTACGTGAGATGTGCCGATAAGTCGAACACTGCCCTCAGTGAAGTTGGTAAGCAAAAATGTTGTTGGAAAATAATAAGCTCATTATTTATCATTTATACATCAGTTAGATTAATGTTACCAAGACTTTTAATTTGGATACAAAAGATAAACTTCTCTAAAAAAAGCAACTTAAACATGTATGGGTTCAATTGTGTGTGTGAACTTCAGCAACACTATTTTTTTAAAAAGATTTCGTAGGGAGATTAGATAATTGTTTTATAGGGAATTTGTCCAATGAAAATTTAATCATGATTATGATGGAAAAACAAGAATTTTCTGAGGACAGGAACAAGTAAATAAGTAATGAATTTATCCGCTCTTACAAAACTTGGACAGCATATGTTTTCGTGGAAGACCTCAGAACAGTTAAAACATGGTATTAAATGAAATATAAACATCAGAGTTATTGTCCTTTGGGTGCGAGTACAAAATGAAATGATGGTAATATTAGGACTGACGAATATAATAGAGACTAAATTGTTCATGCAATCTTAACCCAACTTGTACACTGTGTATATGACATAACAATCTTGGACTCTGATCATTATGCGAAAGATCAGAACGGGGCAACCAGAGTCATTTCACTTTTTCACCAAAAAGTATCGTGTTTGACTTCAGCTTAAACATAATGGTTGCGGGTACCTGGATACAGTGATCTGTCTGTAATAAAGCTCTAAAACAGGTTCCTTGCTATAGTGGTATTTTTGTAATTAAGCTACATGTATTTTGCAACCCCATGCTATTCTTAACAACAAACAAAATCAAACACAATGAGTCACTGAGAGCTCGTAAATAGTCGCCTCATGCTAAGAGAAACATGACAAAAATATATGCACGTGCCTAATGACGTCTGCAACGACATGTTCAAGTGAGTGGGTTGGTTGAACCGACGTACGATACTGATTTAGATTGTTGATGCTGGAAAGACAACAACGTAATGATTGTTTTATGTTCATATTTTATGTGCGCATACATGTACCTTAAAACTGTCACGTACGCTGTCGGTCATTTTTGTTTTGATTTCATTTAACATTGCGGGTTCTACATTTAGTATTTCATAGCGATTTTATCGAATATTCGTAGATTTCCGCAAGTACTCGGAAAACGTTCGGAGTAACGGATATGTACGAAATAAGGCGATATTGCACGAAGTGCATTAGAGTGCTAAAACCTTAACAACCTGTACCTTTTGTAAAGTACTGTCGTAATGTTTGGGGAGCAACGACATAAGTTCATAAATTCCCCATTCCAAATGTTTTGACTTACCGTAATTGGCACATGGTTGAACATATTTAATACCCCTGATCGTTACTGTATCCCAGTGGTTCCGCCGGGGCAGGAGCCACTGGACCATGCTGGTTCCCGATTGTGCACCGACATCCGGCGTCTCCATGGCCCGCAAACCCTCCGCTACGTCCAGTCTACGTTTACTGGAGCGCGGTGGCATGGCAATATGAAATTAATAACCCGATAAATTTTAATCAC
>VMBQ01000078.1:383835-524180 GCA_007657795.1 Dreissena rostriformis
CGCCACCGGCTTTCACCGGGGCTACACCGGGACGCTACCGGCTACGATCGGGACTCGACCGGGGCACTACCGGCTACGACCGGGACTCACCGGGGCGTCACCGGGATAAACCGTAGCTCTACCGGGGCTGACCGGGACTCTGCCGGGATGTAAACCGGGGAAGCACCGGTGCAGCACCGGGAATATATGTGACCGCGCTAAAAAAAAAACATCGATCATTCCGGTAGTCGCCGGTCGACCGGCTCTATCAAACCGGGATGAACCGGGGCTACACCGGCAATAGTGAGACTAGGGCTTAAAGAAATAGTATATTATTAACAAATATCATTATACTATGCAACAGGAAACGTCCCGGATGATACGACCGCTCGCTCAAAAGTGCCCTTTTGAGAAAAAAGTGCGCGCTCAAAAGTGCATTTTTGACAAAATATCCCCCCTGCCCTTTTCAAATCCTGCCGTTCGCATGACAAAGGATCATTAACTAGACGTTATTCTAACATCGACGATTGAAAGAATTGCAGCGTCAATGAACCACTGGAAGTCCTATAAGTGTCCTTGTAAGGGTGTACCGCCCGTAATTAATGGTGCTCCGTTTCCACGATTGGAGTTTCAAGGGTTGACAAATACAAGACTGGAGTCCAATTTGTGTCTATGGTCTTGTTCTTGACGACAGTAACAGAGACTTTTTGTCCATCGTTGTAAACTTGAAACCAGGCGTATATTTGTTGTGTTGATGGCTTGAACAGCACCCGTATCCACCAACAAATTCTTAGAATATAATTTAGAACCAAGAGAAATACGTTCAGTGTTTGAATATATTCAGTCTACACATGTTGCTTATTTCATAAATAAATTGTTCTAAATGAAGCGTTGTGTACGTAGAGATGTTGAATTCCATGTCATATTAAACTTTATAATACTATTAGAACACAAAAAAGTTTAAATTATAATCCGGGCATAGGGGCATGATTAAAGTTACATATTTTGCCCAATCAGCATGAATCTTGCTGTGAACATATGTTCTACTTTTTTATTTGCAGTGTTCGAAAATGGTTCCGGGCCATTGACCAATACGACCGCAAGAGGTTTCTATTTATGGCTATAGTGAAACAATGTGAACACTAAGTCGCAGTTTTAGTCCAATTATCATGAAACTTGCGCAGAACGTTTTTTCAAATGATCCCTTGCCGAGTTTTCAAATGGTTCCGGTCTGTTGAACAACATTGCCAACAAGTGGCGTAGGTTTTCCTTATTCGACCTTAAGACTTTGCGAATACCATTGAAATAACATTTTTGTCATATCTTCTTAAAACTTGCACAGAAAGTTTTCTCATGATATCTCGGTCGAGTTTGAAAATGTTTCCGGTCCATTGATAGTCATGGCTGCCGTGGGATTCGGATTCCATTTATGGCTAAAGTAAAACATTGTTTTTGCTAAAGCATCATGAAACTTGCTCTGATCACTCGTTCTAAAGATATCTCGCCCGAGATTGAAAATGGTTCCTGTCCATAGAAAAACGTAGCCGCAACGGGGCGGGGCAGTTTTCCATTGTATGGCTACGATCATGACGATGCAACCTTGTGAACACTATGAGGTCAGATGGTTTGCCGAATTAACAGTTATTTTCTTTTAACCTTTCATAAGCGAAATCCTGCGAACACTTCCTGTTTAGATGAGTATAGTCCCTTGGGGTCTCAGGTGAGCGTTCATTGGTCATTGGTGCCTTTGGCTTTCATGTGTTATATATTAAAGACTGTAACATCGAACATGTTGCGTTCGCCAACATTGCGTTTTTTTTAACGAAAACATTCAACAAAATCCTTTGATTCTAATCCAAAGATTATTCTGCACGTGAACCATTATTTTAATATAGACAGTGAATTACATGCACTTCGAGTATATTCTTTATTTGACAAAATTGCATCCGAATTGACGCCTAGAGTGGAAACTGTTATACCATGAATCGGCAATTATTTCATGGTTTTTCCAAACGCTTCATGGAGAAAATCACGTTCAACGCACTACCTAAAACGACTGATTATATGACTTTTCGTAGCAACAAATACAATAAATAAACTTGTTTAATGTTGTTCATGAAAGTTATTTGCGCTGATAACATTTTTACGTATTAAATTAATATAAAAGCGCGTATATGGCTTAAATGAACTTTGACCTCGAGCATGAAGACTTCCGCGAAAGACGTTCACCAAAAGAAAGTTTTTTTCTTTTTCATTTTTACCGAAAATGGAATCCCGTTCAAGAATAACATAGCTAACGTCGTTGATTTCATTGATTGTGCGTGTTGCAAATATAAATACATTAATACATTTGATAAAAATGAGAATAAGCAAAAAGGAAAGAATTTAATGTTTAAGCGCTTTTTCTGTCTGTATGAATGTATTGAGGATACAGGGAAGTGAAACGAAAATATTAGCCATCATAATCCATATCCGTCCGTTCTCTTGTCTTCGTCTACCATCGATCCGAATTGTATGAGAACGTATATGCGGCATCCATATAGCGTAGACAGTTGCATATGCTTAGGTTGTTCCGCTCCGGTGATTTTAGGTTGTTCCGCTCCGGTGATTTTTCCAGCTTGTTATTGCTCTTTGATTAAATGCAAACTATTTTATATGAACGTTTTGTTCTGATTGAGATCTCTGTAATTAGTTATTTTATTTTTTATGAACATTGCATTATATATATATATTATTTGAGCTCGAATGCATCGGACGCCAATGACTTATTTAGACGCTCTCGAGTCTAGTTTTTGCATAGAACGGTGTCTTTTGGGAAGATCTAAAGAACGCTTCAACAGTGCAGATTGAAACCGTGACCTCCCGGGTACTAGACGGACATCATATCCACTGCGCCACGGCGATGAAGAGCCTGTTGAACCTCCTCCCTCCCCTCCCTGCAATAAATATGCTCTGTAACGTCAGTTGTTATCGCATCTTATACACTGGAGCATCCATTTGTTAATAGTACAATGATTTTGAGTGTCGGTTTGTCACTTAATTCCCGTCGCTATTACCTTCTGTGGCTGTCTTCCAATAATTACCAAACGTGGGTTACAAACGATTAAATGAAGCCATCAATTTCGTTCTAAAAATTAGCTAAAGGTCTGTCTTGGCTAAAAGCTGCTAACATGTTTGTATATTATCGTATTGAGCTTCTCTCCGATCCCGTATGTATCGTACTCATTTGTTGGCAAGGACTTTTATGGGCGTTATATTGTAGTATTGAAGAAAATGTGTGTTATTCTTGGAATGCTTTCAACGTGAGAAATAAGCAGTCAGCTCCACATAGCGGTCCCAACTGCGGTTCGGTGAATGTACATCCGTCCGTAAGTTCTAGCTTTCTTCATTGACCGTATCATAACCTTTCACAATGCAATTGCGAAATTAATTATTCCAAATAGTTACTCTGTGTGAGATGAAATGTCGAAACGCACTAACTCTGGTTCAGAGGTCAAATGACAAATTATGCATGAGAACGCGTTCCAGATTGTAACTCGGTCATTCTGGCAATTTTAAAATAACTTACCATAAATATTCAAATCTGGCTCAAGCATTTGCGGCGGGCATATTATTAAATATGGAAGTATCAATTAAGAATGAAGATTATTTTTATATTTCGAGTAAAATAATCGTATTCTTTAATCTCTATAAATATTTTTCTATTTATAATTGTTACTTCGCCAGTTCTCAAACATTTGGAGTTTTGATGCGTGTTCAAGCTATGCATCAGAATGATAAAGATCGTATTTATAGCTAAATACGGATAATTAGAAAATGCTTCTTACTTGATTTGATAACTGTTTAAGCAACAGAAAAGAGAACTATATTTAATTAAGCTTTGCTCAGGTTTGATAATATTTCTAAATAAGTAGTATTGTAGCGAACATTTTGTTCTGTAGAAGCTTAATAACTATAAGAAAATAAAAAAGCAGCGTGTTAAACTACATGTTCTTCCTATTTAAATCGGTAATCATTTTATAAACACTTGCTTTAACACACCGATGGCAGACGTGTTTTTAGGTGTGATTCCCCATTTATATACTCATAGACATTCGGAACGTATTATATTGCATTTAGATGTTTGTTCGAGTAATTACTCGTATTTGAAGACTTCTTCAATCAAGTTATATTATCAACACACAAACCGTTAGTTCGACGTTTCGAACATCGCTTTAATCTGCATTGTTTAAAACATATAAGTCGCGCTCTGAGCAAACGGTGTTAAATTCGTGTCGTAAAGTGTCGTCCTAGATAAGCCTGTGTTATATGCACAGGCTAATCAGGGACGACACTTGTCATCTAAAATGGATTTTCGTCGAGAAGAGTCTTCCTTTAATCGAAACATACGATACAAGCGGTAAGAAAAAAACAAGTCGTCCCTGATGACCATGTGCGGACTTCACAGGCTAATCTGGGACGACACTTTACGCGCATGCGTAATACCCCGTTTTCTTAGAGCGCGATTGGTATTTCACACTGACACCTACGTGGGTTTCTTTTGAATCCGTCATCATTAAAGCTTACTTGCCTCACGGGATGCGTCTCCTATATGCGTCAAAAATATTCCGGCTTAGGAAATCGAACATAAGAGAATGCGTCGCCAGCGAAGATTTAACAGATTTATTTCGTTTTCGGCTTGTATAAACACACGTTTTACATTTAATTTGACAAGGACTTTGAGTCTTGACTAAACGAGAGGCGCCTTTGGGACAGAGCAATGCATTAATCCAATGGATTTAATGTCCGCACGCTGTAACATGTTTTCTTAACATCTGACGAAAAAGGTTCAGCGAATGAAACGAATATTGTCATAATTATTTGATAAATGATAACAAGATTTGTGAAACGTTACTATGGACATGTGACACAAACAACTTTAATTTACTTACACTCAGCCGTGTGTTGCTTAGAAGAAGCATTACGAATTGCAAAATGCACAATGTTAACATGTATAGGTTGAAGACTTTGAACGCAATTACCTCCGCGTAGAGATTTCAGTTGTTCTATAGAAAGCTCTATAAAAATCCGTGCCGCCATTACACACTACGTGGTGATGTTAAATCAAAATATTGTAATGACATACTAATTGTATTTGTTATTTTTATTTTTTCCTCTCCAAATTTGAATTTGAACCTTGTATAAAATGACCATTTTTTAAAAAGAAATTCCAATGATTATGATTTACATTATATAAAACGACCGAGTTACATTCCAGATCTGAAAGGATGGGTACCGCAAGGGAGGTCACTCCGGCGATGAGTTTGTTAGGAAGCCGCTACTGCTCTTAAACGAATAGAATCGAATTAATACAATGTTTACTCATCTTAAACAATTCACAATACATTTGTGGTGCATCGCAACACCTTTTAGAATTACCGTAATTCAGATTTTTTTATAACATATGTAATTAATCTTATGTGTATTTCAATGTTTGGTTGTGTTTTAACATATAAGTGACGCTTCCAACTAACTATAAATATTGCACATGTGATGGGTAAGTCCGTAATGATATTTGTGGATGCGCTTCTTATTCCCGTACACATTTTGTTTTTATAAACATTACGGGAAAATGCGTATGGTTTGCTAATCTTAAAAACTTGAAGAAAAAACACAACAATTTTGAACAAACATATATATTTCTGTTTCTTTTTTTTGCGAATCTTGCAACTGCGGGTTAAATAATACAAACCGTCGTTTTATGATTTATACTAACAGCAATTTATGACCCAATACATTATTAAACACACTGCATTTCATTTGAATTATGAATGTAGTTTATACAATATTGTTGCAGAGTCTAATATTAAACACCGGGATGCGGGATTATTAAAATGCCTCAAAACCTGTCAGAGGTCTGTAAAATACTTCGGCTCGACGTCTGCTGCCTATAAAACCTGTCAGGCGTTTGTACGTTTCTTCGACTCGACGTCTGCTTCTGACAGCATAACTCAACACCAGACGCACACCCCACTTGTGCCAATAAAACGCGCGCCAAATCAATGGTTCCTGAACTATTTACGATCACTCTTGGACACGTATGACAGAAAATGCGACGTGAATTGATTTGTTATTTCCCTAGAGGTAATTATTAGCGTCTTTTGTCTTTTTCCGGACCGACGTGTGAATTCAAACGTTGATCTTTTGGGTATTGCCACCACATACCGTTGTTTGTTACGTTCAAACATTTACCTGATACTTCAAGGCAAACACATAAAAATGTTCAGTGCAACTCCGATGCGTTTCCATATCATCAAATGACACCGGCTAGACATTTTATTACATTTTTGGTTCCTTCGGGGATTTTTTTTATCATTTTAATCTTGTGATGTGCAGCAAATGCATTTCCCAATCCAGTTCCCGAGCCTAATATGTGCCGTCGAGTGGATTGTGCACATTTGGAAACAATGCTACCGTCATAATATGTAATTTGAGATAAGGTTCGTCATTGAAATAACATCACTCAATGACTTTAAAGGGAATGCAATGGCAGATATTCATTTTCCTTTAAACATTATACGGCGGTATTTATGACATTATCCTTAGAGTATTGCAACTTGCATATAGTGTTGATTGTTATAAATCCTAACAGCAATTCATTTTTTTTGCAAAGATCAAAATACTGACTTAATTCATTGGGTGTTGATGAAGGAGGTTTTCCTACAAGAATGTCCACTGAAGCGGAGAACTGGCATCGCATTGCACATAATTATCAGTGTTAACTGGCACAAAACGCGCACTTGTACTGTTCAACGCGTTTAAGATATTCATGTTTGGACAAATTGAAACAATAAACTCAATTTCTCAATTTTAACTTCGTTTACATCGGTAATGCATATAGCTATTTTTTTTTATAGAGCTGGGGAGATTAATTAAGTATTATTATTTAATATATGCGATTGATATTTCCCGCAAATACTCCTAAAAATTAAACAAAACTCTACTGGATATTCCATTGAAATTTAAATATTTTCATTGAAAAAATAAAATATTGAAATATTCATTATTTCTATCATTATCGGTGTCGACTCTAACCAACTTTTACAACAATTTTGAACAAACAGATTTATTTCTTTTGAAGGAGGAAAGTCGCCCTATCATTATTCTTTTTCTGCGAATAATGCAACTGCGGGTTGCATTATAAAACCGTCGTATTATGATCTATAGTAACAACAATTTATGACCCAATATATTATGAAACAAAATGAATTTCATTTGAATTACAAATGTGGTTTATACAATATTGTTGCAGTTTCTTATAACAAAAAGCAGGGATGGGTGTCGGGATTATGAAAATGCCTCAAAACCTGTCAGAGGTCTCTTAAGTACGTCGACTCGACGTCTGCTTCTGACAGTATTACTCAAGACCAGACGCACACCCCACTTGTGCCAATAAAACGCGCGCCAAATCAATGGTTCCAGAACTATTTACGATCACTCTTGGACACATATGACAGAAAATGTGGCGTGAATTGATTTGTTATTTCCCCAGAGGTAATTATTAGCGTCTTTAGTTTTTTCCGAACCGATTTGTGATTTCGAACTTTGGTCCTTGGCGGATTGCCACCACATACCGTTGTTTGTTAACATTTACCCGAAACCTCAAGGGAAGCACGTACAAGTAATCCGTTCAAATCCGATGCGTTTCCATATCATCAAACGATACCAGCTAGACATTGGATTGAATGTTTGGTTCCTCCGGGGAATAGTTTTATCATTTTAATCTTGTGATGTGCAGCAAATGCATTTCTTAATCCGGTTCCCGAGCCTAATATACGACGTCGAATGAAGAGTGCACATTTGGAAACAATGTTACCGTCATAATATGTAATTAGAGATAAGGTATGTCATTGAAATAACATACTTGATGGCTTTGAAGGGAATGCGATGACATATTTACAGTTTCCTTTAAACAATATTCGACAGTATGTATCGCCTCATCAATAGAGTACCACAACAGGTATATATTGCTGATTGTTATATTACCTGACAGCAACTCAACATTTATTCATGTGTTGTTGTTGTTGTTGTTGTTGTTTTCAAACAGCAATAAACTTGCTTTATCCACTGGATGTTATTGATAGAGGTGTTCCGACAATAATGTCCATGAAAGACGAAAACTGTCATCGTATTGGACACAATTAAAAATGAGAATGGGTGCAAATAAATAATTGTACTGTTCGACGCGTTGTATATGCAAATGTCATGACAAATTGAAACAATAAACCATAGATCTCAAGTTTTACTTTGTTTACATCGGTAATGCATACCGCATTTTTATAGATCTGAGGAAATTAATTAAGTGTTATTGTTTTAATAAATAAACTAAACATTTCCGCAAATACTCCTGAAATTGAATACATATCTACAGGACAGGTCATAGATATTACAACGATATATTTGCAACGAAAAAAAGAAAAGAAAAACAAGATAAATATTGATTTTTTTATCGGTGTCTACTGTACCCAACTTTTACAAGCAGAACTACCAACAAATCCCATTTCCGTTTTCTCGACTGACTTTTTAATTTTGATGACAACAATACAAGATTTAGTCGTATTTATGTAGCAAAATTAAGCATTTCCTTTAAATTTTCAATATTTGTCAATCCTTCAGTTGGAATAAGTGTTATGCCTTATGGCAGCATAATTCGAAGCTCTTTGCAAGTTCGATCTAAATTGAAAAAAATAAAATTGTATGGGGCATAAAACATCGTTCCGCAACTCCATCTGTTTATTTGGAGTATTTGTGTATTTGACCCTTGTGAGCAATAACATATACTAAATTTGCAATCTGTATACACATTTGCCAAAGAATATCGTCCCAGTGGACCTACATATCACATTAACGTTGTTATTATAAGGAAATTGTAACTTAATAATACATATTCGTATACAAATATTGATATGTTTAATGTTATAGGTGTTTAACACAATGAGAAACGGACAGGCATGAAATATACAATGCACATATAGAGTAAACATGTTTGGTTTTCTATGTAACGACAGAGGCATGTGTTTTTTTTAATGTATGTTATATATACGTTAAACATTGCACATGATAGCAATCATATGTTTGTGCTATTATGAAATTTTGCTTTCGGGATTTAAATAAGTATTTAAAGTTGTTACTTTCTAGTAGCCATATTCCCATAAGAGTGTTTGGTAAATGAACCAAGGCATTTTTGCCCTTCCGCTTAAATACACCGGTATAAAAATAAACTTAAAATATTTTTAGCATGAAAACTTTACACAAACTAGTCAAAAAGGCATAAATTAATTTTGGCACAAATAATGAAGGTAAGTTCACATTTTTGTATGTAAATACTATGTGTTGTATTTTTACATTTGATTTCTCTTAATTTTAGTAAATTATAATAAAAATGTATTGATTGATAATGCCGTGTAACTAATGCTCTCATAATGTTATTGCTTTTCATCTGATTGTTGAAGAAAATAATATATATTTATGTTCGAAAAGGAGCACATCCTCGAACCTTGCTTGGTGCTAAGACAATGTCGACAACTGTGCAATTGACCCTACCTTCCCGAATGTAGGTTCATTGGAACAATTGTTTCGGTGCATACTCACTCTATATTTATGTCCCATATCTTATATCGACTCCAATTCTTTTTTCTTTTCTTTTTTCTCTATAAATTTTAATACCATGTCACAATTGTTCATAACTTTTTGTAAAAGTTGCATTGGCATTGTATTCTCATGTGTCACTGTATTTGTGATTTGAGTTAAATAAAGGTTATGTTGTTGTTGTTGTTGTAACTAATAGTAAATAAAAAAGTGCTATAAATAGAATGACATGTTAATGTCATAAAGTTGTGTAATATATTAGGTGAGGCTTATAATAAAATAAGGGCGAAGCTTACCAAGGGCAGAACGGCAGATAGTACTGCAGTAGAACTTTAACCTGTTATTCTGTTTAACATACCTATATGTTTTTTTAAATACTACAACTAAACTTACTATGACTGTGCTGGAATTAATACATCACGTTTGACGTGTATTTCAGGACGTCATGAGCACTTATGGTTAATATTTGTAAATTGCTTTTTTGCTGTTTCTGTTGCTTTTTGTGTCTAAAGGTAATGTATATTGGCATCAATTTTTTTTTCTGATTCTGATTCATTGCGACTGTAAACTATGATTTATACTTGATTCCGAGTAATATAACGTACCTCAAAAAAATTGACTGATATTAACATGCACTGACCTGATATAAAATATATATCTTGCACCTTAGTTTCAAGGCGATATCAGCGTACTGGTAAGATGAAAAGATGTTCGACTTGTCCACTCCGTTTGTGTTTTATTAATGTAAGTATTTTATTATCAGTACACAGATGTGAACTCGTGAAAACACATCTTATCGGGCGTCATCACCCATTAAATACATAAATTATATTATTTCTTTTTGTGTTTTTAACGTTAAGTAATACAATAAATAATATAAAACTGCTTATCAAGTTAAGTTTCGTTGTTAAATTGACGATTGGCATTTATTCCCTATATAACCGTCAACAATATTTAACTCTCTTTGGGAAATGCCATTATTACTTCGGCGTCAATTTAAATAGTGTCACAAGTTGTACATTCTAAGATAATATATTAACCCTTTGAGCACTGGAACCGGATTCTGAAGGCCTTTGCAAACAGTTTGGATCCAGATGAGACGCCACAGAACGTGGCGTCTCATCAGGATCCAAACTATTTGCTATTCTGATAGTATTCTTTGAAAAAAATCGAAGAAAATGCTAATTTTAGAAATTCAGCAGACGACATTTTGGCAGACGACAAATTACCCAGCATGCAAAGGGTTAATTCATTTAGAAAACAAAACAACGTTGTGAACAACATTGGCAGTTGTATATGGGAAAACACTCTTTAAATTGGGTTTTACGAAGAAACAACGTACCAAGATATTCATTTCGTTTCGACACCGCATAATAAATAAATGAAGCAATATTTTTTAAAGGTCTACTGTGTAAGTACTGGACATCAAACATGCAAATCTATTGATAGTGTTAGGTGATTTGTAAAGGATATATGTGTCAATAACCCATTATATAATTTAGTCTTAAATCACAATGTAGGAAGAAAATAAAAAGTTATATTCTCACTTAATAAAAGTACATTTTCTGTTTTCTCGAGCAATATTATTATATCTCCCGGTTTCATTTTCTCATAAATGTGCTCTAAGTCTGAATTTTGTCAATGTCTTTCGATGGCAAGAATTATTTATTTTTTGACAGTCTGATATTACGAAAAAAAGAGTGATAATACTTATATATGGTAACCTATACTAGAATGTGAAGCAACAGTTGAATTGTGTATGTTTATTAGAATGTTTATTAGAATGTCCCTTATATGATGATATTAGAAAATTGTATATTACTAAATATTACTGGAAAAAACCAACCATGATAAAGTGTATTAAATTAATGCAATCTGATAATACAAGTGTCAACAGAAACTGAGCCATGTTTGTACATAAAGCCTTATGTCAAAGAAACCTGATTATTATTATAATAATTAATTGTGTATAATTTATTACTCGAACTTGACTTGTCGCTCTATTATAGATTCGTCTTTTTTATGATATCGTTATAACATTGTTAAATAGATTCTTAATGCTGTAATACAATTGTCCAAGACATTGTCATGTATTGATACTTTATTGAACAACTTTTGAAATTCAATACTGATTACATTTCATGCCTTTATATATGTAAGTAGGTTTCGAACAATTATACTGATGGGCTGAATGTCTATTGTATATTGAATAAACCATTATTATAAAAAACTATAAAATATATTCGAAATTTGAAGCCCCTAGTTCGTTCTTTTGTAAAAGTCAGGTTATCATCAGTATGTCAGTATAAGTCAGTATGTATAAATAATACGATTTTTTTCAACAGCTATATATATATATATATGTTTGGGAGGAGCTTTATGGATATATAAACACATGCATGACATACCAAAATAAAATTTATAGATGACGTAAAACATACAGCTTTACATTATAAAGAAGTGAAACTCCAGAAGCTGCAGCGGTTTTGCATTTCTATCATACACACCTTCGTGGTCCTTTATTTATGGCAAGGAACCAATTGCCAAAACGGTACAGTACGACACAAAACGAAACAACATAAACACATAGTAGACTAAAGCTGGGGTCACCGCTTTGGAACGGTCAATGCTAAGCACTGGGGGTTTACACCCACAATAACACATATTTCATCTGATTGGTATCGACTGCAAATTATATGATGATTATAAATAATGTAATGTCAATTATGCTCATGGTAGACGCTTTCTGAAATAATTTCAATATTCCCCATCAAGTTCAACTTCACCATTATCCATGTATGAAGTCTACAGCAAAATCTTGAAAAACCAGGTTATATAAATGATAAAATCGGTTGACGCTTTGCGGAATAATTACAATATTTCTTTAAGTTTAGGTACAACTTTATCAATGTATGAAATCTGAAGCAAAATGTTAAAGACCAGAATATTTGAATATATAATGCTCTGTTTTGTTTTTTAAATGTTATCGTTCACATGGCGCATTGAGTTTGATACTAGTAATTGTTGAAACCTGATTATATCGGAAAGCGGATAACGACAACGAGCGAGGCCTGGTATTGTACTGCGCATGGGGGTTAGAGGGTTAGGGTTAGGGTTAGGGGTCGGGTTAGGATAAGTGTTAGCCTTAATCCTAACCCTAACCCTAACCCGACCCCTAACCCTTACCCTAACCCTAACCCATTATTATCTCCCCTATACCAGACCTCGCTCGTTGTTGTTGTCCGCCTCCCGATTATATCTGCTAGTTTGGATTGAAAAATGCTTTATCTGGTAAGTTGTAGATGTAAGGTCTTTCATTGATAATATATAAGTGACTTGGCAATACTGGTTACTTTACCAGAAATAATGTTGACATATTTTACGTGTACAACAAAACATAAAAATAGTCTGCATGTTAGTAAATAATATAATATTTTGCGCATGCAATGGTTTGGCAAGTGATTTTGTGTTAAACAGCACTGTTATTAATAACGTCCTTGGAAGTTGAAATATTCTTTAATCTTTTAATGTGAAGTATTACATTAAATCCTAATACATCGCATTATTATTTCAATAACAAGAAGCCACTTCAAAACTACCGATACTTAAATTAGTTGTTTAATATGCTTGAAGAAAAGGACATGTTTGACAATCGAGTAGATACAGTATATAAAATAACGTTGTATTATATCATAAGTCAGTTTAAATTATCAATTAGTACTGTCTTCTAATTGAACAGTAAATGTCCGGTATGTGTTAACCTCGTCGAACCTCATTTAACATTTTTTTTTCATGTGTCCAATTGTGTACGTACGGTCCGGATTTAGGGACTCATCCAGTACTAGGTCACAGCTTGAGATGATTCTTTGCAGATTTAATAGTTTCGTTTTTTATTAAATTATTATCTTGTTTGGTTCGTATGATTGCTTACTCACTTATTTAAGTTATTCCCAAATTTAATTCTTCATTTCAAATATTATAACTGAATTAGAAACCAACACATTTTTGTTATATTACATACGTATGTGTACCGGTAACTCGCAATATTTCCTATTTTCCATGCGTTATGACAGAAGAACTCTACATAAATCACTTCAACCACGAATTCCTGTACGTTTTTGTGATGGTGTTTATTGAATTTTGCTAATATTGTTGACAGTTCTATCGTCCAGAAGCCTACAATAGCGTTGCAGGGGTCAACAGTGTAAATATTGTGTCATTAAATCACTATCTGAAATAATCCAAAATGGCTCTTTTGTGTTTTGCGACAATCTATTTGTTTTTGCGACAATCTATTTGTCGGATAACGGTGTTTTATCTTGTCATTATAGCAGCAGTTGGAAAACAATTAATTGCTTTTAAAATGCATTTATCTGATAAGAGAATTATACCACTTTACGGTCGTGAAATAAAAGGAAGCTCAAACAATCTTTTCAACCAATAATTCAACGAAAAGGAAATCTAGACGCGAAATCTAATTGAAAACCTCGGCTGAAAATTGCTAAAAATATTGAAACAACATTGTTTGTCTCAGAGGGGAGTCTTTCGTAAACGCTGTAAAGAAATGTGAATGTTATTGTATTCTAGTGTTGGCACTTATGGTGGTCGTTATTATAGGCCGAACTCAATTGAAGGACCAATTTGAACACTACGTTAAGGAAATGCTCCAACTGTGTCTGGACGTTGGCATTTCTTGCCAAATTTGCGTATGACAAAGTGAGTGCATGCGTCGGGCCTATATACAAATTGAAAAAAAATGAATAAACATATCACTTATGTTCTAAATATTGTCATAGACAATTTTAACCACACCTATACTTTTTTTTAATAACATGACTTAGTCAGGCGTTTTTTTTTGTAATTTCTATCATATGAATGCCTTTAAATATGTCTTAAGTATCTTTACTAAACTGTATGAAAAACAATAATTATCTATTTTAGTGACCGTTGCCTTTGTATTATAAAATCAGAAGACCCATTAAGACTCAACAATATAGCTTTCAGTATTCAGATTGATTTATTCCCCCACCCCCTCCATCCCTAGGTAAGTGTATTTATGTATTCAAGATAAACCACTGCTGTTTAAGCTATGCTCGACAAAATGATTATGTTTACGAAACCTCTTGATATATATGTTTGCTTTATATTTTTCTAATTTAAGCAAATAAGAACCGAATGGTTTATTATTTGAATCTCTTACAGGTAACAACAATAAGGCCAAAATAGATGTTTGATCTCACTAACATCTCCACAAAAAGGAAGGTAGGTTTGTCATATGCTGTTATTTTTTTCCGTTAACTTCTTGTTCCCGCTTTACGAATGGTTTAAATTGAATAAAGTCTTACTAAAAAATAACATTTCTCTAAAAATGTTAATTTTGCGACAATGATGAAATAACTCAAAGACATAAACCAAGAAACGTTTAGGATCGTCAGCAAAAATTACGGTCGATTGGAAGTGGTGACAAACAGTTTACTTAGGCCTGAGAACGATGAAACTTCAGTGACATAAACTGAGGAAAACCTCTTCATACATCCATAGGTTCCTTGTGAAGGCCCTTTCCCTCTACGACGCAACATATCACTTATGTTTTAAATATTGTCATAGACAATTTTAACCACACCTTTTTTTTTTTTTAATAACATGACTTAGTCAGGCCATTTTTTTGTAATTTATATCATATGAATGCCTTTAAATATGTCTTAAGTATCTTTACTAAACTGTATGAAAAAAAATAATTATCTATTTTAGTGACCGTTGCCTTTGTATTATAAAATCAGAAGACCCATTAAAACTCAACAATATAGCTTTCAGTATTCAGATTGATTTATTCCCCCCACCCCCTCCATCCCTAGGTAAGTGTATTTATGTATTCAAGATAAACCAGTGCTGTTTAAGCTATGCTCGACAAAATGATTATGTTTACGAAACCTCTTGATATATATGTTTGCTTTATATTTTTCTAATTTAAGCAAATAAGAACCGAATTGTTTATTATTTGAATCTCTTACAGGTAACAACAATAAGGCCAAAATAGATGTTTGATCTCACTAACGACTCCACAAAAAAGGAAGGTAGGTTTGTCATATGCTGTTATTTTTTCCGTTAACTTCTTGTTCCCGCTTTACGAATGGTTTAAATTGAATAAAGTCTTACTAAAAAATAACATTTCTCAAAAAATGTTAATTTTGCGACAATGATCAAATAACTCAAAGAGATAAACCAAGAAACGTTTAGGATCGTCAGCAAAAATTACGGTCGATTGGAAGTGGTGACAAACAGTTTACTTAGGCCTGAGAACGACGAAACTTCAGTGACATAAACTGATGAAAACCTCTTCATACATCCATAGGTTCCTTGTGAAGGCCCTTTCCCTCTACGACGCAAGAGAAGTGCACGATACATCACTCATCTGAAACGTAAGTCTAGTCAACATCATACAACCTTCATGCAACCGTCGATGGAAAGCATTTGAAGCGAGTTCAAAGCGTGACGAATCTCACCCTCTGGCCAGAATTAACTCTAATATGCGCTCTTATTAATGCAATCGACTAATCGCATGACGTCAGTGATCTTTTTAATGCAACGTTAACTGAACACAAAATAAATAAAAGGAGTAATTTACTGTTTATTAATTGAATATTTGTTGTTGTTTGCATTAGTTCGTAATTAGTACTAAATGTTCATCGTGATAAACGTAACAGGATACAAGTTATTGAAAATAAAATTCAAATCGTATGTATGCGACACCGCCTCCCCTTTCCCGGATTGTCATCTGCTGTCTGATAGGCTCAAATAATAGGCACCTAATTATGGATAGCACGTCACGTCGCTAGAGGTGGGCAGCGTAGAGCTGGAATAAAAGACGGCATCTGTTGCTGTATATTGGTTATTTCAATATTGGAGTCCACTAAGCATAGTCATCGTAATCAGAGACAGTATTCGCGACCGCGTGGTTAATATAAGCACATTGTAATCGCAGCCGCGAAGTCATCAGAGACGGTATTTGAAGCCGCGTGGTTAGTATTCAATTGGGAAACTTCGGCAAAAATGCGGTTACCTAATATATTGAAAGTGCTTGTAATATTCTTATATACGTTGACAATTAAACATTGCAATGCAGAAGATGGATTTACTTTAACAGAAATAAGCAATAGCAAGAACAATGAAGATGTGGACAGAAATAAAAGAGATATTTCAGATTTCGACGAAGTGGATGCGGTCAAAGAAAAAAGAGGAAGACAGTTCGTCGGTAAGCGGTTACGAGATTTTGTTGGCAAACGAGTACCCGACGAAGATGGCATGTACGAACTGGATCTTTCAGGGGAAGATTCAGAGCAGATGGACAAGCGTATGCGCGATTTCGTCGGCAAAAGATCAATCAGTGATCAGGATGCTTTTGAAGCTGAAAAACGAAGAGTTCGCGACTTTGTCGGTAAACGTGCGTATGAGTTGCCGGAAGACGGTGACTTTTTTGGGGATCACTCACAGTACGCCGACGATTTGGACGCAGAACGAGGTAACGACTATAACAAGCGCATGCGGGACTTCGTGGGAAAACGATCATACAATAACTACAATCACGTATCCTACCTCGTAAAGCGACTGCGTGATTTCGTCGGGAAAAGGTTTACACCCGAGGATATTGATAAAATACGACAGAGATATTTTGTACGGAAACCAAAATACGAGCGCGAACTTGTTGGCAAGCGTTCCAGCGGCGATTTTGAGGACGACGCGCCATATGCCGAGGAAAAGAGAATGCGCGATTTCGTCGGAAAGCGCATGAGAGACTTCGTCGGGAAAAGAATGCGAGATTTTGTGGGTTAATTCGTGCTTAAGACCATTACGAAGTGGAAACCCATAACAAAGAAGCCGCAATAATAACATTGGCCATAAAACTCGTCTTGATTCCATCTTAAGCAAGTTGAAAAGTTGTGGTAATCGTTCAGTTATTATTGTGTACACAAGGTACCGTTGTTATCATTGTTTAAATCATTGTTGTCTGAAGATGTAAATGTGTTTATCTGCATTAATATGCATTCATTACTCTATTTTATAGTATTTAAAACTGTGAAAACCGCAATGGCAAAAACCCCATTACGCTAGCAAATTATAAAGAAACAAATACTAGATCGATCGATGGTGATCAATTTCGCTTTCAAAAGTTTAGTTGCTTACTTAATGAAAAAAACATTTCTTTGTAAAAAACATCTTTTCTCATTTTGTTAATTTTTTTGCTATACATTTTTCTTTCTATTTTTAAAGTTAAGTTGCTTACTTAATAAAACAATATATCTTCATAAAAACATCTTTTCTGATTTTGTTCATTTTTTTGCTATACATGTTTCTTTCCATTTCAAAAGTTAAGTTGCTTACTCTGTTTTTGTTTATTTTTGGTTATACATTTTCCTTTGAAGAGGGTTTGTACACATTTTTTCAATAATCCATTTTTAATATCTGTTTTATCTCTGAATAACTTTTGATTTTGTCATGTTAACTTAATATTGTAATTAAATTTATGCCAACATATTTTTTTTTGCAAATATTTATCTGCTCTTTTTCGTGAAAACATTCCATTTTATATATGATTTATTGTATAAATATATTTTGTTTAGCCGTTCGATCACGTGCAAATGTAATTATGTTATAAATTATTAAATTGCAATAAATTCAAAATTTAAAAACCGATGCTTCGTTAACTAAAAGGTTTCACACTGGTTTTATGCGACTGTGGCATCATTTCAATTCGTCAATTATTGATAATCTGAAACGCGTTAAACAATAATTTGATAAATTGTTCATAATGAAACACGAACAAATAGTTCTTAAATAACGCTTTAGGCGATGTTAGAATACAAATAATGTTCGGTTTATTGTTGTTTTTCATTCTTATTAAGGTATATACATGCTAACTCATACGCCGGTAAGATCAAACTTGTGTGTTTTTTTTTTTAAACTACGAATATAATTGTTTTCGTAACTTGAATATATTTAATAAGTTTCCATGTAAGAATGCATTTTTAAATAAGATGAGTTATACAATGCATTACAAAGTGTAATTAAAAGGTCACGGTTTATTTCACCGTCTTTCGCTAAGCTTGTGTAAAAAATACAATTATTACTGTTATTATGGTAATTAAATTAGTACAATTAAATACAATATAATAAAACCTATGTAAGGAATAAGCTAAATTGCGTATCTAGTGTCCAACTTTAAATAAAAAAATAAATTTCATCTTTCCAAAAGTGTTTTAAATATGTTTGCGTGTTTTACCTGGAGTGGTTTTTGTATTCTTCAAGCTGACGCATTTAGCTTCAAAACGAACACCCTAAATCTTATCGAAACATAACCCAGAACATGGCTTTATCATCATATGTCTTAACATGTACCACATTTAAAACTACATTGCTGTTGTCAATGTCGACGACGATTTTGATGATCATGATGATTATATGGAGAATATTTGTTGGATTTAGTGGAACATCGATTTAAATTCACGAGTGATTCTAGAAAATACTATTTTCACGAGTGGCGCATACATATATATATATTTTTTTTCTATTATCACGAGTGAATTAAAATTGATATTGCACCGAATCCAACACATTTTCTATATTATTTAATGCTAACAAATGATTATTTTTGTATTTTTGCCAAAAATAGTTCCGGTAAAACAATGGAAATCATCGATCATTTTCAATGTTAATTTTCACTGTTTGAAACAGTGAATTATCAGTTTTAATTCACTGATATTTCTCTCTTAACCACCGGAAAGCATAAAAAAGATGTTTATAATTATATAATATTAATAATACGAATTAAAAAACTACTACTTCTACTACTACTTATGATAATAATTATAACTGTTATTATTATAATTATTATTAATTCACCATCATCATCACCATTGCGTTGCTATTGTCCCAATTACTTCACACATTATAACACTGCTTTTAGATAGTCATTGTCATTTATTGTTAAATGTCACACAACAATTTCTTTAACAATCAACATTGAGCGATAATTCCCTGTTAAATGTCCGCTGTGTAGGCGTTATGCGTTATAGAAACGAAGAAATGGTACCCGGAGGGTTAATGGAAAGAACGGCACTACAATCCTTCATGAAATCAAAGCGTCGCANGAGTTATTGTATTTTAGACGCCCCATTATTCCCTGTATTTGACAAAGTGGCGCTTCTCAAACTTGTAGTTGTGTTGATTTTCATGATGTTAAAGCGGCCATTCAAATTAAACAAAATAAAATAAAAATGTGTCGATCTGGCGCACTGTATAATAGTGCAGTAGTGCGTTCGTTTTTATGCTCCCTCTTCGAGGTATGGATTTGCCCTTGTCCGTCCGTCCGTCCCCAATACACATGCCCATATCGACCCAACGTGAGCTGGATGATGACATTACTTGAGATGTTAGCTAATTAAGAGCAGATATCGTCCACAATTTGTTAAGTTTATTTGTTAAGTATGTGATTCTGTGTTTGGGAAAGTTGACATTCTAGTTAAATCATGCTAAGTTGTTCATATCTCAGATATTATTAAAAAGATGCACATTTTTAACATGCATTTGAATATTGATCCGAGATGTAACATATCGGCCCGACATAGGACTGACATTACAATTTTACTGATTATTAATGAGTGTATCATTCACATTGATATTGCAGCGACATACATTTATACCAGACTGTCGAGATTATCGAAATGACGCAGTACCTAATTAATCCTTTAATTTAATATGTATGATAGATGTATGGTCACTTAATTCCCGTATTGGTTTTACTGATAATAGAGGAAAAACTATTAAAACAAATAAACAACGTATTATTATAAATAGTTTAATCATATGTTTGTATGAAAATAATGTATTCACGCAATCATCGTAGGTTATCTTAATTTAAAACTCCTTAAAAATGAAAAGTGCGTAAAGTGTCATCCCAGATTAGCCTGTGCAGTCCGCACAGGCTAATCCGGGACGACACTTTCCGCCTAAACTGGATTTTCGGTAAGTAGAGACATAATTTAAACGAAAAATTCCATAAAAGCGGAAATTGTCGTCCCTGAGTAGCCTGTGCGGACTGCACATGCTTATTTGGGATGACAAATTACGCACAAGCATTTTGCCCAGTTTTCTCAGAACACGCCACAATTAAGCTGGCAAAGTTTGAATACACAATTTCGGGGGATGTATTTTCTACACTATAAAAAAGACGAAGTTTGATTATTCTGCCCAAACGTATTGCAACAAAAATTCTTTTCTTTACGATCATTCACAAACTATGTCATTCAACTCTTAATATGTTTGAGAGAAATCCACCCACCAGTTTAAAGTGAAGTTCAGTGCGATTTGTGTTTGGACGCAGGTACAAACGTAACGTCGGACGGACAGATGCACTGATAAATGCCTCCGTTCCCCAATGTAGGGGCAGCTAAAATGTTTTAATATCGTATTGAGGCAAATCGATTATTAAACTGTCTTTTTAATGTTGCCCCCATGCAATTGTTTTAAATATTACTCAATTTATACCGAAATGCATCGACCCAATACTTAAATGCGTTTGACTCCGCCGTGAAAGCAAATTAGTTTTCTTGGTACTAATAAGAGACCTTTTAAGATTTCTCATAACTTGTTACGGAGTGTAAATCATTTTGTTAATCATCGTTGTCGATAAGATGTAAAGAGTGGTATGGAACCATATTTCATTCGTTAAGTTTCCTTATCAGATAAAGATTGGTGTAAAGCATGCTTCTAGTATATTTGTGTGCATATGGATGAAATGGTAAATATGCACTTCATTGTTGTTTATTTTTGTATACATTTGTCTCTTCCACGACAAACGTAATCTAACGATGCAAATTGGTCCCTTCCCCACAATAGCACAGCTTCTAATCAAATATCCGCCAGCGACGTGAATGGGTTTTGTAAGAGATACAAAAAATGGGTAAAAAGTTCAAATGGTGAGACCAAGACGTAACGCTTAATGCATATACACGTATGCATTGAAAATGGGATTTTCATAATGTCAGTAACGCTAAAATTGCATGAGACAACTTTTAATAAAAAAAATACTATTATACTTTCGACGAGGACAAAAAAGGTCATTTGTTTCCGCAAACAGTGCAAAAAATGTAGGATATATAGGTATAAATATATTTTATAGACAATTATATATGGCTTATCATGTAATTATGCTTGTTTTGTATTGGTTTAGCAAAAAAATAATTGAAATGACTAATGGTGGTTAGTGTTGAAACAGGCGATCGAGCACAAGTTAAAGTTGACTTTAATCTGAAAATATTTGACAAACAAGTTGGTCTGCATGCGAACGTTAAACGAGATATCATGACATTGTTTGCGGTTTTACAGGTTTTCACTGAAGTAAATCTGATAGGATGCATTGGAGAATGTTGAAATAAGGATGTGATAAGGACGTTAGGTAATTACATAAAAATAATTTACCAATTAGCTACATCAAACATATGACCATGTTCTTTGACAAGAAAGTTTAAGGCCCCCTACACAATCTGGCATCAACCAAAGCCTAGATAGTAGCACCGGCAAATGGCAAAGTAAGTTATGTTCCAACAAGATTAAGAAACACGTTTAAAAATGAAGTTTTGTCAAAGAATTAGCTTTTGTTAGTTTTTTTGTTTTACTATGCGGTATAGTTAAATTTTGTTTTATAAGCACACTCAAACAAACCGATGTGTACTTGATATTCAAGTAAAGGTTCAAAATAAATGCGTTACATGCATAAATATAATGTTTATTCGCTTAAGAATAAACTATCTTAAGCGAATAAACTATCTTATTCAACGCAATAGCTATTTTCCACGCCGAACCTCCAAACCCGCTTCTTTATGCAATGCTATAGTATAACACGTTCTACCCAGTCTATTGCAACACTTAGACACGTCCATTACTTAAAACCGCATGCTTTCGCCCAGATCATTCATTTTTAGGAACTGGTCGATCATCCTAGTCACTGAACTATGAATTTTATATTTGTTTACCCTCCCTCCCACTAAATTACTCACTGTAACGCGATGCTTGTCAGATTTTGTTAAATTCCAGTGTTTGTGAGAGTTCAACGAACATCCTTAGAAGCATCAATCGCCATGGCTGGGACTTCACAGCGTTTGGAACACCGCCAGTCGGTCAGGTCAAATGTTTTACAACCTCACGATCCTTCGCAATGGACTTAACCAGTGTTGGATAACACAGAATTCTGTTTATCGGCATAGTTTCGATGAACACACTTCCCGCTTGTCACAGTGATTGACATTATGTACTTCTATTGCCCGCCGTTCTCGGGGGAATCTGTTTAAAACAAATCGTCCAGCCTTGACATTAACATGCCAAACCCTTAGTAGAAAAAATTGTGGTTAAACAGTTTATTGGTGTTTGTCGTTGGATAAAGTGCTTGCCGTATGTATGGCTATTCGATTACAGTGGCAATAAAACGATCGCATGAAACGCCACATATAAAACTATTTCGTTAAATCATCTAACCTTGATGTGGTGTCCAATGGGAAAGCAACCAGAGCGAAGTAACACATTAACTGATAAAATGCTATAAATACTTCTGCCGGTTTATTTCATCGCACTATATTATCTCACCATGACACCCTATATTCTTTCTGATGAAATTAAAACACTTTTTTTACGGTTTAAACGTTTCCGTGTTCAGTGTCGCCGCGCTACTCGTCAAATGTGTTGAGCCTGACCGATAGTATAAAGTGTGTGAGAAGTAGTATTTTAGCACATGTTCTACAAACACGTGCCTGCAGTTCTTAAATTGAGAAGTGCATAATTTCATTAATTAGTATTGCATGATCTTCGTTCGAAGCAACATTTTTTGTTAAGAAATCAATATTTTTTTTAAGAGTTTAAATGTCCAAAGCCCTTTATTAATAATCCCTGAGTGAGTGTTGTTATGTCAAGTGTTTTAAGACAGACATTTCATGATTTAGAAACAAAAATATATTCTAAAAAGATATTTAGCTTATATAATAACTTTGAAAAAAAAAAGATTTACACTTTATCACATACACGTATATTCAAATAAGGAAACTTATGTTCTTGGATATGGTTGAAACGACATCTAATGATAATATTTGTTTTTGCGCGGGTTATAATACAGGTTACGAACTTGTTTTGACTACATGTACTAAATTAAATTTCAAAGTTAAATTAATGGTATTAAAATGTGTTTGATTTTAACAAATCTCAAAACCAATCTCATATATTTGTATTGGTTACATTGTACGGGCGTAGAATATATGAGCCTCGCTCTGTGAAAAGGGTGTTTAATTCCAGGTGCGTAAAGTGTCGTCAAAGATTATCTTATCAGGGACGACACTTTCCGCATAAACTAGATTTTTGCTAAGAAGAGACTTTCTTTAAAAAAAATAGCCTGTGCACTTCAAAGGCATCTGGGACGACACTTTACACACATGCATTAAACCCATTTTCACAGAGCGCGGCTTATATTGAACAATTATCATACAACATATAACATGGGCCATTAGTCGCGACAACTAATAAAACGGTGTCCAGTGTTGAAAATCCTTTTCCACGTAGTTGTTTCCAGCGCATTTTGTGAGCAATCATGTTGCAAAATCTCCTTCCCTTGAGGCCTAATCAGGCATTCGACAATCACGGTTCAACAAACCTCTGGTGTCGTTAAATTAATCGAACGTACGCTTTTTGAATAGCAAGTATGATACTTGTGCTTTGTCGTATTTACAGAAAAAACATATCCGAATAAGATCGCCTGATTTATGTAATTGTGAAAGGAACGATTCAGAAAATTTTACAATAGCGCCATTTTTAAACAAGAAGATGTTGTCTATGTTATTTTGTAAGACGGCTACTTACTGGACAAAATTATCATCGCCGCATGAATACTAGTACTTTTTCGTATGTTTTGACGTTTAATGACGCACGACGTACACTCCTTATGAATACCTTACTTGCAAACAAAGCCACGTTTAATTCAGAGACAGTTTTGTGATCGTTAAATGTTCTATTTTCCCAAGTTATATGTTTGCAATTTGTGTTTTGTGTTCAAACTAACTCTAGGCCCGGTAAAACATCGTTGTTTTGTGCTTGGCTTTCTTACTCAAGGTTCAATAACAATTTTTGAAAATTTGAATCTAGGGCAAACACTTCCCCTTGAGGTAATGATTAATGATATTAATTATAACATAGAACAAGAAGTACGTTATCGATTCATCTAAGAATAAGCCTTTCCAAATTCATATGTGATCTATAAAGAACCTTCAGTTGACAATTCGAGATAGTGTTATTTCCTTCAATCTGATTAATTTCTCTCTTGACATCTATATTCGGCATTGTCTGTTTTTGCTCAGCCTAACTGAAGATCCGTAAGAAACATTGTGTCGAAAGCAATACAATTTATATATGCTATTACTTCGTATATTTTATATCATGATAATTATTATTGAAATAGTATAAAGTAATTTAATTTGCTGAAAAATCATTATATTTCACATAAACAAAATCATGTCATGGGGACACGATTTTGTCCATCATGTAAAGACGTAACTCTAACGGCAATATGATACTCAAGAACCTTGACTACCCGAACTGTCGCTTTATAATGTACAGTATTGAGGAATAAAAACATAAATAAACTTATTACCCCACTAATAACTTTTGATGTATAATTAGAATTCCACACACCAGATTTCAAAATTGCTTAATAATTTAAAGGTGTTTAAAAGGGACTTCATATGCAATTTACAATGTAAATACTGAAGCCATGGTTGCATTTATTTGACTTATAAAGACTAAATACTTACCTTTGTTTTAATAATTTTAATTAAGGAATCCTTCTTGGAACATTTTCAATCGACGTATGATATATGCTCATCATAAATAAAGACGTTAGGCTCGGCTTCAGTTTGATAGTCTGTTACAAAAAACCGTCACACAAAGAAATAATAAGACGTTGTTATTTTAAAATTTGATATAACAATAGATCTACATGAAGGTAATACCTTTATTATAATTGGCTACCACTTAACGTAAACGTAGCGAAATTTTTGAAACAGGCCATCACACTAACAACACTGACACTAGTCGGAATGGAGACATCGCATAACTATGTCCCGATAATATCGAGCTATTACGTATTTTCTCTTATTAAAAGGTACTACCCTTAACCTTCGTGTCAACAACTGGACTATCATGTTCATGCTCACGTTTACTGGTAAATAACATGTGTTACTTTTGGTGCTTTTAGTGAAATATTGAGATATATGTTGTATTTGATATGTGCCTACATGTGTTAGTATATTCTATTCTTCTTTTTATTATAATGTGATCGTAGTATATCATATACAAACAGTGTCAATGTTTCGGACGCAAAGATATTATGGTTCAATTAATTTTTAGAGCGAAAATGGAACACGTTTAGAGGATATTTGTGGGTTTCTTATTTAATCGGCTGTATTAAACTAATGCATTTTCTTAAAAATATCACACACGAAGGAAATAGTAATTTTGTACCGATTACTAACCAAACATTCAATGCATACGCTATTTCAACGCAAACACTATCATTTATTGTTTCATATTGCGTATGACTCTTATTTTAGCGTTTGACTATCTTTAATATACATTCGAGCAATTCAACACAATTTTTATTACTTTACTTGCCTTAACAAATAAGCCTGATGCGAGATGTCAATTCATAGCATTTTTGATTTAACGAGTTGCAAACATCGCCATACCTTGACGTCTGATCCGGCAATCGGCAAATATGTTTAAACAAACCGCTGGTGTCTTGGTTTAATCAATCGAATACTTTTGAAAAAGTGGTACTCGTGCATTTTCGTATATCGCGATAGAATATTACAACAAGGCCGACTTATTAGTATACTGTTCACGAAATGATTAACAAAACTGAAGAAAACTAAACGGTGCAAAAGTATTTTAACTCCTCAAGCGTTTTGCGTCGTGTTTATACTAGTAGTACTTCGATGTATAACAACAACAAAATACTGCCATAATATATGACGCATGACGTACACACAATAAGAATATCATACTAACAAACACATCAAGTATAATTCAGAGAAAGTTTTGTGATCGAAAAAACTGTTCTGTTTTAATGTGATATAAGTTTGCAATATCCGTACTAATTCAACGTTCAAATCCAGGCCCACATAGCAATCGTTAACCCAAAAGCATTTTCCTATACCCAGCTGAGGAAAACTTCATATCAGTCTTTGTTTTGTGCTAGGCCTTCTTTCACGTGGTTCAATTTCAATTGTTGAAATTTAATTCAATGGCATACACTTCAACAAGAGGTGATGATTAACGATATTAAACAGTACTCAAGAACCAAATTGGGAAGACGTATCCTATCGATTCATCTCTAAACGAGATCATGATTTGGAGCCTTTTCCATATTCATATGTCAGCTTTAATGCGCCTTCAGTTGAAAATTTGCTGCAGTGTCATTTCCTTTAATCTGATAGATTATTTTTTCTCTTGACACCTTAACTTGGCACTGCCTTTTTTGATTGACGTAACAGATTATCCAACAAAGGTATTTGTTCGAAAGTAATTGAATTGATCGAAGTCATGATTTCTGTTATTTACTATAATGATAATTTTTATTAGACACTGGAAAAAAGTATTTTATTTACTTTGCATATGCTTTACCATAATACAGTAAAATATAAAATGCGCTTAGTTATCAATAAAAAGGATGTTCATATACAAAGGATAACTTTTTTAATCTGCTGCAGTTTTTTGTTTTTCTAAAATAAAGAACATTTGACAAATAATATTTGCTCCTTGTGCACTACATTTTTTCCGTATGTCTCAAAAAAAAGCTTTGTATTTAAAGTGAGTGCTGCATAGGCAATTGGTCACTTACATGAGCTTAATGATTTTCTATGAACATATAATGCATCAATCATTTAATAGAAAAACACACACAACTGTTGAAATGATTCTGTACACAACCATAGACAAATCGAACTGCCCACGATTTACAGGAGACTATACGCAACCCTGAATGATAGCACCACTAGCAGTAACTATTCGGTTAAAAACCGAAAACCTGTTCTTATTTCAACACATTATTGTCGTAGGTGATATAATCAAAAGTCACTAGCTTAAAAGTAATTACAAAGAAGACCCACATTTTATGGATAACATACAAGAAAAGTTCCAGCAATTTTATATTATTTATTTGGCAGGTTCTACTTAAGACTTTTCCTTCTGAGGTCCATTCATGTTTCAGTCGAAAGTGTTCGTAATATTGCAGCCCTTGAAACTGTGGGCGAAATCTGTTCTACAAATAGAAATTGAAGGATCGACAAAGGTTCACTTCAGTTCGTATGTGCATTAAATATTTTTTCTTACAACCATGCAAAGTTCCATTCACCTATCTCTAGCGGCGAACCGATTCTAAAACGGTTTCTGAGTGTTTCATTATTACACAAAAATAACGAGTCAAAATGTAAACCATGCATGCCTGAATGGGTAGTCGGGAACAATTATATACACTTAGCATTTCAATGAAAGTTGATTTATTTCGCTGTGTTGTTCAATCTGTTTACATTTTTCCCAATCAACTGTTATTGAGTGTACATTAGTATTTATAAGAATTGCCATCGATTAGATATAAACATGGATATGGAACCATGTGTGTATTGTTCAGTATCCTGATCAATTTTTGATCAGTATAAAGAACGCTTTATGTTGCTTAGCGTTTATGTGCAGGAAATATAAGATCTCGATCTCGATGTCTTCGGTACACATTTGTCTCTTCCATGACAAACAATATCTTAGCATGCAAGTTGGTCCCTTCCACACAAACTTGAAGCTCGTAATCAAATATTTACCAGCGACGTGCATGATTTCTTTTAGACATACAAAGGCAGCGGGTAAAAAGTTCACGTTTTCAATAGACTAGACCTGGACGTTCCAGCATATAGATTCAAATAATTATTTTGTTTGCACAAATAAATATGAGCCTCGCTCTGTGAAAAAGGGGTTTAATGCATGTGCGTAAAGTGTCGTCCCAGATTAGCCTGTGCAGTTCGCACAGGCTAATCAGCGACGACATTGTCTGCATAAACTGGATTTTTGCTAAGAAGAGACTTTATTAAAACGAAAACTATCATAAAGGCGGAAAGTGTCGTCGCTGATAAGCCTGTACGCGCATGGATTATTCCCCCTTTTGACACAGCGCGTCTCATATAAATTATCATTTTAAAACGTGAATCACGCTAAATTACAAACATATTACTCTTGCGAATTATAAAGTAACAAATACTAGATCGATCGATGATGATCACATTTCGCTTTCAAAAGTTAAGTTGCTTACTTAATAAAAACATTTCTTTATAAAAACATCTTTTCTGTTGTTGTTTAGTTTTGGTTATAAAGTTTCCTTTGAAGAGAGTTTGTACACCATCTTTCAGTAATCTAATTTTGAATATGTTTTATCTCTAGATTACTTGATTGATTTTGTTATATTAACTTAGTATTGTAATTAAATTTATTCCAAGACATTTTTTTGCAAATATTTATCTGCTACTTTTCTTGAACATATCATTTATATATTAGTTATTGTATTTAATGATAAACTGAAACACGTAAAAAAATAATTTGTTAAATTTTCCATTATGAAACACGAACAAATAGTTCTTAAATAACGCTTGAGGCGATGTTAGAATACAAATAATTTTCTGTTTATTGTTTTTGTTCATTCTTATAAATGTATATACATGTTTACTTATACGCCGAATAGATCAAACTTTGAATATATTCATCATGTTTTCACGTAAAAATGTGTTTTTGAAATAGGATGAGCTTTAAAATGCATTAAAAAGTGAAATTTTAAGGTCACGGTTTATTTCAACGTCTTTCACTTAGCTTATGTAAAAATTACAATTATTAATATTATTATTGTAATAACATTATTATAATTGAACATAAAATACTAATATCTTTCTAAGGAATAAGTAAAACTGCGTACTTTGTATCCAACTTTAAATATATATATAAACGTCATCTTTCCAAAAGTGTATTCAATATGTTAGCGTGTATTACCTGGAGTGTATTATGTGTGCTTCACGCTGCCCCACTTTAGTATTAAAAGGAACAATTTAAATCTTAACGAAACAATCGGCCAGAACATGGCTTCATACTCATATGTCATAGCATGTACCAAATTTAAAATTACTTTGCTGTTGTCGATGTCGATGGCGATTCTGATGAGCATTATGATTATATAGAGGATTTTTGTTGGATTTAGTGGAATATCGATTTAAATCTACGAGTGATCATTACAAATAATATTTTCACGAGTGGCGCATAAAAAAATCTAAAGTTTTTCTGTGATCACGAGTGAATTAAAATCGATATTTCATCGAAACCAATACATTTCCTTTTTGTTTTATGCTCACAAATGATATTTTTTGCCAAAAATAGGTAAAACAATGAAAATTATCGATAATTTTCACTGTTAATTTTCACGGTTTGAAACAGTGAATAAACATTTTTAAGTCACTGACATTTCTCTATGAACCGCCGGATAGCATTTTTTTAAATAGTAGAATATTAATAATACTAAAACTACTACTACTACTAATGATAATGATTATTACTGTTATTATTATTATTATGAATTAACTATCATCATCAGCATCTTCATGTTGATAGCGCCACTATTACTTCACACATTATAACACTGCTTTTCGTTGGTTATTGCCATTTATTGTTAAATGTCACAACAATTTTAATAACAATCAACCTTGAGCGACAATTCCCTGTTAAATGTCCTTTGTGTAGGCGTTATGCGTTATAGAAACGAAGAAATGGTATCCGGAGGGGTAACGGAAAGAACGGCAAGAACGTCAAGAACGTCACTAAAATCCTTAATGAAAATCCTTCATGAAATCAAAGCATCACACCTAGAAAACGGTCGACCTTAGATCGTTTCGTGTTTGTATTGTTTCTTTTTATAATTATACTATTTTATAATCCTTCGTGTCTGTTTCTTGGTCGAGTTAAGTGTTTTTACCTCGCCAGTGTGAGATTTATAATATACTATCATTCCCTGATCTATAATTATAATAAAAATCGATCCTACATATATGCGTAAGTGTTGTGCAAAACGCTTCTGGATAAAACAATCATTATACAGTTATAATCATACTTTACAAATAGTTCGCTAAAATTGTCGATTTAGACCAGTTTCACCTTTATGTTTTATCTTAAGTACATATCAGTAGCAATGGGTGTCTTTGGAAAAAAAAATCAACCACTTACTAGTCATAAGACTTCCAGAATGAAAGTTTTTTATGAAGTTATCTTCTTTTGGGAAAGTTAAAGGTTTCCATTTAAGTCATTGCAGAATCTTTATTACATATTAGCAACCATTTTTGTCTTCGTAAAAACCTGTTATTTCATGAGTGCAACTAGGTAGGCCTGTAACTATTAATACCATTTCTGCAAAAATAAATATAACACATATGTCAAGGTAATGCATACCAAAGCTAAAAATGAATTAAACCGGCTGGCTACCCTCGTCGCGGTCCCTTAGAGGCCAAATATAGTGTACTTATATTGGTTAATATCTATACGACACTCTCGTTGATTACCTGGAATTGATATATGATGAACACTTCAATAATGTTCTCGGTAAAAACGTTTACTAAATGTATCCCAGAACGAAGGTTCCAAGCCCACGACAAATAGTGGCCGTAAGCCAGTAGCCATCAATGATACTAAATAGGCTTTCTAAAATAACCTTAAGCAAAATAACAGACCTTTGACTTGTATAATAGCAGAGAAGAATCAAATTAATGAAGGGATAATAATAATAATAATGGTACTAATAATAATAATAATAATAATAATAATAATAATAATAATAATAATAATAATACAATTTTTATTATTATTATTTTATTACTACTTTTATTTTAATTATTTATGCATACTACTGAAGTATTTGATTTGAAAAATATTATCTTTTGTAAATAAACAACGTATTTATAGATTACCGTCGTTAAAAAATCCAAGGCCAAAAAAACTAATTTTTTTCCAATAAAATCGCCATAAATAAGGCTAGATAGTTCAGCCAAAAATTTGTTTCGTTATTTTTTTGACGATACCCGTGTTAAGTCTCGCTTAAATATAAGGATCTTTAAGGGCACATATTTAACAAATGTATACATGTTTTAATTTAATTTTTGAATAAGTTCTTGCTCATAATTTATTTTTACGAATATGACTCAACTTAGCAAAATGAATGAAAACTTAACCTGAAATATCAAAAAATATTTGTGACCGATGAGGTTAGTCGAAACCAACAACTTAACAACCAACCAACATTAGACCTTACCAATTGAACATCTTTTTCATGGGCAGGGCGAGTTCTCATTCATAGAACATCACGTCATTTTCTACTTCTATGAAATTAACCACATTTCATTCGTCATTAATGCAACAAACATTAAGTGGTTTAAAAAATAAATTGCAAGTTACAATATTTAAAACCGTTTTAACTAGTTTGTTTACGCGTCACCAACGTTGAAGCTGACAAAAAGAGTCATTGAGTCATTAGGAAATACAATCCTTCAAGGTAAAGCCTATGAGTATAGTTCAAATACTAGATTTATTCCATTTATAATTCATACCCACAATTATAATGTAAAATGATGTTCATGTATTTTATCACATGCTATACCTTGTTTTCAATATAATACAGACATTACGTATTTTTGTATGTGGTCGACATGTGGTCGCGGTGGTGTAGTGGATTAGGTGTCCGCCTAGGATCGGGAGTTCGTGGGTTCGCTCCCTACTCGGGGAGTGTTCACATCATCTCCTCCATAGACACCAAGTACTGGTTCTTCCCACGAAACGGACACGACAGTGTCCATATCTGCATATGAATAGGCCTTCCTGTAATAGTCAGCAATTGACTGTAGGAAGTACGATGTAGAAGTAGAATACAACATTTTTAAGCGTTTTCATTGGCTACAGAATCAATAACTAATGAGTCGCATGGATTTATTTTGGTGAAATGACGTCGTCAACATGAAATGACGTCACGATAGTTAACAACTTTTAGATCTATCAGCATTTGTTTGGTAAATTAAGATGTATTTTATTTAGTTTAAAAGCATGTGATAAAAAAGATCTGACACTCGTTGTCATATCATGCCATAATTTTATTTAACTCCTCCAGGAAATTCGTTAGTAAAGGCTCGCTTGCTAACAAAATTCCTGAACTCGTTTAATAAAATATGGTATGATATGAAAACCCATGTCAGATCCTATATATATTTATCGGTATATATGTCACTCTTCATTATAACAATGCATGTAAACATCAGCAAAAAGCTTTCGTGATTTAATATTTATGAATCTTATTTATCTTCAGTTATAAACTCATTACGATTCACGATTATAGACGACACTGTTTCAATTAATACAAGCGTCCGCAAGCAACAGTAACACGTTGCATTTTAAACTAAGGCCACATTTATGCCAATCTCTTTTATAATGGTATACCTATGCATGGTCAACGTCTTAACCTAAATGACATCGAAATAGACACGAAATAAAACACGTATACTATTATAATTTCACTTTGATTATTAGACAGAACGTAGAGAGGTCATTATGTTAATATCAATATTGTAAAAGATACATAGTCCCATTTCAACAGTTGGGTCAATTTCGAGAAGTCACGTGTATAGACAATACATAGTCCCATTGCAACAGTTGGGTCAGTTTCGAGAAGTCACGTGTGTAGACAATACATAGTCCCATTTCAACAGTTGGGTCAGTTGCGAGAAGTCACGTGTATCAGTCGTTTACTTTAATATGTTTAACTGTGCGGATCAGACATACATAATACATTCTTTCGGTTCCTTTGAGTAAAAAAATGCTCTCAAAATGAAAATACAATTTGAAGAAACAATAGCGGTTGAAAGAAGTAATATAGATTTACACAAAAACAAATGGCAGAAATTTGTCACACGCTAACACGATCTTGTCTTTATAATAATATTCCTTTCCGTCTTACCTTTTCCTTTTTTGTCTACTGAAACTCATTAGAAATTAAAGCGTAACTTTCTAATAAAACGTTTATTTAAAGCTCATCACCCCCCTTTTTTACTATCGTCCTCCTCTTTTTATTTTTTTTATATAATATTTTAGCATCATCTCCTAAAAATTGACTTCAACTTTTATGCAGAAATTGTATATTATATGAACATACTTCAATAACAATAATTGATATCTTAATGTTGTAAATGTATAACATTGTTTTTCATATGTATACGAGATGTGTGTTTAAATTGAATATTTTTTTTTTTAAACAAAATCAAAATTATCAACTATTCTCCAGTTGTCCCATTCTAAAATGTGAAAATATGTTGGTGTCGGTAGATTATCGATCTGTTTTTATTGTATCGTGATCGAAGAAAATAAATGTTGATTTCTCTGATCACTTGTAAATTAAAATCGTTAATCTACAAGTGGACAAAAGTGAGGGGACGTCAGACATGCCTGCCGTTGTGGAGAACACCATTAACAAGGTGGTGCCAGACATGACTGTCGTGGGGGACACAAGTCAGATGGGGGGGGGATCAGTCATCCATGTTATATTGGAAAATACAGAGCAGAAGGGTGTCAGTCGGGCAAGTTATCATTAGGGACACAAGTGAAAGAGAGCGTCGGACATGCATGCTGTCGTCATGAAAGCAAGCACAAGTTGACGTTAGCTCTAACTGTTGAGGGGCTCACAAGTCAGGGAGGCGTTGAACGTGGCTTATTGATTAATTTAGAAGTGTTGTCCTCAGAATAACAATACTTTACTCTTACTGGCAACTTTGCGTTCCATTCGTTGAGTGTGTACATTTAAATTCAAAACAAAGTATGTGTTACAAAATATTTCTTCTTAAAAATCTTTTTAAAAAGACGAACACACTTTGTCATACATACATACAATTATATTCTGGTTCGTCGTGGAATCTAATGGTCTTATGTCTTGCTGGACAGTTTAAACGTGAAATCTTGGATCGACCCTCTTCTCATTTCAAAGAAGCGAATGCCGAAAGATTGTATTATCGATTTTTGAAACTAATTTATAGGTAGTGACCCTTTTATTCAGGCAAATACTTTTCAATATGCTTATTTACGTTGTGTTATGTTTATTGTTGCTATTGACATTATTTCCATTATTGATCATTATTTTATGCATAATTCCTAATAAACTGAAAAGCATTTTGTTTTAGAGAAATCACTTCCAATGCCGTCTTAGAATCAAATAATGAAGGTAAACACAAAATAGCTTTATTAAATCCTTTGTTCAGTGTAACATGTACACAATAGTACTTGCATAATCTACATGCTAATGTATACTTTCAAGCAAACACAAACTAATTTGCCTCGAAGAATAACTGATGTGTTTGTATTACTTTTGAAACACATGCATGTATAATTATATTGTCAGTAGTCGCATTTGGTTAAAACAATACTTTAATATCACTTATTTTATATGCAGTTCAAATTTTTATTTTAAGTTCGACTAATCCACACTATAGTTTATTATTTAGGAACAAATATATATCTATTGGTGCCCTATGTTTTTTTTTGTTACACAAGAATGCACTTAGAACAATATGTAACACTTACAATACACATGCATTGCTTCTTCTGCTGTTCGAGTGACGTGACGTGTATATATTCATATAGACACATGTATACACTCACATTCATAAACTCACTTATACATATATATTACATTATCAAGTTGAATATGAATAACCCCACTAGATTAACAATAAGTAAGTAAACGGTTAAAAAAACACTCAATGTTTTAACTAATATGCAATATATACAAACCAATGTACTTGTATCGCAGAAACATATTGTATGAGTCATTAACTGTTTGATACAGATGTTTTCTTAATAGTAGTTCGTGCATAAACATATGTCAAAATATTATGATCAGCATGCGAGTCAAATATGTGACAGGCGTGATAAGAAACTATATACATACATGTAGTTACAAGAATATCTGAATCATGTTTCAGCACAAGCAAAAAGTGGAAATGACACATCTTAGGGGCAGTCTATTGTAGTAAATAGTGTTTTTGTATTTTAATTATGTCACGTTTGCCATATTCAACCATTTCCTAGTCATATTACGACGAGTCAATATCAGATAAATACATTCCATAAGTCTACAAAGTTCACATATTTATATGAGTAACTGACCACTTGAAACATAGGTATATGTATAATATTCATTGTATTATATAAATATGCATACATCAGTTCATTCCGTTTCGGGTATATCTTCGTGTACGTCTGGTAGTTCGAACTCATTATTGTCAATAATTGGAACAGTGTCTTCGTCCCTATGGGTTGTAATCAAAGGCCAAACGCGGAACAAAATCACGGCTTGATAGATGGCTATTATTAAGTTAAGAACCGTCCCGAAACCGAACAGGAACAGAGAGTATGGAAACACCAAAGTGAAATCGTTCCAATATTTGTAAACAGCATAAGATTCTATCGAAATTGCTGTAGTCCATGCAGAAAACGATGCTGAAAAAAATCACACAATAAGTCCATGGAAATGAATTAACAGAAACATAATATAGTTAAAAATGTCTCATAACACCAGCAAATGATACACAGTGGCTCCTGATTTTCCCACATTTTATTTTCAGACATACCTGATGCGAGCGTCAAGGAGAACGACACGAGGATACACGCTGTGTGGATGTGTCTCTGTTTCCTAGAAGTCGTTACCATGACGACAACAACTGACAGCAATGTCAACACAGTAGGGATCAGCGTACATACCTTAGCCTTAATAAGCCCTGTGGAAAACATCATATCTAAAGATTTATCGACATTAACAGTTCAAACATGTTAAACGTAGTGAAGGTCATTTTTAAATCTTGTAAACATTAAATTCGTGCTTGGTTTTTCTTTATTCATACTGCTGCGGTCATAACATCATGCTTTAAATCTAAAAAAAAATACTTTACTCTATATAACTGAAACATTTATCTTATAGATCTTGAAATCGTATTTTTTCTCAATGCCAAAAAACTCATCTGACTAATCTCTAACCAGTGTTAAATTATAAAATGTTTTTTGTTTCATTCTTTAATGAAGACATCCTTTACTGTACATTTTATTTCTGTTAAATAAGACATATATAACATCCATTTCTTAATCATTAAACTGGCTTCGAATACAAATAATTGTTTGCAATACGATCACTGATGTTCTCTATTCGTAACTGTATAATTGACTATGATGCATTTACCTCCTTCAACCCAGTTTATGCCACGACACCAGTCACAAACAATCCTATACCAGATTCCAAACTGGAACAGAATGTTTGCTTCGTCCTTTAACGCTATCCAACGGGGTGTCACAATTCCTAACACAAGCAACACCAAGGCGATGGGCAAAACCACTTTCGAAGCGGTTAAGCAATATCTTAAACTTCGAGGCATGTCGTTTTGCGGGGAATGTTCCCCCTGCGGTTGGCGGGCTGTGTCCTCATAAAACGATGACTTTATTCTCAATATAAATTCTATAGCATGAATCACGGCCACTGCTATAGTGTAAAAGGAACCCAATGCAAACAGAAATAATGGAAACGGAAAATGTAGGTTAAGATCTTCTCTCTTAATCGCAAAGATAATTTGATCAATGGCAGTATCCAATGCAATGGTGGCACCTATGACACCTGAAAAAAATCTCTGAAATATATATATATATATAATAAACTATCTATAGACATAAAGTGACATAAATAAATGCTACGCGAAAGAAGCATTTAAATCAATCTTTACGTATCATTTTTGTCAATGTATTGCTTATAAATCACATAAATGTATTTGAATTTTATAAAATAAAATAATCATTGCCATTGATTCAAATGACGTCTCATCCATTCCTTCATGTTACATATATCTTCTATAGTTTAATAACCACATCTGTTTTAAGGTACGTTACCTGCTAGTAAAATTGCAAAGAATGCAATCAAGTCGTGTCGTGAAAGGCTTGGTGTCTTCCTCACTTCCCAGAAATATCTAATCATCACGGATGTGCACAGAACCAAGACCAGTACAGCTACAACTTGAACAGGTATCCAGGCCATGATATAGTCAGTCCACCAATCAACACCTAAACCAACTAGACCTACAATGAGGATATATATATATACATTAAAAAAGCAACTCCAACGCAGTTCGTGTGTTATATTTTGGCATATGGGGTGTGATGTATAAGTCGGAAGCATAACTATATCGTCTCCCGTCGTTCTACTCGTCGATCACATGTTTAAGTCCATTTATTTATAATATATCGGTCATTTTTATAAATATCTGATAACGAGATAATATTACAGGTTTTGTATAATAGCACACGTAATTTACATCTGGTTAATTTGACTTCACCCGTGTTATTCTCTTAAGTGCAAAACTGTATACATCTTTCAATTGTTAATCGTAAATATATCCAGTGGTTGATGCGTTTGCCTGTAAATAAAACTTTTTGTATTCTTAAAACAATTATCAACTAAGATAATACATAACTTCTTTTACTATATGTGCGCCGTATACTAGAACACTGTCACTTGGAACCTCTTCCTCACAAGAGGTAAGGAAAACAAGGATCAGTTTGTATTGACACCGGCGCAGACGTCTGTATACCACATTCCTCTCCATCTTGACGTTTATGGACTTGGGCGCCACATAAAAGTGTCCCTCTTAACATAAGTAATTAATAAACTAAGATAATAAATGTATCCGTATCATTACTATGATTATACCGTATAATAGTTCACTGTCACTTACTTTTCCCCAGAAGCGGTAGGGAATATAGCGAGCAGGTTGTATTGATACAGATATCTGCATACCACAGTCCTTGCCGTCTTGAGAGATATGGTTCTGAGCGCCACGTCATATTGTCGAACTCGACGCCTTCGCTATTGTACCATCCTGGAATAGCATGCCCAAGAAGCAGCAACATACACGCGATTCCCAATACAACTAAACGAACTACTGTTAGTAGTCTTGACACGGCCATCACTTCCTCCTGCAAATATGAGTGTAAAGAATATGTACCGATAAACATTGTATACAAACTGAATACGATACATGTAAAATAGGTTTCTGTAGTTGATTCAGACGTGCATAGACGGTGAAACTTTGAAATAAGAAGGTTTGTATTCACTTTCGTTAAATTGGGAATACCAATGACCAATGCACAACCAATAACCGATAGAAACACAATTTTTCATCATTTGATGTTAATTTCTTATATCTTAATCAGCACAACGATTTGTTTTGCATTCAAGCATGAATTTAAGCCATGTATAGGTAAATAGCATCCCAAATGTATCCCTTAAGGGATGATTGAACATTAATATATGTTTAACTCCAACCCGTAGTAAAATATCAATTAAAAATGAGGATTTATACTCATATAAATTATAAAAATATTATTTCTATTTTATACAAAAATTCACAAATCTGACACATTAAATGATGAAAGATACAGAACATCATACTTTCTAATGTTGGCCTCATATTTAAACTATTGTCTTTGCACACGAACAAAGCGGAAAACAAAATGGGACTGAACGTTTTAAAGTTACAAAATTAATGAAACAAACAAACATATATAGCACCAAACAAGCAGTATATGAAGATACATAACTCATGGCAGACTGTAATTTCTATTTTAACAAGAATTATTATAATTATTAAAAAACAAACTAAGGCTCGAATAAAACCTTTTCTGGTCCTTTAGATTTATAACTGTATATAACAGTAGCATTTAATCAAACTTTACTTGCATATAAATAAAACACATGTAACGTAACATGTACACGCTTTGTTGTGTGCAAATTGATACAAATATTGTATACCTAAACGGGTTCATATATATGTAAGGGACTACACTTAAGATTTAATGATTAATAGTTAGTTATTGAAATAATTTACATACTAAAACCCGGTAGAGACGCGGGTCGGGTTATCTTGCGGTGTTTTAAACATACCTGCGTAATCTACTTGAAAAATTTGACAGTAAACATCTCTCGCTTCCAGTATGAATCGATGTTTGGTAAATAAATACCCCAAAACGATTTAAAACATCATTTGAAACCAAAATAGTGTACAAATCAATATTGAAATGAAATTTTCCTTTCAACTTTTTCACTTTTTGAGTTTGTCTGCTTGCGGGTTGTTTAGGTCAGCCACTACCAATATTATTTCTTTTTTAAGGAGGGTTACACAACGCAGTTTTTTTTTAAGTTTAAAGGTCAGGCTCTATTAACACTTTAAAGTTAAGTTAATAGAATTGAAGGCTAAGCTAAGCTGAAACTCAAATGTTTTTTTTTAGATTAGATATTCAAATCAGAGGATGAAGCCTTATGATAAGGACATCCCCAAGAGAGCTTTTGATGCTTCCCTTGGAGGAATGCCCTTTTAAAGAGCCTCAAGAGTGTGCAATGTCACTGAGTCAAGCTTAAGGGACAGAACAAGGCAAAATTATGATATTGACTGTAATCATGGGGCAGAGCTACTTTTTACCTGTGAAGAGGAGAGAAAGTTGGCTGATCATATTGTTTTTATGACAAATAAAGGCTATGGTTACTCTGTGACTGAAGTGAGGTGCATGGCTGCAGCCTATGCCCGTTCTCTGGACAAGAATGTAAGGGCTCGGACTGGTTATATGGGTTTATGAAGCCTTGGGCTCAACTTAAAGCTGTGAAGCTTCAAAAGATTGGTTGCAGCGAGCAAAGACGGCAGCGAATGATACAATTGACCGGTACTTCCGGGAGCTAGGCAGCATTCTGTATCGACATGGTCTGCAATGATTTGTGTGATGCTCCTGAGCGGATATGGATTGTTGACGAGACCAGTGTTTTGTCAGAGCATTCACCTCCCTTATAGTATGAGCACAAGATGCAAAGGTCCAAGCAATGACCTATCCACGGTCTTAGAAAGTCACTATGATCGGGGGTATAAAGTCTCTAGACAACCACGCCCCACCCTTTTATATTTTATATTTTCACATGGAAGAGGTTACAAGACAACTTTCTAGGATGTGCGGTTGCAAGATCCGCGGGAAAAATGTCAGACGGTGGTTGGATTAACCGGGGAATCTTTGAAGGGAACGTGACGAGCCATTTATCCCAATTTGCAGCCTTGGATGCGAACATCGATGTCAACCCAGTCACATTGATACTCCATGATGGATACAACAGACAACTCTCCCTGACACTGACCACATGGGTATCGGAAATAAATATTTATTTTTTTCTTCCCCCACATTCCAGCCACCTAACACAGCACTTGGACAATGTGGTGTTTGGACCTATGAAGGCGATCTACCATAGGGAATGTCGGACCGTCATGCATTCCAACCGAGGAATGTCCATAACTACAAGAGAAACCGCATGGCTCAATGCTAAACACTTCACCAAGGCATTATGCACAGAAAATATTTCATCAGCCTTCAGGATGTCTGGCAAATACCCATTCAGTGCCAGTGCCATTGATGATGTCCAGGTGCAGCGTATATATACCCTTATGCGCACATTGAGGAGAGCAACCTAGTCTCTGAGGTTGTGGCAGCACCAAGGACTGAAACCGATACTGCAACATTGTTTTTAAATGCATTAAAGATAGCACATGTAAGCATTGTCATTTTTTTTTATCCTACCAGTGAAGATTGTCGGGAATCTTAACCCGTAGGGGAATACTGATTTATTGCGCCAAAAGCAAGAACAGAGGGACTCCAAGATCCAAAAAGTCGTTGGAACACCTAAGGCAAAACAACAACAGCAGGCGCAAAAGCCATCGACATCTGGAATTTCAGCAAAACGAGGGAGGCCACTACTAAAGAAATATTAAGTGAACGAAAAGGTCTTCAATCCCGAAAAAAAAATATGTTTTATATTACCCGGTGCTTTACATGAACGAATATGTTTGTGCGGATACAATTAGATTCTGTAAATTGGTGCTGTACGTTCAATAATATTCCGTCATGAGCAAAGATAAACACAACAAGTTATGTTTAATAATAAGAATGCCTCAGATTTGTTTTTACTTTTTATTAACTTTTAACAGTGGAATCATTACAAAGTTTTCATTTTTATCGTTTTTAAAATTAATTTGCGTGTACAGCCGTACTTTTTTTACCAGCAACTATGACACAAAGATGCGGGTTCCAATGAGAAATGCCAGTACATGTACATCTTTGATTTTCAAACACCATCTACCGGAGTATATTAAAGTGTTTTTTTGGGAATTCACATTACATTTACTCATGAATATATAACATGGTGTTGTTGAAATACATATTCTTCAGATATTAAATATATTTTGGCATTTTGCGTAAGTTGTTGTGTAGATTGTTTGTTCACATCAATTTTGTTTGTTGTATTTTTTTTCTCATTTCAACCAAGCTCTTTTTTTAAATAATATTATTTCCATTACAACTTAGTATGACCTTTACTTGTGATCTTTGGACATAGGATAAAGAAAGATGTTACAGTCTTGAAAAAATTGGATTTATGTTGTAAAAAACAAATGTACATCTATGTGAAAATAGGCAAATTGACAGTTATTTATTGTCGTAGATCTAAAAAAAAAGTGTATGATAAATGATTCTGCTTGAACTAAACTGTTTTTCGATTAATAACTTAAACAGATTGGTTGTTGATGCTGTGATTTTGCCGTTACAAATGAATACATTATATGTGGGTAACAAGCGATATTCGAAATGCAAATTAAACAATTATTCTATTGTTGTTTTTGTTCTAAATAAAATAAATATTCGTTTGTTTTACAACATAAGGAAACAAGTAAACAATAAAGCAAACGCTCAAACAATAAACAAATCAAATTGTTCTGCTTGTTAAATAGCCAATCTAAAGCATGTTTATCCCCCTTAAAACAAGTGAACATGATACTATGAAACTAACGGATATAACAACAAGTTGACATGAACATGTCATGAAAATGCAATTCACATACATTTCATAGCAAGCTATAATATCAAACTGGATCGACTGCTTTCAACGTCTGCAAAAGAATTAAAACTATATACCTCCAACAAGTATGTTAAAATGGGTCACACACAAACGGCATACAATAACATTCTTATTGGACAACTACACTTCTTTATAAAGAAGAAATATGACACTGAAAGATTTGTTTAGGGACGGATATCAATTACAAATAGCGTGACATACAACACTTGTGTACACTGCGACAGGGTATATCTTTCATACTCAAAAGCCTTCATAATCTTATTCCGATAGTACATTGACTGCTTGAGGCATTTGGTCGTTTCAAACGTAACAATTACATGGGTTTTATTATTATTGAATGGGTATACTTATAATTGTGGTGTAATAAGACCACTTAGGACTTCAACGGCCACACTTGTAAATGCCATTTTTGTTACTAAATTGGATTATCATTTGTTACTATAAACTTAATATGCTAAAATATTCTGTATACCCAATGATGGATATGACAACTAGTAGTATAATGTTTATTGTTAACACTATTTAAGGTAGTGCTTTAATAATTAACAGAGGTTATACTAAAACGTTTCAGTAATTATTGTCATTATATTATTTGCATAGTTCCCACACCATTGTCAGTAACTAGTATGTGGTATATAAGCAAATGGTATAGATACATCTACCTGTCATTATGATTATTATGATGTTAACATATACATTCGTGAACGTGGGTATAAAATTATAAAATTAAAGTTTTATTGTAACTGCTGTTAGAGCGATAGGAGTGTGCGACCCGAACGCTCGTGCGGCCCGAGCGATAGGAGTGTGCGGCCCGAACGCTCGTGCCGCCCGAGCGCGCTCATGCGTTTGGCAGTTAAGGATACGTGAAGCTAATTTGCGAGGCAAAACGAACCTAAACTCGCGTTTTTGTTGTTGTTCTTACAACAACGCCGCGTGGCAGAGATGTTAAACCCAATTAAAACTGAGTTCAAACTCGTGAATTTATGTACGATTAAGAACCGCATATTTAGAGCATACATTTATATTGTTTATGAGCAGCAATAAAATAGAATAAAAAATATCTACTTTAGCACTGACATATGTATATAATATTGGAAGAGAATTGCAGTTTATCTTTAAATTATGTCTTATGTGCAATTTACTTCATGTATTAACCCATTTTATAATAATGAAGCACAATATCATTCAACATACACATGTTCGTGGGCTCCACGCAAGACTATCGTAACTCACTATATAATATATAGTGAGTTACGATAGTCTTGCGTGGCGCCCACGTGTTGCAAGTTTAAAAAAATCATCGAAGCATACGGATTTTCCAGTATGAAAATAAGTTCTTCTGATTCGTCAATCCAGATGATTCAGTATTTAAATTCAAATATGAGAGATTATGATTATTCAGTGGCAAATATGACAATACTAGCGATTTTCAACAGTTCGTACAAACTAGCAAATAAATCTCATTTCCTTTTGGAATGTGATTTTCTTGCTTTTACATTGAGAACGTTTTCAATAGAAGTTTGAAATCATATGTTTAAATCTCATGCTCTGTTTACCTCAGATCATGTTGTCACATGCTGAAATATTTTACTGCGTAACCATTCATGTAAAGTGATTTCAACCAGAACGAGAATGATTAATGTTTTGTATGTGTATTTTTGTTTAAAAAAGAGATTTATTTATTTAATAGAATTGTTTCAATAAGATTGCTCAGATTCGTGTTTTAAACGACGACAAACTTTTAAAAAGGTCGTTTCTATGAGTAATAAATGTCATACCTTCAACAATTGTCGTTCCTACTATTCCACACGCACAATTGTCCCAAATGATTCTTGTTCGTTCCACGTAAAGATACGTGTTTGTAAAATGTCTCGATTTCCAAAAATATTTCACGCGAACAGATTTCTTTTTAAGTCTCAAATGAAGCCTAAATGTTTACTCCTGTCAAACTCCTATCGTTTACTCCTGTCAAACTCCTATCCTGGCACGAAAATGTCTACTAACTGTCTTAACTTTCGCATATATCAAGTTTACATCCGGGTATTAGTGTAATATACGATAGCCGTATATTGCCATTTTGAGTTTAAAGTCAATTGATAAACGTTAGATACTACTTGCCTGCAGGGATAAGCGCTTGTTCGTATTCTGCTCGGATAGCGAAGGAATATTTCATTCACGGTAAGTACACGGTAAGTACACGCGTGAATGATCGAAGAAAGAAATAGTGTGGAAATTGTGTTTTTTTTATATACTTCGTGAAAACACATTTTACAAGTCTTAAAAGGACTTCATATGGCATTTTGCAGTTGGTTTTACAAACTCTCACAATTTCAATGTACCAGAGTTAAGAGCAAAATAACAATTGTTCCTTCTGAAGATGACCTGTATTCTACCCAATTGAAAAGAATTGAAATAAACATATGTCTTTTGATTGTTTTAATCTACTACGAGATCGAACTAACTGACATATCTACATGCTAAACAATTCGTAAAGTATAACAGAATGCATTAATATCAATAACTAAAGGAGAACTACTTTGGTTACTATAGACATGACATATTTAGTTATTTTATGGACATGACATTATGTGTGTGCCTAACCAAAACTTTAAGCCAGGCGTACCAATGTCCTGTCGGTGATCCGGATTCTGGCCACAGCAATGTGTTATTGCTCAATTTATTATGTTTGATAGTTAATGCTAAAGCCCCAGTCTCACTATTGCCGATGTAGCCCCGGTTCATCCCGGTTTGATAGAGCCGGTCGACCGGGGACTACCGGGATGGTGAATGGTTATTTTTTTTAGCGCAGTCACATATTCCCGGTGCTGCCCCGGTACTGCCCCGGTACTGCCCCGGTTTACATCCCGGCAGAGTCCCGGTAAGCCCCGGTTGATCTTCGGTTTATCCCGGTGACGCCCCGGTGAGTCCCGGTCGTAGCCTGTATTGCCCCGGTCGAGTCCCGGTCGTAGCCGGTAGCGTCCCGGTGGAGTCCCGGTGAAAGCCGGTTGCGTCCCGGCAGAGTCCCGGTGACATAACAAGTAACAAAATGTGTTAACACATTGAATTTTTATCAGTTGCTACAATGCCACCAAAGGGGTCGCAAGCAAAGAAAATAACAAGTTCATGTGCAGACTAGGAAGATTCAAATGCAACCATGCCTAAGAAGGTTGCACGAGGAAAACAAGCCAAAAGGTTCCCGCCAATAGAAGTTTATTCCGTTGCACACGAGCCAATAGATCAGAACGAGGAGTCCGATACTAACTCTGAGTCTCAAACTTCTAAAACAGATTCTGCTATGGATGTTGCACCTAATAAGAAGGCTAGAACAGCACCTCTCTTGCTGTCAGACGACCAGGAGGAAGGTCTTGCAGACTGGCTGAAAGCTACGACTTTCTGTATGTTAAAGGAAAAAAAGAATACAAAAACACAAATTTGAAGAAAACAGTATGGCAGAAGAAAGCTGATGAGTAAAACGTTGAGCACAAGTCTTTGTTCACGGGGTACGAGTCCATTAGAACAAAAGTAGGCAAGCTGATGAACGCGCCGAGTTGTTCAGCCGCTGCAATACTGACGGATAGGGATCGATTTATCCTCACAAACTTCGGTTTTCTGAAGGCGCATATATCACAAATGCCATCCCGACTTGCCGTAAGCGTAAGTGACATTCTTTAATTGAAATCGTTATTTATAACACAAATCTGTAAAATAGAAAGTGATAAAGTTCTTGGTTCGATTTATTATGCCATATTTACAAGTTATATTTTCTCAAAACGAATATCTTTTTCAAACTTAGTATTTGGAACGTATGATCGTTAAGGTTTCAATTAAGATTTTGATAAAGAGACTTCATTACATCATTATGTTTTAGTACATGTATTATATTTAATTTCAGATGGAAACTAAAATACAAGCAACGGGAGCGTGCGGTACAACACCCAGAACCGCAGACCCTTTAGAATCTGAAGAAGAATTGTCGGACGACGTGGTAAGAATAATAGCGTTCATTTCTTGTTGATACAATTATTTTCATACGTCCTACATTTATCAACTAATATAAACTGGAAACAAAACATCACATAAGTTGTTTGAAAATTCATAATGCTATACACTAGTTCTATCTTCTAAGGGAATTCCGACAGTGACATCACATTGTTTTTAGTATGAATTTATATTGACGCCACTGTCGGGATTCCCTTTTTGGATCGTAGAATGTTAGTTAAAGGTATAAGTATATACAATGTACGCATAAGATATATACGATTTTCTGTATATTGAATCAAATATATTTAGTGGTTCATTACAATGGTAATAACCATTTTTGTTATACGTTTTGTTTAAAGTGTATTTACTAGCGAATTAATATCTTATCAAGGAGCACATGCATGCATGATTGTTTGATAAAACACATAATTATGAGTATCATTTAAATGTTTATACGCCTCCCCTTCATAATTTATGCAAACATTACAATTATTTTAATGAATTTGTATCTGTAGGATGATGCCAGCTCACAGGACGAAAGTATGAGTACACAGCAAACTTCAAGCACCACCGATGTTAGTAAGAAGGCAAAGCCCAAGTCAGGGCGACGAGACAAGCAGTCCAAGGAGTCTGTCATGGCTACATTGACGGAACACCAAAAGGCAAACTCGCGACTCCAGACACAGATTCAAAGCATGCTATCTCCAACGCAGGTAACAGCACAACAGTTATGGGGGTCTTGGATCGGCACAATGTCCGAATCATTTCACCTAACACTTATTGACACTTTTTATGGGGAAACATTTCAACTTTTTCAAAGGTTTTCTTAGCAAAGTAGTCAGCTCAATGCTCAACAACAGCCGTTCGTGTTCAACCGGACCGCTGGAAATATGAGCCAGAAAGGACAAAGTCAAGCAGGTCATTTCTATACTGAACTTCAATCCCAGACGTCCGATCAGGCTCCCAATATGCAACGGTTCAATCAAAATATAAATATGCAATCCGATAACGCGATGTGGAACACTGCAACACCAGAAGCCGGAATGTTGCAAGCCCAACAAGTTAGTCAGAGTAAAAGTGCTAACGACTAAATGGCAACGGGACTACATATGACAGGACTGCAAGATCTCGTTGATAAGTAAAAAATGCGTTCACTCAAACTAAATTTTGTGTTGTGTAATAAGCTGGAGCTTATGATTCTGAAATTAAAATTGTTTTATTGTGAAAAAACACACGCTTAGTAAATAATTAGGCATTTGTCTTACAGTGTTATTATAATTATTACATATGCAAAAAATATATATCTGAATGGTGATTGACTCATAACATTGTTTTTAATTGCAATGGACCTTTTTCGGATGCATTGCCCTGACTTCGTGAACGTTGTTTGGATTATATTAAGTGTTGGTACCTTTCATTCATAATAAAGTTATGTTTAGTTTCGGAATGGATAACTAACCCACAGATGTAGGGTAAACTCAATAATAATTGGCATTTTATTATCTTAAATATATATTTTAATATACGTGTAATCTAAAGTATGATTTAAGAAGTAATAAATAATATGTACGACTTTTGAAATGAAAATATGAGACAAGTGGTCTTGTTAAACCATTTATGTTATAAATCGCTGCTGAATAAACATACATAAATAGAAAACTAATTGTATTGTCTTCAATGAAAATTATTGCTAAAAATATTGTCACACGATATTGTTAGTCTCCTGGAATATATGATCGACTTTCAGCTACAACATTGTTTCCGAATCCTTAGTGTATTCAAATACAATTCATCTGCCATGGAATTTCGCAAATTGGACTCATGAAGTTAGTACTATAGTTATACCTTTGTTCTTTTGCCTTTACTTGGTTTCGTCCCTTGCGTATCCGGGCAAGGTCCAATAGCGGTGGGTTATTCCTCCAGGTACCAGGTATCTGTTTATGCTGAGCATCCTCTTGGTCCAACTCGGCATTTTGTAGAGCTGGATAACGTTACCGCAAGTTATGTAAGCAGACACATGCTTACACTATGGAGCTAACGGTGTTCGGCCTCTGACGCATTGTTGTGAAGAGAACTTGAAATCGGCTTGTCAAAATCCCGAAAGCGTTCTCGACGATCCGTCTAGCCCTGGAGAGACGGCAGTTGAATACTCTCTCTGGAACACTCAGTTTCCGCTTAGCGTATGGTTTCATTAACCAGGTCGTTAAAGCAAATTCATCATCAACTACTATGAAATAATCTACATTTTTGTCGTCACCAGGTAACGGCGTGCACAGAGGCAGTCCAGCTGTACCGTCTTCCAAACATTCTTTCAACTCACCGTTTTTGAAGACCTGGGCATCCCCTGTTGAGCCAGGTTTTCCGACATCGACACATATAAATTTATAATCAGCATCCATTAATGCCATTATAACTATCGAGTGAATTTTCTTGTAGTTGAAATATTCGGAACCACCATTGGGAGGACACATCAAGGCTATATGCGTCCCGTCAAGTGCACCGATACAATGGTTTGACTGCCACTTTGAAGCGAAGAGATCAGACTTTCTTTTCCATTCCTCCGGTGTAATTAGGCAGTCTAAAACCTCTTCAGCTAATTCCGAAACAATGGCTTAACATACCTATAATGTATAACACAGAGGTTGTCACACAGTATATATTCATACCACGATTATATATATAATTTAAGACAAAAGCATCGTCAACTTATCATAATATTTGCCGGCGGGTTTCATCAGGGCAATCGATAAACAGACACTATACAAATGGCGTCAACATTATGTTTGAATACCTATTTCAATCAGTATTAGCAAAAAGCATAATATTACAATAACAAGCATATTGTTTTTAACTGTCGTCAAGATAATATTAAATATTACAACAAAAAACATGGCTTTGCATGGTACTATTAACTCACCTCAGGAACGAAATTTGAGATAGTGTTGTGAGCTACCCTAAAGCCGTTCATCAACGAGTGGTAATTGTCTCCACTGGCTAGGTGGCGTAACGTTATTGCCAACTTCAGACCAGGTTCAAGAGCCTTTCTGAAACAGGTGTCCTTTTTAGTAATATGAGGCTCAATTCTCAGGAGTAATTCATGGAACATTCGTGGATCCATTCTCACGAAGTTTCGAAAGGCTGGTTTGTCTTCTATCCTTAATTCTTCTAAAAGCGTAGTATATTGTCCACATTCTAATCTTCGACGCAACCAATGTCTAATCCACACAGTTGTGTCTTTTCTCCTTCTAGGTGCCTGTTGTCGCTCCCTTTCCATGGCGATGCTACACGTTGTTTGTTGATAACTTAATTGGAGCTGATAGTTCATTAATAATAAATGATTTCTATTCCGATTTCTAAAATAATTCATTTTACTCTTACATATCGTAAACACTACCTAAACCGTTCAGATAAAACTATAAATGATACCCGCGTTTTTAATGTGAAAGTACTATTGATATGACATATGCAGTAACACCACCGGCATAAACCGTAGCTCTACCGTGATAAACCGGCTACAACCGGGGCTCCACCGGCACGAACCGTAGCTCTACCGGCATAAATTGGTGAACCATAGCTACACCGGGACTCTGCCGGCATTCACCGGGGCTCTACCGGCGTCAGACCGGGGCGTTGCCGTAGCTCTACCGGGGTCAATATCATCCCGGGTGAGCCCCGGCAAAGACCTATCAATATACAAAGATAAGCGTCTTCGGGTTATCGCGGACTTTCGCCCGGAGACGAGATTTCAGTCACGTGACCAATGGCTAGGTACAACGAATATTTCGTCTGTATCGGATCGTCAGTAAGGTGTCGATCGATTCGCAAAATATCAACGGTTATCAACTCAAATGAACGCAACTTGCTGATGTATTATGTATTTGGTGGTACAGAATACTGCTTTATATAATTAAATTTAATTCTTATTTGAAACAAATAAACGGTTACGTATTATTTAAATGAGAATGTTTGCGGTATTATCACACAACTTTGATGTGTCAATTAAAATAAATCACACACCAAATTGTTTAATTTAGCAATTTATTCCGGCTCCAATTTGATACAACAATTATTACTTGTATTTAAAGGATGCCTTTAAAATATTGTAAAGTATTTAAATAAAAGTTCTGTTCTGTTCTAAATAAAGGAGCGATCAGAATCTTATGACAAACAATTAATAAAAGGCAGCATTAATTGGATGTTTGTTTTTCATTGTAATTGCATTATTTTAATTTTACTTATCAGAAGAGCCATTTACATGTGATTATTTGAATAAAGTTGTGAACAACATTTTCTTATTTTGGAGGGCATCTATTCTTGATCTACTCTAATTGGATGTTTGTGTTCTTTGAACTCTTAATTGCCGCTAAATTCCAAGCACGATTTTACCAATTATAACTTTACCACCTAGAGTACATGTATTTAAATCTTCAGACCCGTATAATATGCCATTTTCCGATATTTAGCATCTCGGTACAGTTATTTAGTCGCTTTTCTTTGTGTCTTCACTATGTCTAAGACGGATATCTAATCCATACTGTGTCTGCCATATTCAACTTGAGATTAATCTATTGATAAGGTACACTTCAACACCCAAACAGCCATAAATAACATGACACAATTGGTAGTTATGTATGGAATAATACACAACATTGATGTCAATTTGACATCTTTCTTGGATGGTTTCCATGGATATTTAGGAAAGTTAGTGAAGTAAGAAAGGAATCCTTCCTACGTGTGACCTTAAATTGAATACAAATAATAATCTTCTTTCGTGGAAAACCAATATGGCCGAACCAAATATGTGAAAAAAAAATACTTAAATTAAAACTTGCATTATTTCATTATTTATAGGAATATCACAATGAAAATATGGGCATTCATAAAATTTAATCTGCACTTTAAAATAACACCTTAAATGATATGATCCATAGGGCATGTTTTCAGTTTTAGTCACTTCAACGATGTATTAGAATTTGTAATCATCATTAGTCTAGGAGTAGAATTTGTGCCTGTTAAATAATAACATTTCCTCAAACCAAGCCTTTACTTATAGCAACATGAAACTGCAACAAAATAAGTCCAAAATTGACCAAATCTATCCATAAATAGCAAAGTAACAGAAAAAGGCGTCCAAGCTGTTTTCACAGTCTTCACTTTTCAATATTTATCTGTCCGAAGTATATGTCTTACATGAAGAGATATTCAAGTGTGTACTAAATATAGTGCTATGAGTTTAGTCTACGCCTGTAGCAATATGAAAATGAAACAAAATAAGTCCAAAATTAACCAAATCTATTAATTATAAAATCTCTATCTATTGATATTGCATTTATGTTAATATTTTCATAACTTAGTAAAGTTTATTGACATACTTCATGTCTTGCAAACTGGAGTTTGAGAAATCATAATGATACTGTATATTCACTATGACACAAGTGGTAAAAATAAATGGCTATTTATGACACTGACAAGGAAATGCGAGAAACTGCCTTAAAAGCACCTATTATTATTTTAAAGAGCGGGGAAGATTGTCAACCATTGTAGACTATTATAAAAGAAATACCCAATTTCTCACCATTTATTGATTATTACCCCCCTCATTGTTACAAATAAATAAAACGTAACGTCAATGTTGGTCAACATCACTCTCCTCAAAGAACTACCTACTAACTGCTTATGATATTCATATAATTATAAATATCACTTTTTTATGAAAAAAAACAAACATTTTAAGTACCTTGGAAAATGTGTAGGTCGCAAAATTTACTGCGCTCCATTTAGTGACAGCATATGATGGGAGTCTCCAATCTCCAGGGCACCAACTGTCTGTAGACTCTCTTGATAAGAATTTTAGATATGCACTGACAATCTGCAAAATACCATTGAAGGACTGTATCAGATTTAGCTACAAATTAAACCTTCTTTTAAATTGTATATGTTTATGAAACAAATCACATTAAGAAACAAATGTTAAACAAGGCCTGTAATACTGGGACAAACTGAGAGACAGACACTGAGTCATTTCAATAAGCCTTATTTTAAGTTATCGACGACTCATAGGCCAGTAAGTGAGTTACGACTCGAAAGAATTTGTAAAGTTCGTAAACGAGTAGTACGACTCGTAAGCCAGTTGCTTTGAAAAAAGCACTTAATCGAAAAATGCAACTTGTTTACAAATCATAATTTGCTATTGTTGGTTTATTAAACATGCAGTAAAATTATACATGACAATTCTTCTCCGCGTACTGTTGTGTTGAGCAATAAATCCAAATGAACATGGCATTTCGTACTTTTACCAATCGACTTTAAATTGTTATTTATTGGACATCTCAATGTACTATAATGAATGCTAGTGTTTAAGATGTATAGAACTCAAATATGCGATATCTGATCATGTCAATTTTATTACCGGCCTTCTATGAATAACCACATTCAACTATAAATAAGATAATTGCACTGCGACGCACCTATTGCACATGACTGCTGAAAGCGGAAGAGATATTTAAATATTTATTGGCTTTTAAACACACTCAATGATTGAAAAGGTCTTCCAAAACATAATAGCTGTATTTTAAAACATGGTTTTCCACGTCGTTGAATGCATTCATTGCGGCAGTTGCAAACGAATATGATTACCGATTGCAACCTAGGACTTCCTTTACAACCCTGCAAACTGCGCAATTCAAAAACTTGAAACACTACACCAAAGTTGTTTATACGAACAGTTCATTGTTCAGTGTGCTCGATCTGGCTTAAATCTTTTTAAATATTGTCCTTGGCCTAGTGCAATTTAAAGTGCACATGCTTATGGTAAAGTTAATCAAAGTGTAGATAACTGCGTGAATTGTTTAAACATTTTAACCATATGTTCTATGCATGTATGCCCATAGATTAATATAATGACAATCGACGAAATCCTTGATATTACGATGTGTGTGCATGTTTAGAGGCTAATAAGAAAATGATAATAATAAAAAAATAAATCGGTTGCATATCAGGGGAAATAACCAGTTTATACAGCGATTAATTGAAGTCTACATTTATGTACTCATGATCACAAAAGGTCGTTATATTTTAAAGGGAGATGTTCACATTTTTCACATCGCGAAATTTTATTACCGAATATAATGAAAATATGAACTATTTTCAAGTAATGTAATATAACCTAAATGGAGATTTATTTTTCCAGATTCCCGAAGTATCAAATAGTAAGTGAACTAGCGCTACCGAAAATATAAACATGTATGTATGTTTTTATTCTTAATAAAATATATACGTCAATTGATGTTGTTAACTAACACAAACGGTACATGGATTGCATGGAATTTTTTTGGTAGCGCTATTTCACCATACCTCATTAGTTTGTTGGCAAAAGTCAATGAAATTTACATATTATACTAACTAATTATCACGGACTTTATATATAAGCTTAAAATACATGAATTCCATAAAGCGCGATTGAAACGTAATGCCATAGAGACCTCAGTAAGTATGTGTGTTAAGCGCATTTAAATTTGGTTTAAATGTAGTTGATAAATATAATTTACGGCAAATTTCACGTGACATCGACGTCACATATCAACGTTACACGTAGGTTGAATATTCAATTTATATAATATATAACGGATGTTTGAGGCGTCAGCCTTTTGACCCAGAAGTACTCGTTAACTGCGATATCATTTTTATAAATTTCGAGTGTTTTTTATCGAATAAATGTTAATTGCAGTACATAGTATACATGATATGCATTGATCAACTGACATAAATTAGTTCAAAAAGCAGAGCAAGATATTTGCCGACTTATGCAAACACGGGTAAAATGCGACAAGCGGCATTCGCGCAGTCTGGTCAGAAGCTACCATTTTCTCTATTAAGTCTGGCGAGGTTTCGTGGTTTTATTTGTAAATAATAAATAGACATAAACAGTAGCATACGTCTTACAAGAAGAGATATTCAAGTGTGTACTAAATATAGTGCTATGTGTTTAGTCTACGCCTGTAGCAATATGAAAATGAAACAAAATAAATCCAAAATTAACCAAATCTATCCACAAATAGCAAAGTTATACAAAAATATTCGATAATACTACCCTTAAAGTCAATAAACACAGGTGTGAAAACGATAACGATGATGGCAATTATTTTACACAATTCGGCTTCAAAAGACGTCTGCTCGATTGATGTCACGTGATAAAGATCTCGGTTCCGCCGCTTGAATTTCCGATACTTTCTATTGGTCTGAATGGTTGTTTCCAATCTTTCTATATTGATAGCTCTTTGGCCCCGTTCGTGCCAGTGGAGCTACGGTGATGCCCCGGTTGTTCCCGGTGCCGCGCCGGTTGTTCCCGGTACGTCCCGGTGACCCCCGGTTCATGCCGGAGGTATTAAACATTTAATAGTTTGCCGTTGGAGCCCCGGTTGTCCCCGGTTCATCCCGGACGTTCCCGGTGGAGCCACGGTTCATCCCGGTAGACCCCGGATCACGCACCGGGGCTCCACCGGCATCGCAAAATGTGATAGTGAGACTGGGGCTTTACATCTTGAAACGGAAATACATGTTCTCAACAAAACAAATATTGTATATTATCCATTAATAATAGTCATTGTTCATAATATAATCACTTTATCATTTAAATTTGTCTGAACATAAACAGATACATAGTTATAAGTTATTTAACAAAACACTCATCACGCTGCTATACATTAGATTTATTTCATCACAATGTCCGTATACTGTTAAACCAAAGGGACGGTTTGGGGTTAGTAGAGGGGTAGAATATGGATATGGTAAAGTTCTACAAATTTGTTGAACATTCCTCGGTTGCGATAGAAAGCACTACACCTCTTGTTTTTGTATAAGTTATATAAGTATTTATGTTAATGTTTTTATTACTGTTGTCCATAACGTGCAAATAAATGGAATGTATCTCAAATATGGTTGCATATACAAAGAACAATTGACTAAGCATGTGTTATGCAAAATAAAACAATATTTTCTTGCGCCATTGTATGTTATTTTATTTTTTATTTTAGTTTTTGTTAACAATATGAATTGCATATTAAAAAAAACAAAAACAACACTATTTCTCTTAATCTTTTATAGTCTATGCTTGAATCCCCTTTTTTATCTTAAAGTTTTATAGTCCAGTCTGGATTCCTCTTTTTGAATAGTTTTTAAGTTTTACTTGTTAGTTCTTAAGTGTACGTTCTCTCTAGTACGTTCAAAGTGTAAGTTATAACGTTTAAATTTGTATGTGTGTGTTCTTACTTGAACGTTCTGAATTGAAAGTTCTAAATTGTAAGTTTTAATGAGTAAGGTGTAAAATGTAAGTTCTAGCCTGACAGTTTTTACCTTAGAGTTCAAACTTGTAAGTTCTTTACAGTAAGTTCTAACATATAAGTTCCAAGTATTAACGTTTAAGGGTCAATGTGTTATAAAGTCATATAGAAGTTTATAGTCCGATTTAATTTTGAATACAATCTTTACTTCAAAACAATATTAGAGCCTACTATTGTAAATAGTTTTGCATATAATAATGCGTATACGATATGTGCGTCAGGTAACATATTTAAAAGTGGCTAAAATGTTTGAAATATTACTAAAATGTGCAGTCACATCAACTTGAGGTTTACGTCGCACTTGAGGCGGGTGATATAGCTGTTCTTTGGATAGCTTTGTTTTATTTGTTAAGGATGTAGCTCAACATTAATTTTGCTATCATTACTGTTATTCCTATTAGGAAAGTATAACGAATTGGAGTTCCACCCCACTAATTATTGCTGCCATTGTTGCTAGAATGATTAAACTCCACAATCTTATTAATATTAATGCGAAATTGTGAACCTGTGGACTTTGATGCGTTTTTTTAAACTTAATGATTCTCAGCATCTTGGCTTGTGCACTTGGGTATTATTTTGCAGATGTTTTGACATCAGTGGAGTTAATTTAATATCTGTATATATCTTTATCACAAACTAAAACTGCCAGACAACCTCCGCAGAAGGATAAGTGACAACACTGTTAATTTTCATCATACGCATTTGTTTTTATTGAATAATCACATGATTCGTAAATGTTAAGTTAAACCATTCTGGAACGTGTTATTGTTACAATGTCGGTTGTGTATTGTAATTTATATTTTGCACGATTTCAATATAAGTTGTGTCTTGCGTTTGATTAAACTTATCATTAATATGCACGTCAATGGGGATAAGTGACTGGGGTTATACACTCGTGTTTGATTTGATTTACAGTTTTACTACAAACAAATATATTAAACCTTAGATTAAACATGGAAATCTGTTTTATATCAGTAATACAACTAAAAACTGATTACATAATAATAAATCATAAATACGTAGAACAAGCATAACAATTTGTGTTAAGCCTTACCACAATGAATATATTTGATATAAGTATGGGTGAACTATAAACAGGTATAATCGATAAAGACCGTTTGGATCAAACGCTATCAATATATTACTAATACCTAGCACGAGTCGTTATATCAAAGTTTAATGTAATCAGGGGGTAGATCGTACGCAAGAAACTGTTGTGGCGTAAGTGAGAAAAATATTAACTATTGTTCAAAATGGCGGCCAACGGCTGATATTTTGATTTTTTCGCCTGGACTTTTGAAAGGTTTGTACATTTACCATACTTATTCGACATTATCCATACGCGCAAGATGTGATACTGATAGATATTTAACCTCGGTATAAATCCTGTAGCTGCATTATCAATATTAAAAAAGTTATTGACGACTTAATACGCAAGTTCCTGATTGTTTACGATTTACACGGCTCATTGTTTGTGCATTTTTAGGTCATATATAAGGTTTTCTCAGCAGTTTTCATGGAAAGGTGGACTCAAGAACCATCATAATATCCCTTGCCTGAAAACAGGATGCTTCCAAAAGGCAATCGCACTATATACATCAAAACTCGAAAATTTACCCCCATTTTCATAACTGTTGAGCACAGTAACCCCACTTTCCGTAACTGTTGTTTATGCAAAAGTCAGAGTACAACAATAAAAAAATTGAATACCGAATTAAATACGCACGTTTAGGTTTGCTTTGTTAATTAGTGATGTGTCACTATAATTTCTGGAGTCACACTAAAATGTACGGTGGCATAGGACATATTTTTTACAATACATGTACGGACGTATTGCTTTCATGTGCGCACGAATTGCTTTCACATGCTCACGAATTGCTTTCACGTGCGTACACTATAGTGAATACATGCGCACGTATTCACCTATACGTTCACATGCATTAACGTTTACGTGCGCACGTATTAATGTTTATGTGCGCATGTTTTACGTTCTGCGTGCGCACTTGTTACTTTTTCATTGATCCATTTATCACATGCGCACGTATTGCTTTCGTGTGCGCACGTATTGCTTTCACATGCGCACATATTGATTTCACGTGCGCATGTATATTTTAGAAAACACCTGCGCATTCATACACACCTGCGTGCGCACGTATTCACTATTACATGCACACGTGAACAATACGTAAAACGTGCGCACGTATTTGAAAACAATGCCCATGTATCCTCTATACATCTCTTTAGGGTGGTCGGTAGTTTAGTGGTAAAACACTGGTCTACCATTCCAGCGGTCGTGGGTTCAATCCCTGGCCGGGGCACTGGACATTTCAGAAATGCTTCAAGTGTTTCCCACCCAACTAGAGATGTACTGGTATGAAACCCAGGTAATTCTCGCGTGTATCGGTGCTATACACTGAGCACGTAAAAGAACCAAGGGATCTATTCGCAAAGAGCTAGGGTATTGCACCCGGATTCCTTGTATCTCAAAAACTGTCTCTTATACCCGCTGTCTCTTCAGCAAAACCAAAGGACCCCATTGGAAATAAGTGCTTGCACTTTCATGGGTTATCCTTGACTGCAAGGTCAAAATAAATACATACATACAGCCGTGAAATGGGTTAAACCTTACAATAAAACAATATTAATCCATATCGTGCAAAGTTTTCAAACCTATAATACTTCACACAGTTACGACACATTGTTAGTACTTATTGTGCATGGACAAATATAGTGGAAGTCATTTAATGTGTAATCAAAGCAGTCTTGCAAAGTCATTTTCGAAATCGGTGTGCCTTTAATCACATTTGGTGAATTATTTCATGTTTTATTATTACAGATGTCATCGTCCAACGGAGAGTACCTTGAATGCGAAGTGTGCGGTGTTGCTTCATCGAGCGCATACTCTTTAAAGAGGCACATGCAGCTTCATAGTGGATCCACCTACGTGTGCGATTTTCCAGGGTGCGGTAAAACATTCAAAACACACCCGTTCCCCCACCGATAGTCCAAAACTTTGTAGTCAGTGTGGGAAGGTGTGCACTACGACGTTTTGGCTAAACAAGCATGAGAATGAGCTGCACTTGGGCAAGGCATCGACGTATTCGTGTAAACTGTGTGCGGAGCCATGCCAGTCAAGATACGCGTTTCAACAATATATAAGTACACATTCTAATGAAACAGATATTCATCTGTGAAATATGCTCGAAGTAACATGGTGTTTTATACTAGGAGTCGGCATTCTGGAAATGAGTGTTTTATTTTTGTATACTTGAAGTTGTTTGCTTTTATTTACCAGTATGAATATACCAATTATATGTGATTTTGTTATTTGTCTGTGATAATAACACATTGATAATCAAAAAAGAGCGTATACATTGTATTTGGATTTCGGCATACATATTCATTTTAAATATAATTGAAAAAGGGAGATTATTTTAAATGTATGCAATGGTTTAGTATGGTTTTTGGTTGATAAAGCATATTTTTATGGCATTAATAGTGTTAGTTAAGTTTCATATTAGTGACATGAACTATGAGTTAATTATGTAATATACTTTTCAAGTCGTTTAAAATTTGAATGGAATCCGAGTGTGCATACATTTAATTGTGATACATATCCCTCAAAAGCGTTGTGATACTCATTACAAATAGTATTGTGCTTTTATGTTTCGTTATTATTGTTTAAACAGAAACACCGTGTGTGTTTACATGTTTATAGGCAATTTACATTAATTTGAATTTATTTTATAATCATTATTAGTTGTTAATAAATATAACAATAAATCTAGTACATTTTGTTATGTCTTATGAGTATGGAACGGCTAATGTGTAGTATATTATACAGATGTATGCATTCATGTAAAACACAAACGTGAACATTTTTACGCAGCAATTCAACTCACACAGAAAAACTTCGTAAATTATAGTTCGCTGTAGTTGTCTCGCGGATTTAAATCGCAAAACGGATAAAACAATTTTACTGTGCCTCACACGTATTAGTTACTTACTTTTAATCTCATACTGATCAATACTATGAGACCACTTACATAAAAAACACTACCTCGTTATGTGAGGTTATTTGTCTCTAATGTACATTAGCTGACAAAACTTTTCTATGATTTCCGGGAAACGAATATTGTTTCCACATTGATTTAAAGGGACTATGACATCTAAAGTGTATTCATAGATATAACAAAGTATGGAATAAAGTATAAAAATACGCTTTTACTTAGACATATCTTATCAAATATAACACAAAACAAAATGATGAATGTTAAATTTAAAAACAGTTGGAAATCCGATGGTACCGGTAGGTTAATGTCAGACTCCTCGGGGTCGTAGTAACCCAGGTCACTGTGGCGTTCCTTCACTCTTCATTCATGGGTAAATCCTGGCATATATCTAATAAACTGTCCTCGAAGTAATCGTTTTCCGGTCCAGAAGAACTCCTTTGTTTCTTCGGAATACCGTATGGCAGAGGTATTCGAACCTGAGTCTGTCAATGTTAATATCCAAATCTTGATTTTCGAATTCCACAAAACACGAAGTATATTAATTGACAAAGTGGTATTCGTTATTTTCCTGTTTGCCGAATTGTAATTTCAGTTTTGTCACATAAGTTACAGATTGTCCTTGCGGTGATGTTTGTTCGTTTGTTGTCTGCGCCAAAGGGGTTTTTAGGGAAAAAAAAAGCTTGGTGTTTTGGTGACAGGAAACGTTGCCGACTTGAAGTTTTCGGTGTATAGTTAACCTTTTAATTTTTGCATACAGAACTGGTGTTTTAACAACGCATAGTCGTTTGGCTGCAGGTGATTTAATAGGCATTTTGTTCGATCAGATTGTACAACAAATACACCATTGTATTTTGACCTTTTTTATACCGACTTAGTCGACTCTTGATTTGGTACCGTATCCTTCTTCAAAAACGTCCCCTGAAATGTAAATTGGTAAAGTATTAAGACGTGTTTCCAGTTACACAAAGTGCAAAAAAAAACTTCGACTTAAGAACATTTCTTGGTGTGATGTGTGTACATTTGCTATGATACCGTCACTTTCACAAATGTCTTATCTTATACCTGTTTCACAATTTTGTGTTTAATCTCAAAGCTAACTACGCCGTTTATAAAATAATTTATATATCGACTACCTATCATACCCTTTAAATACCAAACAAGCAATGTTTTTCGCCTTAATAACAGTTAAACAGCGCAGATGAAAACATCTGGGTATTTTTTTTAAATATGGTAACAAAAAAGAAATAAAATAATATTCTAAAAAGAAATTTAAAAACAAATTCAGAAACAGTGACGATAAACATTTGTTCTACCCAGTCAAGATTTTATCAATTATGTATTCATGTTTATAGTAATATAATAGATACGCTTTGAGGTCAATTCAAACTTATTGTTATGTGTAACTACTAGTATATGAGAAAGTGGAATTTGAATAATTTAAACTAAAAGAGAACTACGGAATTCAAGTAAGAGATTAACATGGGCGTTCTAACGATATTTGCGCATAACGGCAAAACAGTATTATACAGCATTTAAAAATGAATTGCTTATAATAAGAATTAAGTGTATATCCTGTACAATAGAAATGTCTTTATATGAATCAACAAAATACAGTTGCATTTCCCTGGAACATTTGACTGTTTTCATAAGTGGTCATCTATAATATGAACGATGGTATCTTTAAACGCAGAACGCTAAGTTTTGAGAGATGGGATGGTAACTGCACAAACACATCTTTATATAAATACATTAATGCCTTGCATATGTTTCAAAATATAGAATTTTTTATCCACTTTTCATTCTGCTCCTTGAGCAATACAATGATTAAGGGCTATTGCATGGCCAATCTTAGTATTCCAAGTATACTGACAAAACATTGTCCTTATTTCAGGACTAGCCTGGACTCATGTACACATACCAAGTGTGCTTTTTGCATAAACAACAGTTACGGAAAGTGGGGTTACTGTGCTCAACAGTTATGAAAATGGGGGTTAATTTTCGAATTTTGATGCATATAGTGCGATTGCCTTTTGGAAGCATCCTGGTGTTCAGGCAAGGGACACTATGATGGTTCTTGAGTCCACCTTTCCATGAAAACTGCTGAGAAAACCTTATATATGACCTAAAAATGCACAAACAATGAGCCGTGTCAATCGTAAACAATCAGGAACTTGCGTATTAAGTCGTCAATAACTTTTTTAATATTGATAATGCAGCTACAGGATTTATACCGAGGTTAAATATCTATCAGTATCACATCTTGCGCGTATGGATAATGTCGAATAAGTATGGTAAATGTACAAACCTTTCAAAAGTTCAGGCGAAAAAATCGAAATATCAGCCGTTGGCCGCCATTTTGAACAATAGTTAATATTTTTCAAACTTACGCCACAACAGTTACTTGCGTACGATCTACCCCCTGTGTAATGAGCGGTTAAAGTTTACTCCAAGCGAAACAGGTCTCCGTTATATAACCGATATCACTTACACAATCTTTCTGTCGTTAAAATTCTTTATGTTTTAAAATTAACTTTTTGCATATTTTTTTCATTTTTCATTTGTTTTTGTATTGAACTTGTATTAAAAAACGTGACATACTTACTTATATATTGTATGTATTAAGACGATTTACTTATGTATAAGTCTGAATAAAATGTCTGTTCTGTTGTGTTCTGTTCCGTTGGGCATAATGTATGTTGCATCCATAGTATTCTGAGGACGATGCTCAGAATGGGAGAAAACCATAGGATTATCAATACATTATGAACATCAAATATGACCGTCCCACTAAGTACGAATTTGGCTTTGGTAAAACAGTTTTTTTTGAGAAATGCAAATTATCAATATTAAATATGTTCATTTTTTTTTCAAACGAACACTTCTCAAAACAAATAACTGATACAATTTTTTGTGTTCGATCCTATTTTTTAATAACTTATTAGTATATATATGTTTATATCCAGACAAATTTATTGATGAAGTGATTATATTATGTACACATGAATCATTTATTTATAATTAAGGATCATTTTTATGTGGAATGTCTGTATATGTTTTTAAGGTGTTATCATTAACTATCGAACGTAATTAATTGAGCTATGAGGCAATAATATGGCCCGTCTCCGAGCGGATTATTATCAATATTACATATGTCCGGGGGGGGGGGATATTAGTCCGCCTTGCTAAAACTATCGGGTACGCATTGGGCAGCCCTCTTTATTGTTACTTTTACATTATTGTGTACATATTTAAGATAAGTTCTATCTTGCAGTGGTTAAATAAATCAATGGATACATTTTTATTTGAATTCGTATGAATTCGACAGACGACAGGCCATTTTCAGAACTAAACCGTGGTCGTACAATCCTCTCCCTGGTACATTCACATTGCCTGTTTTTGTTTATTTAAAAAAACTTTAAAATGCTAAATGATGTCGTTTCAAAAATGTAAATGATGTTACACGCAATAATTAAATGAAAAAGAAAGCCCACACAACTTCTAACTTCAAGAATTCACACTTGATTTTACAGTGAATGTAATAATTATTCACCATCCGAACTGGGTATAAAATAGCGCTAGACTCTGATGGCATGTAGTTTATAATATCTTATGTTTAACACTTGACTTCTTACCCAAAATGGCCGTAAACGGCTTCCGTACTATTTGACTTATGTCCGGCTATGAAACTGATATGTGTGAGTTAATACAGGAAGTATAGTGTTTAGTTGGCTACCCTGCACTAGTAACCGTTTTGGATTTATTTAAATCTGGAGAAGAAAACTGTTTGCGAGATTGTTCTTTTGGAAGTCGATACGGAATGTTCATTTGGATTGATATTTAGTTTCATTATTTGTAAAAACATAATCATTTGGGATAAGTTACCACTTTTAAAGGTAGTACATTTATTACTGAACCATGTGCCATTTGAAAGTTGTTAAAACACACACCAGAGAAATTGACATGAATAGTAATACAGTAAAATAAACCTGGTGTTGGGAACCAGGATATGCGGTTAACAGAGCATGTGATGATTTAGTTCATCAATTATATTACACAATTTCTTTTCAAATTCTTATGGAAAACCTTCTTAAAATTTCGTCGTAACAGCAAGAAAATCGCATTCAAACAGGTAATGCGTTTTTTTTCCTTTTTTATGAAGCATTTTTTATGAACAGCACCACACGCGTCATGAATGTTTATTAGATATTCGCCTGGTCATTTTAATATCGTAGAATGTCCCAAAACGATACTGAAATTGTGATATAAAAGTGCAACCGTCTGTATCACGATTTTTTTTTTATTTATTTTTTTATGGATATGTTTTAACGATTTCGAAGAGCAGAAAAAGCAAATATGCTATGCGATTTATTTCCTAAATTGCGTATTACGCATTTCTTGTGAACCGAACTAAACGCTTTCTAAATATATTCAAATAGAGTTAAATATGTGTTTGCCCGTGTTATTGTGTGCAAAGGTCATCAATGTTTTGAATAATATATATCTTTGGCAATTTAGATGAGTATATAATTGTTTTTTTTAAAGATTACAAGATGTATGCTGCATTAAAAAAACGAACAGAAATATATATATAAGGCTCTACATGTATTATCAAAGGTTTGCATATTTTATCATATGCACATTGTATCTGTATAAACACGCATTATGATTTTATGTTTGGATGCAATTCTTTCGGAAGAGTCAACAGATAAAGTGATATAACAACGCACATCAAAAACGTTCAAAGACGTATGATAGTATATATAAAAGAAATATCATGCATAATATTGTCCTGATTTTGCACTAGTTTGACCTAAACACATTTAGAAATCTGCTGTACAGAGCCTCTACGTAGAAACATTTACATAAAAAGAGACTTAAGTTTTACAATTAAGCTACTTTTTGTACTTCTTGCATGTTTGTTTTACTTATTTGACTAAACCAATAATTTTTATTTAATCAGCATATGCCGGTTTTGAAAACTATATAATAAAATAATAATTCATTTTGTAGCATTTCGTTAGCGTGCGACAAACGGCAAACTAGCATATTTGAACAACCTATCGGCCCTTTCGACGTGGAGTTAAAGCGTACAATTACGCGATATTGTCCTTTTTTGTGCATACTATGGTATATGGCTCACAACTCTTTGAAAGGCGATATTGCGGATGCATAAACCATATAAAAGGCGTAAATAGCTTTTAAATATGTTCACCATTCACTATTGTAGAAGTCAGAAGTAGTGAACACCTATGCTTACCCTATCAATATATACAAACAATTAAACCAGAACAACAGTCTAAAGAGTAAAACATGCCTTCGAGTAAAATATGATGTGTTATTTTTAGAGAGTATAGCCCTACATGACTCAATTATTAAGTATATTGTAGCCTTAACCTTTATCATTGATAATCGGCGAGGTATGCCGATTGAGAAAAGTTAGCTTACTCAATCGGACTTGCTCGGTCTTTTTCATAGGTCGCCATTGTGAAGAATTTTTGCACGGTTAACTTAGACGAGCTGCTTCGATGAAGCATGAAGCAACATCGTCAAAAATGTATACTTAACTTGGTGATGTGATAATTAAATTACAAATATTGCAAAAAATATTCTTTGTGTAAAACAATCTACTTTTAACTATGCTGTTCTTAGTGAATTGCGTAGATTCCCTCTAGCCGTTTTATGCAAACTTAGAGCATTGCGTTATTGGATGAAAGTTGCAAAGAACCAAAATTCATTATTGTACCAAGTGTTTATGGAACAGATGAATGTTTTAACCAATTTCAATTGTACAAAGAAAATCTATGGTGTCATGCTTTGAAGTCAACTTAAGACTACATCGGCTAGAGGTATATGCTTTATTCATCTGATTTCACGAGCGACATTGCTTATCTGGTAAACCAAAGATTAAAAGACCAATTTGTTCAAGAATGGAGCGATACTTAAGCTTCCCAGTCCAAAATGGAATTGTACTTAAAATTTTAAAAAAGCTTCGAATATGAAAAATTCCTTGATTGCATATCTAATGAAAAGATAAGAATCAAAATGAGCCAATTTCGACTTAGTTCCCATTGTTTTGAAACAGAAGCTGGCAGATATAATAGGTTGTCCCGAGAAGAACGCAAGTGTAAACTCTCTAACCAAAATGTTTGTGAATCATAATAACACTTTTATTTTGTTGTCCATTATATCACGATTTGCGTACAAAAATATAATATGAGGAAATCATAGCCTACCATAAGTAAATACATATTAATGATGTATTGCACAAATGCTCTTAAGTTAAAAAGCATTGCAACAATAGGTTGAAGCGTTCAAACTTAGATGTGATAATTTGAATCGTCTAGCTGTAGTGTTATTGCTTGTTTACATACATAACTGTATCAAATAGTCATACATTTTATTTGTTTTGATTGTCATATTTGCTCATGTTTAAATTTGCGTTTCTGTATGATTCCCTGTCTTGACCATATTTCGTTTGTATATATGTTCTTGGCCAAAGGCAGAACGCCGGATTGCCAATACACGTTGAAACTTAAAATAAAGTCGTATATCACCTCCTACAAAAATGACATAATCCGATTGGCTAAGAGCGGTCACGTGCACGGGGTGTATTTTCCATACACCCCGAGTAATTTCAATACACATATGAACTTAAAAAATAGCGTCTGTTCGATAAACTGCTAGATAAGTCTTGTTATTAAATAGTGTTTTGCATATGTACGGGGAACTAACAATAAACGGACCTCGCCGTGTAAGCCTATCTGAGACGAGTCAGATAAATTCAAGTACACACTGACATTAACATGGTATTCTGTTTATCCCACACTATTAAAAACTAAAAAATAATGAGCCAATCAAAGTAAATATATACTCAATATACAGTAAATTGAGTATAAACGACTTGATTACCTCAATGGCAACTTTAATCAATTGCGTATAACAATTAATTAACAATGATATGCACTTCCACTTTCTGTTCTTCCACCCCATTAACGAAATTAATGATAAACTACACTATCTTTTAAAAACATTTGTATCGAATGCTTACTATTCTGACCCAAAACACGATTAACGAAATCGTAATCCTGTCGAGGCGAGTTATTTTTTTCCCATCGAAGTTTACAACTATGGATGACAAACACACAATCCAAATACGTTTTGGATTCGTTTGATAATGTAAAAATATTGTACTGTTAGTTTTAATTGCACGTCTGACTTGTTGTCCTTACAATCCAGAGAATCTTACTGAGTGAGTTTCGTCACATAAATTACGTCACACGAGATACGCCATAAATTGCATAATCAATTGAATGAAAAATAAAAGTATGGAAAGCCGGTTCAGACATAAATATAATTAAAAACAGAGTTACTAATAATTCCTCCATCTATGTTACACTTCATTTTAGTTAAGTATTGTTTTAGTATTTGTATTATCCTTTTGTTGACCACCTATACGAAAACAAAATTATAGTTGATCTATAAGGATACGGTTCCTTAGTGAATATTAAATATTATCATTTTATTTAGAGAGCAATAAATAAGGTCTAAAAGTAATATCTATATCTATATACACTAGTCGATTTAATTTAATCATGTCCCAACGTCGACCATCTGTGTTTTTTTTATAGATGATCTAGAGGGATATATGCGACAAAATTACTAAAGCAACAATTAAACAATACATTCAATATTTGAACAACAAACCAACAACAACAGAAAACATACACATACATGAAAATTCAACAGGGCTTGGGTAATGGAACAATTGGAGTACTGTGTAAGAGACAGACTTGATAATGTTTGAACTGCAGACATTATTGTGTCTCTTAGTTGGAAGGCGTTGTGACATTATGTTGCCAACTTTTTTAATGTTGTTTAAATTTTGTTTTGCATTTAAACTACATATTTAAGCATACTCGTATGGATATTAAACTATTTTGAAATATATTCTTTCCGAATATGGATATATGTATGTGGAACTTAAGGACACCATGCCACTTGTCTTCCATATCACTAAGGTTGCAGAGGGTACATTTCCTATCTTGTCTAGGCACATTATTATGACCTAGTAATTATGCTTAAATTGTATTGTTGGAGTTCGTTTTGAAACTATTTGATGACAAAACAGCATTTCGATTTATGTTGATTGCGTAAACTATTTGCCATGAATTTCCTTTTGTGTTCGATATATTTCATAGCTCATGAACTGAATAGTATCCGGCCAAACATATCAATTGCAGATGTAAATATTGTACAAGTTGTTTGTCATGTCATGATGTAAGTTCTCAGTGCAATAGTCGGCTCTTGCAATGTCTTTTTTCTTAAGTCCGCCTATACATCTGTCCAAACGTACATCCTTTTTTGTCAGGCTGAATGAGCATTGCATCACACAAGAAGGTGATCCATCATGATATCAGTTTCACGTTTTTTCTTTTTTATTTTAACTGTTTCAAGTGAACTATATTTTGTCTTAATGTTGTTTTGTTTTTTTAATTCCTATATCGAATGCTTTTAAGGCTATCTAACAATAAGATAAACACACTAGAACTGTTTTCACATATTTTAGAGCATAGTTATAGAATAAAAATACGTGTTTTGTATATGTATAGTTTACTTCAATAATCGCACTATATCAAAGTATATAATGCGTTAGCTCATTACTAATTATGTTAACGTTCAAATCAACAACATTTGTATAAATTCACACAATGTAGCGCGTACATGTTTTTTGTATGAATTCAAACACAGCATAGCGTGAACATATTAAGTTTCATGTGTCTTATTTAATTGAAAGTTAATGTTATGCAAGGGAACTGTTTTACATGTATATGCGTAATGTGCCAGAGAAAGGTCTAGCATTGACAATTTATAATTAAATGAAAACATGTTGAATAGAATGAACAGAATATTAATCCTTTTATTTTAAAGTTGAATAGTTACTACGGGTTTGATTTAAGCATATATTATTTTTCTACGATGCCTTGAAAGCTTCATGTTGTATGCTAATTTCCTAGACATGGTTGAAACGTATGCTCAAAATGGCAACACAAACATGGTTACAGCAGATATTTGTAATAGAAATTAAGATGACATGTTGAATATTTATCATTTTATTATTGGTTATTGATATTCCAAATTGAGCAATAATGAAGATTACATCTTAAGTTTGATTGATCACTTTTTATGCGTGTCTGAATGATCAACTAAAGAAAACGTTTACCGAATCCTAGTGTTCTAGTATCGCATTCCGAAAGAATTATTATATTTTTTGTATGCACATTTTCTGTACACATATTGTTGCAGGAAGAAGCAATGAGCGTATCGACACTGCTTAAAGTAGTTCGTTTAGTTGCGTTTGGAATCGCGTGTCTGTTGCTGCTTATTGGACATACCGTTCCAGGATGGTTAAATGCAGAAATAGTTGAGAACGACAATATCATGCGGACACCATATTTCTATCGCTCGAGACGGATAGACTTGTGGTATATAGACGTCTGTTTCGGGAACGATACCAACTGATCGCTGTATTCCCTACCGCTTCTAGTGAAAAGTAAATAACATTGTACTAGTATACGATTAACGTAAAATAAAAGTATTGATATTCATAAATAAATAATGATACATCAACAACTTGATATATTTACAATGAAAACATGTTTTAGTTCAGTGAGCAAAACATGCATGGACTGACACGGGTGTAATCAAATAAACCAGTGGTCAGACAATTCTAACGTGTTTGACAAAACCATCGTCAATATTAAGTTTTGTATAGATATATTATGTTTAGGTTTTGATTGGGCTCGTAAGTATGTCAAGGTCTGGATACCTTTGCAAGTTGTAGCTGTACTGGTCTTGGTGCTGTGCACATCCGTGATGATAAGAACTTTCTGGGAAGTGAGGAACACACCAAGCCTTTCAAAATACGAGTTGATTGCATTCTTTGCAATTTTGCTGGCAAGTAAAGTACCTTGGAACAGAACAATACTTTAATATGGTATGGTATACATATAAAAACATGGCGAAGATAGTATACATTTTGTTGGATCGAATATACACATGACTGTACGCTCGTAGTAGTGTAGTTCAAGTTAAAGTTAAACGTGGTTAATATAGCTGCTAAATATATAACAGTAAGCTTACGGGCAGGATTGGGGTAGCAGTCATTAAAGTAAAGCGTAAATTGAATATAGCATTCGCGTAGTATCCATTTATATCGCTTTATTTGTTTAGATACTATACTGTGTAAATAGTTCAAAGTATTGTTTTCAGGTATCATGGGGACCACCATTGTATTTGATATTGTCATATTCCAAATCTACAAAGCGTCTGAACAAGAACGTTTTATTTTTCAATTTCCGTTTGCATTGTTTGCATTTGTATTTGGTTCCTTTTTGACACTAGCTGTGGCTCTGATTTATGCGATAGATATTATATTGAAGATAAGGTCATCGTTTTCTGAGGACATAACCAGCCACCCGCAGAGGGAAAATTCCTCGAAAAACCACATACCTCACTGAGTAAGATATTTATTAACCTCTTCGAAAGTGGTTTTGCCCATCGCTTTGGGGTTGCTTATGCTAGGAATTGCGACACCCCGATGGCTCGCGTATCATGACTCCAAGCAAAAACTAATTTAGTTAGGAATCTGGTATATGATTGTTTGTGACTTTTGCCGGGATCACTACTTGGAAATAGGTAAACTCATTATAGTCAATAGTAAATTTACTTATAAAGCACATAAGTTGGCACATTGCAAATAGTTAATTCTTAATGAAGCAAGTTTCATCACGAATAAATTGATGTCATTATGCCTAATAACACAGAAACAGAATACACCAAAATACGGATTTCTACATTAAGGAATGAACGATACAAACATATTATAATTTTCCATTTGTTCAAGATAATTAAGATTAGTAATTTTGACCTTTGAGCATAGTACGATTTTAAGATCTATAAGACACATGTTTAACTATATAGAGAAAAGTAACTTATTTCGAAATGTAAAGCATGCTGTTATGATAATACATTATTAATGATAATACATAACACATTTATGTTTTTACAAGATGTAGCACTATACTTCTTAATATCTTTAAACTGTATAAACATCTTAAGATATTATGTTTTCCACAGAGTTTATAAGGGTTAAAGTATAAAGTATTTACGCTGATCGCTACTGTGTTTAATAGTAAGTATCGAGTAATTCTTTTTGCTGAGATGAACATCTTGCCCCCGTTGGCATGTGTTGCAACTTAACAAAAAAGTAAAGGTCAGACAGTTGTATGAACAAATTTGCACATAATGGTTGGGATTTCCTAACAGTGTACACTTGGAGACTTTTCTAACGCATCACGTATTCAAATCAATATAGCTCCCTTATTTTTTAACGGTTTTGTTTGAATTTGGACTGAGAATAATTCAACACATATCTAATACTCCCTGTAAATTTAAATGAAATCGATTAACATTTGAATAGCAAACTTAAACAATTAAAAAATCACTGCGAAAGTCAAATTCGCAAAATCGCACAACGTAAAATAATAAAAATGTGAAAAGTAAAACGCATAAACTTACACTTCTTAATGACTGACCGGTTTGCAACACGCCAAGTGAGCTCCTGAATATTCATATGAGCCATATTGTTTTTTAAATTAATGTTATGTTTTCCTCGCGTAAAAACCCACCTAGAATGATGAAATTGAAATTCAATTGGAATTATAACGCGTTTTACTACACTTTGTGACTTTTCTAACGCAACTCTTTTCAAACTTAAATATCTCAGTTATTAGTTAGTATTTTTATTTAAAATTGGACATCTGATCATTTGACTATAGTATGTGCAATCTAACGATACAATCATTCATCCGTGACGATCGGACGCTTTGGAAAGTGGGACAGGTAGCCTGCAAAATGCAAATTGCTCCTGAATATTCATACGAGCTTTATTGTTTTTTTAATAAATTTTATGTTTTCCTGGTGTAAGAACGCACCTAAAATAAGGAAATTGAAATAAAATTAGAATAATTTCGTGTTTCACCATTTTCACGTGCAAAAAGATGAAACCATACCTACACCACGTGCAAAAGCGTCCGATCGCCACAGATGAATGATTTTATCGTGAACTTGCACGGAATATAGTCAAATAATCACATGTGAAATTTTAAATAAAAATCTTAACCCATTAATGAGATATTCAAGTTTGAAGTGATGCGTTAGAAAAGTCTCCAAGTGTAGATGTCTTTTGTAAATAAATGATTTTTTTTTTAAATTAACAAACGAAAGTTGAAATAGTCTAAAACTCTAATTTCCTTGATATTTTGGTACCATGTCCTCTGAATATTTATTTATGTTTGTTATACATCAACGTTGTAACTGTTCTGATTTATTTTTAGTAAAATCATATTTACCCGCTTAACACACGTTATGCATCTCTTGTTCGCAAGTGATATCCTTCAATGTAACGGTCTGTGAGTAATGAGACAATTAAATGTATCCATATGTTGTTCATGCTCACGTTACGAGAAACAGGCTTATAAAACACATTGCTAATTTTGGAAAACGGTAATATATATTATGTTATGTACGCCTGCCTAGATATAAATATTTATGCAGTGATTTATTCCGCCAATTTACTAAATCCGCCTCCAAATCCAAATTAGCATTTTACCAAAAGCGGTTTGTTTAAGTTGATTGTTATTTAAAACAGAATATTTGTCAGATTATTGTCAGATAACACCGACCTTTTTTCCAACTATTTAATTACTATTTATCTATACGAGCATCTAGAGCTCTACGCATGTTAGAAATATTAAGAGATATTCAAAGACGTTGCAACACCGAATACAAAATTACTGCTACTTTTACTGACGGTTGACTGAAAGCAAGTTTTATCATGAAGTAGCATTAGTTTATCACGTTTTCCGATGAAATTGGTCTGGAAAACAGATTATGTGAAACAAATTATTTATAAGCAGTTTGAACGGGGTGGAGGATTTAGGCACTTTCACGGATTGTTTTTTTAAAAATACAATAAGGCTTAATATTTTTCTTTTACCGTTAAGTCGAAATGACATTTGATCCCTTTTCTCTGTATTTTTATGTGCTTTTAAGTTTCCAAACCAACTTTTATTGAGTGTTCATCTGTAATAATCGTCATCGATATGATATAAACATGGACTTTGAACCATGCTTCTATTGTTATCTTTATCAAATCTTGATTTGTATAAGGCATACTTCAAGTTAGTTTGCATCTATTTGCGGAAAATATAAGATCTCGATTCCGTTGTTGAGTTTTCTGTACCCGTTCTTTTCAATGACACACATGGACATATGATGCAAATTGGTCCCTTCCACACACATGTGAAGCTCTTTATTTATATATCAACTTGGGAAGTGCATGCTTTTTTTTAGAGATTATTGTTTTAGAGATACACATGCTGCAGGTAAAATGTTCACGAATTTATTACCACGACAGATATTCCTGAATCTTTAATAAGTACAATTATTTAACATGAGCATTTGTGTACAACTGCTCATCACACATTAAAGACTTCACCGTAACGGCGCTATGCAATTCAAGAACTTTGACATCCTGAATCGTCCCCCTATAATTAAAAATATAATGGCATTAAAACATACAATAAACTAATTATCCAACCAAAATCACAGTTATGCATATTTATAATTGCACAAACCAGATTAAAAAAAAAATGTTCTCAGGTGTTTGAAAGGGATATCAGATGCAATTTGCAATTCAAATACTTTTACCATCGTTGCATTTATTTGACTTATAAAGACTTAATACTTACTTTTAATAATTTTAATTAAGGAATCCTTCTAATTACATTTTCATTCGACGTATGCTTTATGTTCATCATTAACAAACAGACGTTAGGATCGGCTTAAGTTTGAAAGTCTGTTACAAAAAAAACTGTCACACCAAGAAATAATAAGACGTTATTTAAAAATTTGATGTAACAATATATCTGCATGAAGGAAATACCATAATTATAATTGGCTTCCGCTGTTCTTGAAACTGCTCGGCATGATCGAAAACTTCTCTGTGCGTAGATCCGGTTTACATTGTTTGTTCATGATGTACTGTAAGGCTTCTTTCAATTATAATATATTTGCATGTACTTTACCTGTAATGAAACAATTGAAGTATCATGAAGAAACGAGTGTTAAATACAACATTTAAAACCGTTAAAAGTAACCTAACAGCAACGTCATACATGTAGAAACAGGTCATGCTAACACTTACAACACTGAAACTAGTCGGAATGGAGACCTTGCAAACCGACGTCCCGATGATATCCGAGCAATTACGTATGTGTTTACGGAATGGAGACCTTGCAAACCGACGTCCCGATGATATCCGAGCAATTACGTATGTGTTTACGGAATGGAGACCTTGCAAACCGACGTCCCGATGATATCCGAGCAATTACGTATGTGTTTACGGAATGGAGACCTTGCAAACCGACGTCCCGATGATATCCGAGCAATTACGTATGTGTTTACGGAATGGAGACCTTGCAAACCGACGTCCCGATGATATCCGAGCAATTACGTATGTGTTTACGGAATGGAGACCTTGCAAACCGACGTCCCGATGATATCCGAGCAATTACGTATGTGTTTACGGAATGGAGACCTTGCAAACCGACGTGCCGATGATATCCGAGCAATTACGTATGTGTTTACGCGTCAACTGATCTCTTACTTACAAGTACTAGCCTTAACCTTCGTGTCAACAACTGGATTTATCAGTATCATGTTCATGTTCACGTTTAACTTCAATGGTAAATAACATGTGTTGCGTTTGGTGAAGTATTGAGCTATATTGTGTATTTAATGTATGCCTGTATATCAGCTATTATTCTTATTATTGAAATGTGATCGTAGCATATCAAATACAAAACGAGTCGATTGTTTCGGACGAGAGATGAACAATCAATAAACGATCCTATCATAAAAAGCAAAGAAATATGCTTTAATGAATAAATGAGCTCAAATGGAACACGTTTAGAGGATATTTGTGTGTTCCTGTATTAAATCGGCTTTATTAAACTGCTGAATTTTCTCAAAAATATCACACACGAAGAACATATTAATTTTGTACCGATTACTAACCAAACATTCAATACGCTATTTCAACGCAAACATTATTACGTATTGTTTCATATTGCGTATGACTGTAATTTTAGCGTTCGAGTATATTTAACATACATTCGAGTAATTAAGCATATATTTTATTACTTAACTAGCCTTTTGACGAGTTAAATCAATACACCTGACACGAGATGCCAATTCTTAGCATATTTAATTTAATGAGTTGCAAACATCCGTATCCATTGAAGACTGATCAGAAAATCGGCAATCACAGTTAAACGATCCGCTAATGACGTTAAATCAATTGAATATTTTTTGAAAAGCAAGAGTGCTTCTTGTACTTTTAAGTATTTCGCGAAAAAATATTAAAACAAGAACGGACTATTAATATACCGTTGACAAAATAATAAGCTAAACTTAAACAAAAAATGGTGCAATAGTATGTGTACTGCACCAAGCGTTTGGTGCCATATTAATACAAGTATTCCTTCTAATATTTCGATGTCTAACCACAAAAATACTGTCATACTAATCAATGATGTATGACGTACACACGTAAAAAATATCATACAAACACACACGTTCAGTTTAATTCAGACACTGTTTTGAGATAGAAAAAAAATGTTCGGCTTTGCTTAGATATTCGTTTGCAATATCCGTACTGTATTCAACGTTCAATTCCATGCCCAAATATCAATCTTTAACCCAAAAGCATTTCCATGTACCCAGCTGCGGGAAGATTGATGTCATTCTTTATTTTCTACTAGGCCTTCTATCACGTGGTTCAATTTCAATTGTTGAAATTTAATTCTAGGGCAAACACTTCCACAAAAGGTGATGATTAACGATATTAAACAGCACTCTAGAGCCCATTGGGAAAGACGTGTCTTATCGATTCATCTCTAAACGCGATCATGATTTGGAGCCTTTCACGATTTATATGTCAGCTTTTAGGCGCCTTCAGATGACAATTCGCGGTAGTGTCGTTTCCTATAATCTGATAGATTAATTTCTCTCTTGACACCTTAACCTGGCACTGTCTTTTTGATTGACGTAACAGATGATCCAAAAAAGGCATTTTGTCGAAAGAAATTGAATTTATCGAAGTTATTAGTTATTTTATTTACTATAATGATAATTATTGTTGAACACGGGAAAACATTTATTTACTTGACATATGCTTCAATATAGCAAAGTAAATATATAATACGCTAAGTTATCAATATGCGTTAAAATAGTGTTTTCATGTAAACAGGAAAACGTTTTTAATCGGTTGCATTTACTCCATGTGCGATACATGTTTCCATACATTTAAACAATAGCTTTGGATTTAAAGTGAGTGCTGCATAGGTCATTGTTCACTTACACGAGCTTAATGATTTTCTATGAACGTATGATGCAACAATCATTCAATAGACACAAAACACAACTGTTAAAATGATTCTGTACAAAACCATTTTAACTGTAGACAAATCGAGTTGCCCTCAAGTTAAAGGACAATATACACACCTCTGAATGATACCACAGCTAGCAAACACGAAACACTGCTAGTCATACTCTGTTCTTATTGCAAAACATTTTTTCGTAGGTTAGATAATCACTAGCCTAAACGTAATTACAAAGAAGACCCACATTTTATAGGATACCATACAAGAAAAGTTCCAGAAATTTTATATAATGAATTTTGCATGTTCTAATTTAGACTTTTCCTTCTGAAGTCCATTCATATTTCAGCCGATATTGTACTTACAATTGCAGTCCTTGCAACTGCGAGCTAAATCTGTTCTACGAAAAGATACTGAAGAATCAACACAGGTTCACGTCAGTCCATATGCTCATTTAGTTATGTTTCTAATAACCATAACAAGTTCCATTCACTTATCTTTTGCGGCGAACCGATTCTAAAACGAGTTCTGAGTGTTTCCTTAATGCACGAAAATAACGAGTCAAAATGTTAACCATGCATGCCGAAATAGGTAGTCGGGAACAATTATATACAATTGGCAGCGAAATGATCCTTTTTACTCTGTTGTTCAATCCGTTTACATTTTTTCCAAGCAACTGTTTTTGAGTGTTCATTAGAATTTATTAGAATCGCCGTCGATTAAATAAAAACATGGATATGAAACCATGCTTCATTTGTTCAGTATCCGGCAAAATCCGTATCAGTATAGAGCATGCTTTTAGTTGGTTTGTGTTTATGTGCAGGGAATATACGATCTCGCTCTCGATGTCTTCGGTACGAATTTGTCTCTTCCATGACAAACAAAATCTTAGCATGCAAATTGGGAATTTCCACACAATCGTGAATCTCGTAATCAAATATTTGCCAACGACGTGCATGATTTTTTTTAGACATAAAGAGGCAGCGAGTAAAAATTTCACATGTTCAATAGGCTAGACCTAGACGAACCAGTTTATAGGTTCAAATAATTATTTTGGTTGCACATATTAATATGAGCCGCGCTCTATGAAAAGTGGGTATAATGCATGTGTGAAAAGTGTCGTCCCTGATCCGCACAGGCTTATCAGGGACTTTCCGCCTTAACTTGATTTTTGCGAAGAAGATACTTTCTTTAAACGAAACATATCATAAAAGCGGAAAGGATTCTGTGATAGGTTCGGTCGATTTTACCGCTTACATGAAAATCCTACCAAATATGTGTCATATTAGACAATTCTAACTGGATACGGTGTATCTACCTTTTAAACAATATTTTTAAATAAAGACGCAAGAATATGTACAATTCGAGAATCGTTTCGATGTAGTCTCTTGTTAACCAGATACTGTCAATGCAATTTATTAAAATCAAAACGCAACACAATGTATTTAAGAGCTGAATTTCGTTTTGTCAATTACAACAGATCGTGCCATACAAAAACACACACACGGGACATTAACAGACAGACAACGAATGATGCTATGGCTTAATTTGTACCAGCCTTTTACGAAAATACCACATAGGGAGATATAACAGTGTATTCTCTCTATTCCGAACTCTCTGTAAACCGTAAACCTTTGCAAATCGGATGTTCCTGTCTCGATATTTTGCCCTTTAATGATACTTTATTGTTTATAGTACATTTAACCTCTGTACAATGATGTTTGATAGCAACGTTTTTGCCATTTAGTAGTATGTTCACAGACATTCCGATTGTTCAACGCAAACATGTTAAAATATTGTTTATGACTGTAGTTTTTTTGCGTTTTGCTATTTACATATATTTTTAAGTAAAAACAGCTCAAATATATTGTTTGGCAAATGTTCCTATCCATAAATAAATGATCACATTCAATAATAAGGTTCTTTTCTGCTGCTGCTGTTGTAATTTCACTTGCGGTTGTCACTAACAGAGCCATTTAACGACTTCAATACATATATAAGAACCGATAAGTTTTGTAAGTTAATACCATATTTTATGTAGTTAAGCGATTTTTGTTAATAGGCGAGCCTTTGAGGAGCCTACTTACGACTAACGACTAATGCATTGTGGTCATTTTAGAAAGATGCATGTGCACTGTCGTTGTTCGAGAAAGAATATTAAAAAAAAATACTGCTTTATTAGTATATTATACTAAACATTTACACAACATTTGAAAAATAAGCGCTTTTCAAACAAGTAGCTGTTTTATTTTAACATGTTATGACCCAAAACTGTTTTTACTGAACTTAAAAAAGAAAAAAGAATTTTAAATATATTTTAATTAAGAAATAAATGCCACACTAGTATATGACGTATTACGTACATATATTAAGCTTTATATTTCTTCAGAGACGGGTTTGACTATACACTCAAATGAAATCTAATAAATTCCTCTTAATGTTCATCTTTGTTTTGTGCTATGCTTTCGTTCACGTTGTTAAATTTCAATTGTTCAAATTTTATTCAATTGCAAGCATTTCACTTAGAGGTGATGATAAATGTTATTTATCCTTTCAAGAACCAATTAAGAAAGACGTGTATTATTGCTTCATCTACGTACGCAACCATGACCCGGATCCTTTCCCTATTCATATGTAACCTGCAAACGCCTTCTGTTGGCAATCACAGTGTCTCATTTCCTTTTTTAAATGGATTAGTTTTTAACTTGTAACCTTTACTCGGAATCTTCTTTTTGCGCAGCCTAACTCGATCAAGAGAAGAAATTTTGTCAAAAGTAATATATAAGTAATTAGTCTTAGCTTATAGGGCAAATATTCACTATAACGCTAATTACTGTTGAACCAGTAAAGATTTATTGTATTAAATAGGAAAGGAAACGAATCTTCGTGTGCATGTGTTTCAATAAAACAAATCAAAAACGTAAACGTCTTTCTCCGAAATGCACGATCTTCCGTGCGTTTATTCAAAGCAAGTGTTGTTTTAGCGGACATGCAATTCTTAGCGAATGTTGATTCATAGTTGTGAACTCAGTAAAACAGAACAAAAATACACATATGCTCATAATGAATGAATTCGATACACACTACATTAATTGTTTAATACATATTTTTTTTAAAGTTCTGATTAAATCTCAGGTTCACATTCTGTTACCCATCAATAACAATGAATGGTTATCTATATTTTTAAATAAATGGAAAGAAAGTTCAATAATTATCTTGCTTCAATTATTTGATTTCAACACAACATTTAGTTGTAAACTTGCTCGTTTTGGACACTGCTTTCAGATTATATGAGTACAAAAACAAGGTATTAAATCATTCTTTTTCTGCAATCAGTAATTTTCATCACAAATAAGTTTCATTAAAGATCACTATTGGATATCCCGTTACCGATCTTATAACTCAGATATGTCTGCATATATTTACAATTCAAATTTTGATTTTGTACAATAGGTTGTACATATTGATTGATCTAATTTATTCCAAATAAAGATTATATTTTAAATGTTTCCCCGCCCCTTATTTTTCGAAAACTCGTCCAAAATGGTAATTGTCCATACAACTGTCGGTATGTGAAGTAACCAAAATAAATACCCGCATCTGCACTTGGTTGTAAATTGGAATATTATCAATTCCTCAACATGACCAATCCGTGTTTATGTAGTGCAGTATTTATAAGAATCGTCGTCGATAAGATACGAACATGGATAGGGTATCATGCTGCCATTGTTAAGTTTTTTTTTGGACAGTATTAAGCATGATTTAAGTTAGTTTGCGTGTACTTAAATGAAACGTTTCGACTTAATTGTTGTCTTTCTGTACATATGTCTCTTCTATAACAACGTAATCTTACGAAGCAAATAGGTCACTTTCAATCAAATGTGAAGCCCCTTATTAAAAATCCGAAAGCGATGTGCATGATTAGTGTTAGATAAACACATGAAGCGGGTTGACATTTCGAAAGATATTGAAATGACTAGATTAAGTTATGTCGGTTTATTTTTTTAAATAAATTCCTATCATACGTATGCATATACTTCACGCTAGTGTGTGTAAAAATTTAAAATGAATTTTGAAAAAGTAATCAAATAGGTCTCTTCAACGACTTTCAAAAGACGGTTACAACACAAGTTTTACTCTACAGAAAAAAATGATAGCAAACATACTTTCTTGAGGGTGATTTATTTTGAAGAAATATATAAGAACAGAAATGTGCCACTTGATATTTGTATTTTTCACAATAAACCATAAACAATAAACCATAACGCTGTTGAAAATAGAATTCAGGCAAGTCGATATCTTGCCGAGTTGCGCCCTCGTGAGTTGAAACTTTATAATCGGTAAGTGAGTAGAATACAGCTTTTGTAAAAACAGCATCAGCAACTACAACAAAAACAACGAAATAACACAATATTACAAAGCATTTTTATTCATTTTTGGATTGTATTTCGATCAGTATAGCTTATTCAATCGCTTATGTATACAGTTAAGTAAATGTTAACCTCCAGAAGTAAACAACAGCCAACCTCAATTAGGCCAACACAATAGCTTTCCAACGAATACAATGCTTTGTTATTTCACGAATGACATGTCATCTGCTCTTTCCTAATTGCATTGTAGCAGTATATGGGATGATTTTTGTTCAATTGACATTAATTCTAAAATACCAAGTAATTTATTTCAAAGGTGGAACTCTATTTTTTGTGGTTCTTTGTTTTGTTGCTGTTAGAAATATATCGTTCAGCGACCCTTTGAGGAATGGAAAGGACTTTTATATAAACTAAATGTTTATTAAACCCTGTATCTACTTAACAAGCACAATAATAAATTAAAAAAGCAACACGTCCTCTGCGAAAGACAGATTGTGACCGTACATATTGCGGATATTGATATTGACAGTTCTTTTGTTCCACTAGAATCAATGCGGTGTTTGCATGAATGGCGTGTGTTTGATACGTTGTCAAGTTGAACGGAATGTACGTAATACATGGTCACGAACAAGTGCTGTTCACTGTGGTGTATATTATTTTAACACACAATCAATATATGAACTACTCTGTTTGTAAACTCCATGAGCTGAAAATCGGCATTAAAGCGCGGTATTTGAAATTATTGTGATCTAATGTATTCGTAAAAATGAAAATATAGTGTCAAATGATCAGTTTTTAAACACGTTTAATGCTTTGTTATCGATTTCGAGTTTATCATATCAGGAATTCAAGGTGTAAAGCTGTGGTTCTGTAAAGAATCAAAGAATCTTGTTAAATATACACTTATATAAAATGGACTATTTAAGCTTCTTATCCAGTATATGTTGAAAGATTTCCATTGTGATGTATACCTGAATTATTAATATACCAATATTATGAACGCCACATACACACATTCAAGTAAGCTTTGATTCGAATAGAGTCTTCCAAATATTACTCTTCAGAAAGGGTACAACAATTCATATTTTTAGCAAATCCATCGAATCAGCCATCTCACACCACAAACACACGATGAATTACTTTCATAATACCTGTCTACGGTTCGATGCGTTTCCATTAGAACACCGATGAGAAGTGAAATGAGAAAGCAGGGAGCTCACGCATTGAATTTAGTTCCACATTGCAAAATGGAAAACACCACGATAACATTGTATACATAGGCACATAGCATCAAATGCAATTAGTTTTATCAACTGGTTTAACATATTTTGTAAACTAAGAGATATGGTTATACATATGTGGTCCTTTTGGATAAATATATAGGTATTAATCACTTCAAATAGCATATTCTCTATAAGTATTTTACGTAAAACACTAGATGATGTTAAGTTTTCCAAATGCATCATTATTGTGGTATATCGTAATACACATGTTTATGCTGTTTTATTAAAGACTTTTCAGATATGTAAAATGTTCGTCATTTATTAATGAATGCATATACTCCATTTCCTTAGGATGAGTTTTGTTGAGCGACTATTTCGGTAGAGAGAGTGACCATCTATACATGGCAAACCACACCAATGCTATTTCAACACATTTCGTTAACCATTGGATTAAAGACTTAATGTTATCACATTCCAGATTTGCCCTGGATTTCTGCAGACACAAATTGGCCCCCAAGTCGTATTTATTTCTCACGAGCTAGTTAAATATGTCTAGGGTACATGGAGCAAAAGAAAAGTTATTGGCGCCGCCTAATTAAATTGCCATCACAAGAGTAATGTCTATTGAGTACAATGGTGACAACTGGAATAGAAGCGTATGCGTACATTCCGTTCAAATTTACAGGAGTGTTAAAATGATGGTTTTTATAGGATATCTACGTTGCATTATCAGGTTTGCATTGATTCTTATTAGTTACACTGAGTACTACATATGTGAATACTTCTTTCCAACACTTACGGAAGTGATCGCCAATATGTACTGATGAACAAAACAACATTAACAGGTTAATAAAACCTTACAATTCTATTTTCATATGCGTTTTTTCTGTAAGGTTATGTCAGCTGAGCTTTTTCGTTTCACTTTTGGTATTTCTGCTTTTTGAGTTATGACATTTCATATAAAAGGTTTTCTCATGAAGGTGCTATTAATTTATTTTAATTCGTTAGCAGGATTCTTAAAATCCGGCATATTCGATGAATCTTAAATTCGTGGATCTTTCAAATAATATCTTATATAAGATTTTGGACGTAAAAGTTCGTTAAACATTTGATTTTGTGGTGTTGAGCGGACCCACACACATCCTGTGTAATTAGGATCTTAATTATGATTTTGGTTTTGCAGTATCCAAGCATGGCATTTTCATTTGGTTGTGATGAGCATTGTTCACATTTCACTGGTATTTAAGGCCACACAAGTCAATGATGGTCGTTTCAGCCTCAAAGATGGTCCGTTGCGTTGGTAGTCTCCAAGGTGGGTAAGGTATGGAATTTATACTTTACATTTATGAATTGGTGATCCTATTTTGGATTTGTTTCGAAGTACACTTTTTCATAATAGAATATGTATCAACTCAATCAAACAACAGTCCATAGAATATTGATATTGAATTATAAGTATGTCATAATTGCATACCTTATACATTTTAAACCGTATAGAAGTATATGTGTTTAAAGACGAAATGATCTACCGTATAATGATTTTAACACGCATGTCAATTGTGCTTTGATTGTTTGTTAGTGTAATAACGCATAGTCATCCCCTTCAATACTATAGAAATGTCTGACAGTGTTTATTAAATATCAATGCCCATGCATGTTTATGTTTGTTGTTTTCTATATTTATAAAAACAGGTTACACGACTTAAGCAGCACGATACGACATCAACACTCCCACTTTCACTCTGACATTGTCCTCTTCACCTCAATAAGCAACTAGTCTTATAACTTCAACACGTTCGTGTTATATCTGTGTTTGTCACTTTTGTATGTGTTTTTATTTATTGAAAATTCTAAAACTTAAGTGTATATATATAAATAATATTTCGTTGCGCTTTACAACAACGTAACATCCAAACAGGAGAATAACAAATGTTCATAATTATACAATAAAATTCGTATTTTATTATTTATGAATACGATTTCGATTCAGACATAAATCTATGCATATTGATTTATTACACCTATTTTGCTTTTTATCGGATCTGTCGGATACATTTTTTTTGTTTTATCGATTTGACATTTACATTATGCAAGCAGTGAAATGCACTTTGCCATATGAATGGGTCATTTACAAACCCAAATTACATAATTGCAAAATTAGTTGATGTCATTTTTTTTCATTTTATAATTTTAATAAGCGATTAACTTGTTATCACAAAATATAACGTAAACAACATGATCACTCACAAGTATTTATTCCTTTCGCATGTTAAATGCTTTATAATTTGCTAAGTTTCAATTGATGATTACTAATAATACTTGATATGAGTTTACGTAATTAGTGTTATTTCGCTTTCTGATGTACAGAGTTCTAATATGTTTGGCACCTGGGGACAAAACGTTTGCAAATTGTAATTTCAACTATTTGTTAACAAATCCCTTAACGCTCTTCATCTGGATAAGTACATCAGAATTGTCATATTTGTGTGTCAACTATTTTATGGCAAATGTAAATCATTCCTGAACAGTTTCTTGAAAACATTCACAAAACAACAATTTAATTAACCGATAGTTTAACAGTTGATGTTCGAAAATTGAGTTTAAGATAATTGAAATTCGTCACATAATCTCTTTTCCGCAACGAAATATAATATCAATATTTCATAATAATGTCACTTTCCAGCATGATTAATCCCCTTGGAATAAACCCTTGAATTAACCCTGAAGAATCTTCGTGCAGATTTAGTAGCATTCAGTATAAACTGATTGGAGTCTCGTGGATGACTGGGGAATGGAAACATTTCAACGAGTTGCACGACTTTCCGTATGTGTAAATTCTTCGGGATACATGACCACACCATTTAACCAGTTTCAAAAACAGAGTTCGCATCGCCTTTTAGTTTGCCAAAGGTTGTTTTAATATGGATTCAAAATAATTTGGATTAATACTGATACAATGTGTTTTTTTTAACTGCTTTAATATACAATCAATCGGACCTTGATTTACAAGTCGCAATGGTTCCATTTGTACCGTTCTGTTTGAATAAAAAATGAGTTTTTGTCATATATATTTATGTCATGAAAACCTAAAGATTCGCAAAACAGACCATACCGTATGAACAAGTTCTAAGTAAAATAGATTTAACCAATGGCTTTTACATATTTGCAAACATTTCATCGAGGCGCTTTGTTCTTTACCACATCTACCCTTTATGTAGCCTCGATATAAAGTGTCAAGGGTTTTGATTCACTGAGCAGACACATTTTCTATATAAATTAACAATGATGTTAACATTCGTCCCTGACCTATCTATTTGAATAATTTATCCTTAATTGGTGTAATGTAGTTATAAATAATGAATAGTCAAGCACAAATTCCTTGTAGTAAAAGCATTATAAAAATTAAAAGTAGTAAAACAAAATTAAGTACATTTGTATTTATGTTAAGGACGTCGTAAAACGTAGATTACAAATAAACAAAATAGATTAAGTAAGATGTATTATCGTTAACGTTTAGATCCCGTTCCAAAGGAAAACATGTTAACTCGTGTGTTCATTTGAATCTTTAGCTAACTTAGTCGATTCAAATGTAGTACATTTTAATCGAGTGCACCGGACATTTTTTACAATGTACCCAGAAGATCTATTGCTTGGATTACGGCGGATAGTGCGAGATACAAGAGACGCCCCGTTACAGATATAACCGTCATTTTGGAGCCCGTGTAAAGCACCTAGTACACTTTGAATAGGTTTAACGTTTTATGCGAAAGAGGCAGTAGGTTAGGGTTGAGCGTCGGATCGAACCTACGACCGGTGAGTTCTGGCACCTGTGTTACCACTAGACCAGGAATCCGCCAATCGATTTGATTCCTCTCTTGTGAATCAGCAATTATATTGAGCAGGTTAACAAACAATAACAATGCATCGTTTAATTTACAATTCACGTTGTTCAAATGACTGGTATAGGGTAGTTTTATTTTCGTGTTTGTAAGAGCCTGTGAAAAAATGGTCAAACCCGCGTAAAAACGTTATGTGGGCGGAGTTTACGTTATAGACTCGTCCGAAATTATATAGTGAAAACGTTAGATTCTCATTTCGCAATCGATTAATCATACTTATTTCGTTGGCAAGTTCGTAACACTATTTCACAAATCAGCTCATTTATTTCAAGGAGATTAACAGTCGATTACGATGAACATTTATCAAGCGCTACGGCTGAAAATGCTTCCGATAGTGTTTGATCAACATAATAAACGTGAAAGTTCTTACATGTTATTTGGGTTAATAAACAAATCATCTTTGGAATGTGTTTTGAATTCCCATACAATATTTAGTTTCGTCAAAAGCAATTTTTGAACGTTGACATCAAGATCAATGTTCGCTTAAATCAAACATGTTACAATTTTACAAATGTTTGGAACAGACAATAGGTTCTTCAGCTATTGTTTTTTGTATTTGCCCTGACATCTTTTTTCCCGCTTACCTTCGAAATTAGCATTTAAAGTTTCCTATTTTCAGTATAATTAACCTTGCACTTAGCACACTGTCCTACTTTTTCTCATGGCCATCTCATCATACTGTTTTATTGGTGTCGTCCCGATTGTCCCACATTTAGAAATCCAATACACCGTTCAAGTAGGTGTGAAGAGGTGTAAGAAGGGTAAACTTATAAATAACACTCCACAAGTATTAGACAAACTTGCATGCGTTATAAAACATAATTTAAGTATTGAAAAGTATAAAGAGTAAACCTTTTTATTGTTATTACACCAAATGTTGCCGAAACATAAGTGTGTTTCTCATCTCTATAAATATGAATATATACTAGTGCTACTAGTGCTTATTATATCTTTAATTGTGAACATATTCTAATAAATTGATTGTTTGTACGTGCATGTATTGTGAACATATGCTAAAAATCTACTTCTGCGTCTTATCTCTATAATTCAGAAAATTTTCTTACACACTACTAGCGCCCCTTATATTGAGTGAACTTATAATAAGAAACTACCTGTGCATCTCTTTGCTGTAGTTGTTGATATATTCCAAGAAACTGCATATGCTTTTTTCTTGTATTTGTGTGAACATTTCTGTAAAACTATTTCTGTTTCTTGTTAATATTATTTTCATCCTGTGATAAACGTAGTAATCAGTTGCACTTATAATCTGTTATTATGTAACAAGCCCGTTTAACGGTTTTTATTATAAAAATGCCTTATATTTTTCTTGCAACCATCTTGCCTTTTTGTGCTTCTTATTTTATGAATTATTTTAAGTGTCCTATAAACCGTTCGCTTTTAAAATCATTATATTATGTTTGATACATTGATCATATATGTGTAAGAGAAGTGATAATATGCATTCATTTCGATGTCAATATTGTGGGGATATATCATCGAAATGCGCCTTTAATGAGTTTGTACAGATGGTTAACCTAAATCAAACATAAAATAATTTAGTCGATGACGGAATAATAACAAACGAACGAGATTATAGTGTTCATAAAGTTCAAGCCTGTGGGCGTATAGAAGTGCTTTTTTTTGCGTGTATGCCACGGGCCTGTGAAATGATAGGGCAGAACATCATACTACGTTACGTGTGCGGATTTTCACGTTATAGACTCGTCCATTATAAGCCAATTAGAACGTAAGCAAGCCCAGAATTTATTACGGAATATTCATATTTTAATATGTGTCAAGTGCTTCAAAATTATAAGATATATACAATCAAACAAAATGATTTATTCTTGACGTTTTGACAACATAATAGCAATACGTTACTAATGTTTTTTATTGAGGTTTAATAAAAGACAATTTTGCAATATAATTAGGAAAAGCATGTTACGGATCCTGATGACGACTTAACACCATGTCCTTTTAACACAATTGATCATGAATAATGTTTAAATACATCATGTTTTTTTTCAACCTTTATAGGAGTTACTATGAACAGAGACAGGATTATAAAGAGAAAAATTCAAGCAGATTGAACGTTTTAAAGATGGGTTGCGGATTAAGACACTGTCACACTCATATTTGAAACTATTAACCGTTCAATTTTGTTTATTGTTTTTCCAATATCAAATATTAAAAATTTACCCAAACTTGCCAGCTTATGCACATTAAACCTAACCTGAATTTGTGACTGTTGTGCCCGATTAGTTTAGTACTATGAAAAACATAATTAAAATACAAGCAGATTTAAACATTGCACCAGTAACAGAAGTTTGCATTATTGCTCGGTATAAATTCTTCGTTCCAACCTAAAAGCATCTTATAAATCTATTTTGTGTGTGTTTCAATTGGTTCACCAAGAAAATAAACACACGACTACGATACCGGAGTTTATAAAACATACGGTAAGTCTGATATAAACGAAACGCTACATCTTAAAACAAAAGTAATCGATTACATGTTCAAGAAAGGTCAATCTGAAACTATTTTAAGCAATGGATTGTTCGTGTAATGATTCGCAGACATTTTATCTCTACCGCGCAACATACTGTTAATTAACTCTGTCTCTTACTGAAAACAACATGCCACACCGATGTCGGGAATCATTATCGTGTCAATAAACACACTTATAAAGCAATAAACCAGTACCTTTGTTGTTAAAAAACAGGGGTTAAGTTTTGATAATTGCGACAACAGTTTTATTTTACCCGCAAAAATTTAACATGCGGTCTGTCGGGAGGCGATTGTTGGTTTTTAGCGTAGACGTAATTGACATGTTAAATGAAGTCGCCTAAAATCAATCGACTGGTTTACTTAAGAGTACCATTATACACGACGGATTGCTCGCAAAAACAAAGTGTATACAATTACCAATTGTAACACGCTTATCATTTGTAACCTTGACCAGTTAACTTCGTGTTTGCCCAATCATAATTTAATATTATTAGTACATGTTACTCTCAAAGTTATTTTTACGTTGGCACATCGACACATATGCACATACCTAATCTCAATTTAAATATATAATGGGAACAATTTAAATGTTTACAGCTCATTTAATAACTTGATTATAGTTTCCTGTTTGGTGCATCATGTGGCTTCAACATTTNATGGTATATGAATCCGTTATAGAAGAATTACTAAAATGGGCATTGCACATCATTATGCGTGTAATTATTTAGTACCGGTACAAGCAGAGTCCTAGTGTTATGCACGTGTGAGGAAAGGTCAATGCTTTTTATACAATGACACTGTCGTTATATGTTAACCTTGCAAAGATATGTCAGATAATCTTAAAACAGACTTTTACGATCATGGGCAGCAATTTGTTAAAATTAAGAAACATTTTCCCACATTTTGTTCAAATTATTGAACCAAGAGCACTTACACACAATCCTGACTTAAAATTTCACATTTAAGTAGAATATTTAGTATAAAATTATTTCTTCGCTGTTTTTCGCGTTTGTACAGTTTTTATAGTATAAACAAAAACTAAATTAAACACTATATCTCAGAAACTCAATGCGATACGTACGCTTCAATATAAGTTTCTATGGTAAGCACATCTGAGTGAGTCTTTGACATGACGCAGGACCAGAAAACATCACCAAAGGAGTGTGGCATTGATTGATGAAGTCCTTTTTCTACCATTCTCGTATTCCAATTATCACCACTAATTACCACTTTTCAGGTCGTCAAATTAAATAATTGTTGGAAACTGACGTAAACTCTTAAGTTTAATACCGTATAAACAAAGTAATAGTGATTAATTTGCTACACTGGGACAACCATGGAAAACCATAGAAACAGTATCAGATTACGTTGAGACAGCATACACTCGTTATGACTTGTTTCCTTCACGTAATGTTGTCGATCCAACTGAATGACAAAACTATGACAATTAATATCGAACATCCGTTCGCGATCAAAGCAAACATTTCTGCAAATAAATACGACAGTATCATGTATGCGCGGAATATTTCTTCGCAATTATTGTATTTTTGCATAAAACATTAATCAACAAGATCGAAGCAAAAACTTTTAGGATGAGATGGTATTCCTACAGGATATTATGAAGTGCGTAATTTGAAATTTACGACAAAACGTACTGCATCAATGTCGTCCGTTATTAATAAAGTGCCCGAACAAAGAATTGAATGAAATGAGGTGCGGCCTTTATTCGACACATGAAGATGCTTCTTAACGAGTTAACGAGCACCATTTAATTAACAATCGTCATCAAAGTGTTAACACTATAAACGCGGTGCAACTACATTTGTATCAAGTAGTAGGGGATCTTAATTACAAACAGCTGGATGACCTTTCTGTATTGCAAGTTATCAATCTTAGGACATGATTTTGTAAAAGTTCTACATCAATACCATCGTAGGATGGACTTTATATAAAAACACATTCAACTATTGCCGTACATAAAAACACGTCAATTAATACTTCAATAACAACTTCCATAGAATGTCTAAGATATTTATACGAACGATAAATATTTATTCGTTTTAATACTGCGACAAAGCATTGCTGTCGTATATCTAACGGAAAACGCAATATTTCAAATCATAACGTTGAATATATAGCGTCCATTTATATATTTTTACAATACGAAACCCACGAATTGAATATAAACCGCACTTGCAAGCTAGACTAACACGTCATACATTCGTAAATGGCAAATATCGAACATCTTATATGATATGCTATATTTCTCGTACTTGACATTCGGCCAATTTGATCTTTGGCAATACAGAACCTTCTAAAAATGACGAATTCGAAATATGAAACATGTCAGAAAACGAATTCGGGAATGTTTCATTTCATTAAGAGTGTATTGTCTGGGACTAAAATTTAGTCTTCCCACACACATCCGTCATGGTTACTCAACTTTCTGTGTTACAAATGCCTATGACTTATTTTGCATAATGTGAAATATTGTGACGCAAATTGTTTGCTCAATTATTTCAAACTTTACCTTAGACGGTCAACATGGTAATCCCTGAAATCGGTCCATTGCCTCAAATATTTTTTATGAATATATGACACAACTGGTTTGATATTTGTTCTTTTTCTTCTTATTAGAAGACTAATTGACATAATTGGCATAACATTTTGATGAAACATAAACGAAGACTGTCGATTTTTACTCAACAAACATGAACAAGGATATTCCAATAATATTAATTGTCTTTTCTCTTGTCAAACGTGTTTTGTCCTTCACGTTTTTTGTGAGTATCAACAGAAAATGACGTTGCAAAAGGTCGGTGTTTTGTTGCATGCATACGTGTACTGTATGAGGTGTTTACATAATTAGTTTAGCATTCAATGGATTGATTATTTATTATTTATAATGCAATTCCGTTCAAAGGAAGTGCATGTTTTTGTGTACGATTAATTACCAGTAATGTCTGCAATGTCTGATTCTTTTTAACATAAATGTACATAATAAATATAAAATCAATATTTTCATGTTTTAACGCATATTGTAATCAGAAGTGTATAATGTTTATTTATTAGCTGTTTCTCCCTTTTTTTGTTATTTCTAAACACACACAAACCCTTTGAAATCAATTGTTAAGTAAATTATTTTCAGCCAAATGACTTAATACTGCCCATACATAAAAAACAGTTATTGCATGGGAACATTTGCATATGTTAAAGCAAAGTGTTGAAGTTTTTATAAATAGTAATGGCATATCCAGAGGCATCAAGTCCAAAGTGCGTGTCAATTTCCACATCTGTAGCACGGATGCAAAGAATCTCGTTTTACAATACGTCATTATTGTGTCTTAGTAAGGCAGAATGGCCAATTGCTCGAAGCCAAAAATATTCATTATATTTCTTCATCAATAAGTTCAACAACCCTTCATAATAAGTTCACTCTGAGGCGATTACATATTATAATTCTCTAGAGGAAAAGCGTTCCATATATAATTACTTAAATTCTGTCTGGAGAGTATTTTGTGACTTAGTGCACAGTCTTAAAGGTATTTGTTTACGAATGTTCGAATTTTGAATACTGAAAAATATAACTGCGACAAGTAACTGATCAAGATTAATAAAAAATCATTATAACAGGAAACAAATCTAGTTCATAAAACAAATGCCTTACCTATGACCGCGCCGGTATTATTTCTATTTAACCAGACCCAGACCCACCTTTATGTGAACCTGTGTTGTCCACAGTCATCGACGACTTCAACAATTTATTACAAGTATTAATTAGAATTAATTATTCAGATAAGAAGGTCAGCTGGACGTCACATACAAGATTAGCTGTTCTCATGACAGAGATAAACAGGAAACACTTTCTCGGACGTCACGAAACGTAAATCTCACGAGGTACTTGCGCGCAATTATTAATTGGATAATAATTGGAGCATTGTGGAAATTGCTGACATTAGAATTGGCATAAACTGTAAAAACTTTCATTGTTTCTATAGTCGTCATCACAAAGTCTCCTATTAGAATACATTTCATAATCTATGAAAACAACAATAACAACAACAACAACACATCATTAGCAACAACTCAACTGTCAACGTGTATCCACGTACATTTTATGTTAACATATGTTTCAAATTCGAAACTTCATGTCTCTGTTGCTCATAGGTTAAACTAAGACTGAATATGGAAATCAAACGATATTTCTTAATAAAAATATATATATATCGGTGCATAAGACAATGATTGATGAAGTAATGTTCAAGAGTCATTATCTAACGATAGGTGTCTGATTAACAGAAATTCAATTAATGGAATCGTTGATAAAGTTTAAGCACGTACTAATCGAAACATTTCTGCCAAATTACAAAAAAGGGTTGCTAGCGAAATGATGATTTGATCAATAAATGCAAAAACACACAAACATTGAAAATAGGTGAAGAAATCAAACAGTCATTATTCGCCGATGACGCAACTTATTTTTGCAATAATAATCCCAGCTCCTTAAACAACTTGATATAATCACTTACCCTGTTTGGAAACGTATCAGGACTAACACTAAATAAATGTAAATGCATTGTGCTTAAAGTAGGTAATTATGGGCATAAACACATCCATTTTAAAACGGAAATGAACTTCCATTTGACATCAACGTTAGGCATAACATTCACAAACAATGAAAATATTGAAAAAAAAGACTACAGGCATTCAAAACTGTTTTATATCATGGCAACATCGACAACTAACCTTAATTGGAAAAAAAATCTGTATTGAAAACCTTTGCACTACCGAATTTAAAATATGTACTAACCGTTCTTCCAAACCCAGATAATAAAATCATTGATGATATAAAAACGTCTATTTTTGACTTCTTATGGGACGGTAAACCCGAAAAAATAAAACGAATACAATTAATACAACCTGTACAGCTTGGAGGTCTTCAACTGACTGACATCTATCTTTCATAAATTCAATCAAATCCAGTTGGGTCGAACGTATATTAGATACCACAAATAAGAGTAAATTGGCATTGTTTTGTCAAAAAATACTAGTCAAATATGGTGGCTCTTTAATTGTTTAATGTAACATTAGCGAGCCTCTAATACTTGATATAGCAACAAAAAATAATATTTATATCTAATATACTCCCAGCATGTGTTCAAGTCACAAATATGTGAGAAGAAAAAGCAATGATAAAACATTTTAAGGAATAATAAAAGCATAAACGCAAAAAATAGCACACTTATTTTATAAAGACTGGTTTGAAAAGAGAATTAAATATGTCGATAAATTATTTGTTTACCGAATGAACGATTTTCTTCCTTTGATAATATATGCTACTTGTTTTATATCCCTGCAACATTCTTCCTGATGTATTACTCGCTTATTAAAAGTATTCCATCATTTATAAAATCTATTATGAACACAAACAGCACGCAAAAGATTAGAATATTTCTCGAAATAATCACAACAAAACAAAAACTGAACAATCTATCATACAGAACACATCTAAATAATATCCTTAACGAACCATCCAAATCCCAAATAAAATGGCAAACTATATTCCAAGAGCATGAATTAAGCTGAAATGAAATATGTATTATGTTTTACAAAACAACAATCGACATCACATTTAGAAACTTTCAGTTCAAATACATACATCGCATACTCGCGACCAATACATATCTTTTTAAATGCAAATTATGCAACTCTAACTTTTGTGATTTTTGCGGTGAAAATATCGAAACTATAGAACATATATTTTGGAAGTGCAAAAACATCCAACCTATCTGGAATCAGTTGACATCCTTTCTTGGCCAACAACAACTAAACGTTAAACTATCCTTCTTAAATGTTAGTTTTGGAACTAACACACTAAAATCAATAGACGGTACTAATATTGTGAATTGTCTCCTTATTTTAATGAAATATTTGATCTTTAACATGAAATAGACAATCCCAGAAATCGATACCTCCCGGATTACTCGCCCCTGAATACTCTAGCGCGCCTCCTAAACGGTACTGAAGAAAAAAAAACATGGGCCTATATATGTTTGTATAGGTCCCTACGCAAAACAAGAAAGCGATACGGTTTTATCGAAAATATGGTTTTATCGAATATATTTGAAGATTTAAATAGTTTCTGTTATCGATCTGACAACCACATAATAGTTCGTGTTTTTTTAATATAAGTTAATACGTAATTAGTAGAAATAAGGTTCATCTGCATTCTTTTATGAGTAATAAAACACAGCATGGGCATGGACCTATTTGTGTAGGTCCCTGGCATGAATAAGGTCTTGATTGTCATTTAACATGTTATTTAAAGGTGACGCGTGATATCTTATCTTAATTATGGTATCTACACATGTGCAGACATGTGGTGTCACGGGCAAATCCATAAACGCTTTTAATCCACACTTGGAACATTGCCTCCCATTTAGCGAATTCGTTCGCGCCTTTATCGCCGATGTATTTTTTTCAGGAGATTTATGTTGCTGTCATTAATAATCCGTAATTAACGAAGAAATAAATCACTTATTTTTTTCATGTTTTTGTTTTTTAATCGTAAATTTAGACCGTTTAACGAAAATTTAATAACGACATACGTTTAGGAAATCTAGAGAACACAATTGGAACTATTAAAGTTCATTTAAGGCTATTTTTTTCATGTTATACATTTCAATCGTGAATTAAGATGTTATTAAGAAAATTTAATAAATATTAAGAACAGTCCAAACAACGTTTATTTCAGGCAATAAATGATTTTACATATAAAACGTTATTTAAATAATAATATAAGAAAGTTATAGACAAAAGCTGATATGTCCTTTTCAATAAAAAAAGAATGACATGTCCTGACATCTTACACAGTTTTGCAAACGAATAACTACGGTACTTGTTCATTTAAAATCACAAAATTCATATCCGGCTTGATATTTTTGTATTAGCTTGAGAGCGATTTTTTAAATAAAAGATTGCTAAAAACCACTTTAGTTTTAGACTAAACTAGATACATAATTTTAANTGATGGGTTTTCATTCGATTTCATAGATTTGTAACAAAGAGTTTGTGATAACATTTACTATGGAAGCCTTGTACTTTTCAACTTTTAGCAAAACAACACGTGTCCCTAATGAAACATCGGTGTCAATTTAATTATAGACGATATTATGATCAAAACTGTTCAGCTATGATTAAAGCACTTTACGATTTATATGTTAGGTTTGATAACTACCGTAAACCACGTTAAAACTATGCATAAATATGCCTAACGGAATGATGTACTATTGTATTTCATTAATGTAAGAAAATATAATTTAAATATTGATCGTGTCTGTGGAAATCCATTATAAGCAATGAATCGTGTTTTGTTTGCCTGTTCTATTTTCATTTTATTTAAATGTCATGCGTCGATAGATAATACAGCCTATATGTCAAACAACTTTAATATACACTATAATCGGCGAAGAAAAGTCACATTGATGCCAAGAGTATGATATCATGTAACTTCAACAATTTATACATGACACACAAAAAAAACATTGAAATCAACGCAAGTTGTATAAACTTGTCGTCCAGGATAATTTGTGGTACTACAAATGTGTGTTTTGCTTAATAACGCGGTGCGCAGTATGTACATGTAATGTTGTATAACATAACTAATATAACCAATGTCTATGACCTGTTAAATTTTTTTTTTTTTTTTTTTTTTTTAATATTTTTTTTTTTTTTTTNGTACTATTTTCCTTAAGTAATTTCATAAATACACATATTCTTAACGTTATGATTTTTTTTTTTTTTGGGGGGGGGGGTTATTAGTTTGTTATATAATCAAAATTAATGTTTTTGTTTAATGAACGTCACAGTGACAAACATATTTAAATAATTTATATAAAATGTATTAGGACTACCATGCACTCACATCGGGGATGCATTCCCGAGTGAAGACAACATTACAAAAAATATCCATAATTACACATCGCAATTTTAGTGACGTCACACAAATGATACACATGTTTGTCCCTTGACCACTCTCGGTAAACATGTCAGATTCCATCGGAATTACCTGTCCCTTGTGTACTTTGATAGTCACATTCATGTATCATCGACGTTTGTCTGCACAATACATTCAGTTTTGATGAAATATTGCAATGGTTTGTTGTATTTTGGTTTTCGTATTTGTTTTTTTTTTAAATTTTGTGTGACATATAAACACATGAGAAATAAGAATACAATGCAGGACTGGCTACATCTTAATAATGTAGTATATTCCGTGGGTACGCTTAAAACAGAATTGCAATGACTTAGCCAAGCGTTTCAGATGACAACCTACATATGTTGTGGATAAAGGTGTACGGAAATTAACAGCAACAACAACAACAACAACATGTATTCTGCAGTAAAGCATATAGAAGGTCATAGCCTTAATTATATATGTGTAGGGAAATCAACATTGACAATATTTCGAATGGAAGTTCGAAAAGTTCAAAAGGGCTTTATTTACTAGGGTCCATGGAATAAAATGGTTGTCGTCAACATATATAAGGTACACAGATACATTTTTGTAAATCCGGCATTGCGGTGAGCCAATCAATTTGCATCTTGTTGATATTTTTTAGAATGTAATGTAAATACTTGATGTGAGCACCAAAACAACTCATACAGAGGATGCGAATTGAACGGTAATGTAATTAATTATTGTTTACGTATCACGAATACATAAACACTGTCTCTATTATAAATGCTGCATTTTATTATTTTATATACTTCTTAGTTCAAAACGTAAACTAACGCAAGAATTAAATGCCATTAACCAACTGGCTAGTAACCAAATAATATGTTAACTCTACACTAAGAACTCAGGTTTATAATGAATGCCAAGTTGTTATATTTAGTGTTAAATATACGGTATTCGTATGTGGGATACAGTCAAGTGTTTACATGTGTAATATTAAATACTTTATGATGGAACCACGCATTTCTCTCCTGATGATTATAATGAATACGAATCCTACATCGAAAGCTCCGTATAAATAGTTTTAAAGGGACTTTTCATACAGCTTGTCCAGTTATATACTTTTCACTTTATGTTAGCTAATCATTTCATATATTTCTTTTATTATTTTTTTTATTATTTTTTTTTAAATCTTATAACATCATTGATTATATATAACAGAACACATACTGTTGTCACTTATTGAAATGTTACAAACCAAGGTCTTAACATTAAAAGGCATATTTTCTGTATACTATGTTAGAACCATTGCCTACAAATAAAATACATGTATGTATACAATATATGCTTTAAAATGATTTTAAAAAAAAATCCAACCAAACGTGCGTTCACAAATGCTTATTAGCAAACAACGTTATTTTAAAAATACGATATTTAATTGCTCTTTAAAATGAAACCATAATAGTTTAAACATTTAAGCGAATAATTAAACTTATCATGTTTTCCTGTCATGGGGTACAATGAGACGTACAAAGTAAAACAACCGTCATTTGGGTAAAAATACGTAAATGCTAAAGAACATAATGCTTTCTGATCTACAGAATAACTTGATAACAAATTGGAGCTAAGAACCCACACGTCATGACAGTCCACAAATCGCAAAAGATAACACGAGTAAATGACTTGAATTAAATCAATGCATTTTATCGATTGTGTTTACATAAACAAATATATAAAAATCCAAAGAATTAATTGAATCTGTTTGAACGTTGCAGTCACGAATGTCAGAATTAATTTTGATACAAACACAGATGTTATTGTTTTATCGCAAAACTGTCGGGCGAAACTAAACAATTAAGCTGGCTATCAAATCTACATAGTGACGAATAAGTTATCCCACGTAAAGAAGTGGAATACACATCCAAAAAAAAATAAATGTAAATCTATTTACTACGCTACAGTACAATTACATGGATAAAAGCTGTGGAAAATAACGTCAATTTGCATTCATCAATTGTGTTATCGTACTAGACATGAAACAGATCCTTCCTGGAAGGACAGTCTTTGAAAACATTGCAGACATTGGCTTTATTGAGAAGGACGAACCAACAACAATCAGATATTAACCGAAATGTGATCGTAAGGTCGCTAAACATTGGTCGAGAAAAACCCGTATCAAACTGATATCTATTTTATAATTATATCGGACTATAAATGCATTTCCATTTGGCTGGGCATATAAACCGATTTAAACCCCGAATGCTTGCATTGACCGTTCCTTAGCGGTGACCCCATTTTCATTAATTGTGTATGTTTTCTTGTGCAGTGTAACGCCTTGTTTTGAAATTTTTTGTACTAGAATACGTTCCAAGTAAATAAATCATGATTATGTTCGCTTAAATTTAACATTTTGTATGTTATATCTGATATATATTATGCTGACAACGACCTCCTTAATAATATTCCTTCCGGTGTTCATTTATTTAATGGCTGAATTAATTAGGGGTTTTGATAATTCAATTGTGAGGTTGAAACAAATGTCATCGTGTTGATGTGGTCCCAAGAGTCTGCGACACATTGGCTTCAGCCTTCGTCACGACCGCTCTATCGAGAATAACATCCACGTAGTACGTGCACACAACAATTAAAGCCACTCACCTTATTTGGCATAGTATATTTAAGTTTAAATAAGAAACATATTTTATCTATGCCAATAAGAATATATATGGTGGTAACAAGGTAGAAATCCGTCTTTTTTGCGCTTCACAACTTAAAAATAATCGCGTTTGTCGAAATGGACGTATACGTCTAGAAATCCTACTTTCGGTTTTAAAAGCGGTACCGTTTGAAAAATTAATAAATAACTTGCTTACTAGGCTTAAGATTTAATTTCTTCTTTGCCAATAAGAATATATCTAGTGGTTACAAGGTAGAAATCCGTTTTTTTGCGCTTTAAAACTTAAAAATAATCGCGTTTGTCGAAATGGACCTATACGTATAGAATTCCTACTTTCGGTTTAAAAAGCGTTTGAAAAATAATAAATTACTTGCTAACTAGGCTATATATTTAATGACAATTTTGAACCCTTTCAAATTGCATCTATATGTTTTGATTAACATGCACTCTATTTCAAGGTGTGTGGCTTTAATTGCGAATTTAGTTCAACGAATTAAGCGTGTTTGGTTTTGCTTAATTAATAAATACATTAAGCAAATGGAGGCCAATGTGGTTTATTTCAACCTGAATTCGGCGTGTATGGCTTGCCATTTTAAAATAGTGTGACAAATTCTGAATGTTTCACGAGGCCATATAAAGGTGAAAGAACGCCATAAGTATCCAAAACAACTTCTGTTAAATGTCTGAAGCTGAAATTGATAACGGGGACAATTAAAACATTACTACGTAATTTATTACTAACTCATGAACCCAGACATGTACGACAAGAAAGAATCATCTTTGACCCGAAATGTAAAGGCAGAAGACATGACATTTAAAACTGATGGTGATGATTCAATAAACGAGACGGGTTTACGAACTCGTGTGAATGGCATCATTGGTCGATTTGCAATCGCCTAAGTAATCAAGCGAATGGACGAGTAGTTGGAGTCAATAAAAGCAATTTTAAGTCGAAGTCTCACGGATATCTCTTTCCTCGAAAAAAGCACGTGGCCATCAAGGTTAAAAGACAATGACCAGATAATAAAACGGATAAGGAAATGTTCCGTAATTCAAACCGTTTTGACGTCGACTAATACATAATACTGGTATTTATTTTATCTTAAACATGTTGAATGCCTGTGATGTTCGTTCAGTTATTATTGTGTACAAAATGTACATACGGTAACGTTGTTATAACTGTTAAAATATCAGCACCCTGGGTGTCTTTGTTAAAAATATCAACTATTAACTAGTCATAACACTTTCAGAATAAAAGATTTTAATGAAGTTCACATATTTTTCGAAAGTTCACGATTTCCATTTGGGTTATTGCAGAATCTTGAGTACATATTAGCACCCATTATTGTCTTCGTAAAAACCTGTTATCTCATAAGTGCAACTATGTAGGACTGTAACTATTAATAACATTGCTGTAAAAAAAATATAACACATATGTCAAGGGAATGCATACCAAAGCTTAAATGCATTAAACCAGCTTGCTACCCTCGACGCGGTCCCTTAGATGCCAAATATAGTGTGCATATATATTGGTTAATATCTATACGAAACTCTCGTTGATTCCATTGAATTGATAAATGATCAATATTTCAATAATGTCCTCGGATAAAACGTTTACTCAATGCATCCCAGACCGGCGGTTACAAGCCCACGACAACTAGTGGCCGTAAGCCAGTAGCCAACACTGCTACTAAATAGGCTTTCTAAAATAACCAAAAGCAAAAAAAACAGACCTTCGACTTGTATATTTGCAAAGAAGAATCAAATTAATATAGAGGATAATAATAATAATAATAATAATAATAATAATAATAATAATAATAATAATAATAATAATAATAATAATAATAATAATAATAATAATAATAATAATAATAATAATAATAATAATAATAATAATAATAATAATAATAATAATAATAATAATAATAATAATAATAATAATAATAATAATAATAATAATAATAATAATAATAATAATAATAATAATAATAATAATAATAATAATAATAATAATAATAATAATAATAATAATAATAATAATAATAATAATAATAATAATAATAATAATAATAATAATAATAATAATAATAATAATAATAATAATAATAATAATAATAATAATAATAATAATAATAATAATAATAATAATAATAATAATAATAATAATAATAATAATAATAATAATAATAATAATAATAATAATAATAATAATAATAATAATAATAATAATAATAATAATAATAATAATAATAATAATAATAATAATAATAATAATAATAATAATAATAATAATAATAATAATAATAATAATAATAATAATAATAATAATAATAATAATAATAATAATAATAATAATAATAATAATAATAATAATAATAATAATAATAATAATAATAATAATAATAATAATAATAATAATAATAATAATAATAATAATAATAATAATAATAATAATAATAATAATAATAATAATAATAATAATAATAATAATAATAATAATAATAATAATAATAATAATAATAATAATAATAATAATAATAATAATAATAATAATAATAATAATAATAATAATAATAATAATAATAATAATAATAATAATAATAATAATAATAATAATAATAATAATAATAATAATAATAATAATAATAATAATAATAATAATAATAATAATAATAATAATAATAATAATAATAATAATAATAATAATAATAATAATAATAATAATAATAATAATAATAATAATAATAATAATAATAATAATAATAATAATAATAATAATAATAATAATAATAATAATAATAATAATAATAATAATAATAATAATAATAATAATAATAATAATAATAATAATAATAATAATAATAATAATAATAATAATAATAATAATAATAATAATAATAATAATAATAATAATAATAATAATAATAATAATAATAATAATAATAATAATAATAATAATAATAATAATAATAATAATAATAATAATAATAATAATAATAATAATAATAATAATAATAATAATAATAATAATAATAATAATAATAATAATAATAATAATAATAATAATAATAATAATAATAATAATAATAATAATAATAATAAAAATAATAATAATAATAATAATAATAATAAACAATATGATATTTGAACCACATATTTGACATTTAAAAAGGTTATAAATAGTATAATTCTTCCAAACTGTTTAAGAGTACTTATGTTTATGTCCTCATAATTAAACCAAATTTTTTTTTGTATGTCACCGCACTATTTTTTGAAGAAATATTTTACTTAATCTAATTTACGGCTTTGTCTCGAAAATACAACACAGAAGTGCATAATAAATTATTTGTTAACAACATTTACATTATTAAAACTTGTACGTTTGTGTCGGTAATTTAGTTTAAATGCAGTACCAACTTTAGACACGTCGTAACCCAATCACCTCTAAACCCTCCGTTTTTATAGTTAATGTATCATATGGTTTTCATTTCCAGAGCATATAAAGAGGAATATAGAAATAAATTGGAATTGGTAAGTCGTTGGTGTAAAGCATGCTTCAAGTATATTTAATTGCATATGCCTGGAATGATAAATATACACTGCATTGTGGTTTATTTCTGTATACATTTGTCCATTCAACGACAAACTTAATCCAACGATGCAAATTGGTCACTTCCACACAATAGTAAAGCTCCTTATCAAATATCCGCCAGCGACGTGAATGGTCGTTGTTAGAGATACAATAAAGAGGTAAAAAGTTCAAATGACGTTCAAATGATGAGACGTAGACGTCATGTCAAATGCATATACACGAATGCATCTGACATTTTATTTTTGAAATTCCAGTCACGCTCGAAATGCATGAGATACATTATATAAAAAATGCTATAAATATTCATTGAATGAGGCAAAACAAAGTCATTGGTTTCCACTAACATCGCAAAAAAATGTAGGGAAGGTAGATCGAATATACTTTTTTTTTCGTTACATTTTTTTTAATTTCCCAATTTTATAAGAAAATATAATGACATTCAGAAATCGTAGAAATCTTCATATACTATTCATTATATGGGTAAGTTTAATTAATTTAAAAAAAAGCTAATATGATTATATTTAGAAATAAAAAATATAAAAGGATTGCAAACGTTTTCGTTATTTTAGGGAATTTAGCAAAACAAAATGATCGAAAACTCAACCTGGAAAAACAACAACCCTAAGTTAAGAGTAAGAATACGAAGTTCGGTCGGTCGGGTTATTATAAATAAATAAAAGAAATACGTGTAAGTTTAAAATTAGTTCATGCTTCAAGAGTCATGTAGTGTAAAATTAGTTCGAATAACTCAAACAGATCAATATTTGAAATGTTGCGCTATGATCTATAATGCAGAAAAAAAACATACACTTGACTATTAAAAATACAGTTATGATAACATGATTATAATTGCACACAATATTAAAAAAAACACATTTTAAACCGTTAAAATCAGTGTTATAGAGATGCTTTGCATTTAATCAGCTGTGACACAACATTGAAATTACTTTGCAAAACCTCTAAAAGTCAAAACCTTTGATGCTGACAATTTATATCGAACCATTACTTATTTAAGGAAGTATTAAGATTTTATTGTTAACATTTCATGTTTGAAAGTGAAAGCAAAACATATATACTAACAATGAATAATATTTAAATAAAGAACTTCTTTTTGATGGTAACATACATCACATATTTATGCTTTAATGAAATTCATAACGGCCATGTTGACGACGATGTCTTCACATAAGTTCGTATTTGTTGCAGAAAACCAAACATTGTGACTATGTGACGTACTCCTTCTGAACTTTTATTCTAGTTTGTAATATATCGGAATTTAATCTCTTTTGAAAAAAAGAGGAAGATAGTATTTACCTCTTAAACATACATTGTTTGATCGCTTATTTACAAGTGCCATATAAAAGTCTGTGAGTACAGGAAAAACTTAATATATCAATTTGTAACCAATACTTTACGAGGAACCGGTTTTTTAAAAAGGCATTGCTCATTTTGGAAACGGTTACATCGATTTTTTTAAACAACGTCTGTCTATAAATAATTATATGTCTGTATGACTGTTATTTTTTATAGAAAAAATTGTTACAGTGAAAAAGTAACGATTATCGATAATTTCATCGTTATGTTTTCTCGTTTTTTAAACAGCAAGTTATCCATGTTTAAATCAATCACTTATATCCCCCTATGAACCCCACAAAAGATATCATAACATCAATGTATGACACTCCCTGTTTAAAGGTTAATTGATGAGAGATTTCCTGTTTAAAGGGTTATTTTTAAAACACGACATTATGATGTTTGCATGTTTGTATTATTGGCACTCTCATAAAATTATCAATATCATCATATACTTTTCGCACCTTGAAATTACTTCTTGTCAACGCTCAACACAGGTGAAAACTTGCTTTTCGAGTGAAATCCACTGGCCGTTTGTCGCTATAGTTAGGTGACCGCTATTCTCAGGTGACCGCTAAGTCAGGTTTGACATGTATATAGGAGGACGTTTCCGTAACTTTTAGGTTTACACAAAAGTATGAATGTTCGGTACTTCTTTACCGCATGCGACTTTTATATTATTATAAACCCTATTACGGTCGTTCTGGTTGGTGGAACACGAAGCAATAAATAGGTTAAAGAGAACTATAAACATGTAGAACATGCACATTGGTGTTGTGCTTTAAGGTAACGCACCAGTGCGGTTCATCAAGTGAATAATGGTTAATTAAAATGTGGCATTAATTTTAGTACTGTTAGTACTGTTGTACGGTAGGTAACACGAAACAAAAACGGATAATCTGTTAGGATGAGTATATTCTTCGGCTTAAATATTATTTACACTGCTCCAATTTATAAAACTTCGTACGGACCACTAACGAAAGTAATACATGGCTAAAGATTATTTATAACTTGAAAACTGATTACAGTTTTTTACACATGATGTCTAAAAGCTAGCTCAAGGTCCTACAATATGAATGAATATCACATTACTGTTATATCTTCATACTATTTTCTTTGTATTTATTCATGTGTTTTCTTTACTTTTCTCAGAAAAAGACTTTTGTAAATTCACATAAATCAAGTTTTAAAAAAGGCTGAGGCAGTAGTGCATTTTTATTATTTATAGGACATTGCTTTATATCTCAAAAATGACCAATGCATTGCAGTTGAAGTATGCAGTATTGGTTTAACAATTGCATTCTTTGCAACGGTATTTAACCCTTATAGATATATATAAAAGAGACTGTTTGTGTCCTAAATCCAAAAGACATAGTTTTGATAAGAACGGCAAACATTTGTTTTATTTCTAGCACCTCAGCATTGACATATTTCAAGAAGATAAACAATAACCGTAAATGCTTTTTTACCGCAAAACTATTTGTCAGAATTCATCAATGTTGCCAGGCAATATCGGCTGATGCCTTCATTACGATCTTTTAACGTTTAAGTGCCAATATTGATAAATCGACCCCCCTGTAAGTATGCTTGTTTTGTATTGTTTTCGCTTAAAAGTGAGATGACTCATGGTGTTATGTGTTAAAACAGTTTATCGAAAGTTTAAGTTGATTTTAATCTGCAAATATTTGACAACAATTTGGTCTACATGTGAACGTTAAACGAATTATCATGACATTGCTTGCAGTTTTACAGGAGTTTACTGAAGATAAGTAAATATGATAAGATCCATTGAAGAACGTTGAAAACCTATCACCGTAACTAACACCTGGGTAAAATTATCGGAAATGACGTCAGGTAATAACTTAAAAAAAATGTACCAATTAGCTACATCAAGCATATGACCATGTTCTTTGACAAGAAAGTTGTAAAGGCCCTCTACACAATCTGGTATCACCCGAAGGTTAAATGGTAGCACCGACACATGGCAAAGTACGTTATGTTCCATAAAGATTAAGAAACACGTTTACATAATCAGTTTTGTCAAAGAATTAGTTTTTGTTTGTAAGAATAAACGATGTTATTCAACGCAAAGGCTATTTTCCACGCCGAAACTACAAAACCCCTCTTTAATGCAACGCTATCGTATAACCCGTTATACCATGTCTATTGTATCACTAAGACTCGTCCACTACTTAAAACCGCATGCTTGCGCCCAGATAATTCTTATTTTTGAACTGGTCGACCATCCGAGTCAGTCACTGAATAATAAATTTTCATTGTCCACCTTCCCTTTCATTTAATTACTGATTGTAACGCGATGTTTGCCAGATTTTGTTTTAATTTCAGTGTTGGTGAGTTCGACTACCTCCCTAAGAAGCCTACATCTTCATGGCTTGGACTTCATAGCGTTTGTAACACCGTCAGTCGATCAGTTCAAATGGTGAACAGAGTTCGGCTCCCGACGATAGGATCCTTTGCAATGGACTGTTCCAGTGTTGGAGAACAAAGAATTATGTGTATCGGCATAGTTTTAAAGAACACACTTCCCGCTTGTCACAGGGATTGACACATTTTACTTCTATTTCCCGTCGTTCTAGGGGAAATCTGTTTAATACAAATCGTCCTTGCATTGACCTTTTAATGCCCAAAGATATTAAATTGTGGTTAAACATTTTCTTTGTGTTTGTCGTTGAATAACGTGCTTACCGAATGTATGGCTATGCGATTACAATGACACTAACACAATCGAAATTAACACCACATATGAAACAATTTCGCAAAATCATTTAATGTGGTTGATGTTGTTTCACATGGGAACAGCAACAAGAGGAACGTGACAAATTAACCGAGAAAATGTCAACACAATTCTGCCGGTTTATTTCATCGCACTATCCTTTCTCACCATGACGCCCTATATTCTAGTAAAATGTGTTGACATTAAACCACCCTTTTGACGGTTTAAACGTTTACATGTTCAGTGTCCCTGCGCTCCTCGTCAAATGTGTTGTATCGGTGATTGAAGAGCAAAATAAGTGCCACATGTTGTTTGATTTTTTACCCGATTTTTAGTTAATATAAACGCTAATTTGTCGTTTGCCCCAACGTTCTGAAGGTGCAATTTGTTTTATAGTGCATAATACATATGTAAGCTATCGCTAGAGGCCAATATTAATTCTTTTGCAATTAGTTCGAGGCATAGTAGTTAATTTGCTAGCCTATTGCATGGCCGGTTATCATGATCGCCAACTCTTTTTTGCGATGCATTAATAAAGAGCCAATGCTACCTCCGAGGTTGCGCTAAGGACCGGATTTAAATGTTTATTAGAAAAAGCAGCAGGTCTATTGTTTTGACGTGTTTTGTATAGTCACTACTGGTGTAACATTTGTGCTTAAACATCTCGTTTTTCCTTGCAATTTTATTTCTTCTATAATTGCATTTAAAAACATGTTAAAATAACGTGTTAAGAGTGTTTTTTCCTTTTCACCATTATAACATGACAGAGATTCATGAATCTTTTAAGTACAATCATATCACATGAGTATCTGTGTACAACTGCGTATCACACATTTCTATTTCTTAATTTCATATTTCTTTTTACAATCCAGTCAAACTGCATTGAAGAGTCCAAAATAAATTACAACCCATTTCATGTAAAGACTTTTCCACATATCAGATTTTAAAATAGTTTCAATAATATATATTAGTAAATATGAAATTAAGAAATAGAAAATGCCTCATGAAACACATTAAAAAGTGAATGAGCATCCAAAATGCCATAGTAGCCTAAACGATCATTCAAATCCAATTTTCTGTAAATCAATACATAATCAAATGTATAAATCACAAACGCATGAAAAGCAATAAATGTAAATTCAATATAAAGACATAGCACTCAGTAAAATCATATTAAAAAACACCGTATTTATTTTAAAAAGGTGATTATGAAAGTTCATCCAAAATAGCATAATGGGTACAACATAAAACCTCCTAAAACCCGTGGCCAAGCATCAAATGTAAACGGTTATATTAGTAACAGAATATTGAAACCGATTTTAAAGGTAAGCTGTCTTATACCATACAGCATAATTATGTTAACCTATTTCCCTTCTCTACTGTTTGATGAGTCATGTATGTGGTTGAGGTTGAGTAGGAGCATACACATAACTTCCAATCATGACTGTAATATTTATCAACAAGAACTTGAGTCTGGTATGCAACTTGGCATACGTATGCAAGGCTATGTAGATATCATACACAATATTATATATTTTTTATCAGAGACCTAATAAAAGGTCCGGGTAACTTCAAATATAACATCTACAACTGCATTGGGTAATAGTTAAAAAAATACTTTGAAACTAGGTATAAAACATAAGATATTGATAAACAAAATCTTCCGATCTCAGCCTGATATTTTTTTGCCAGGAACACAAATTATTGTAGCATCTTAAAATTGTTTATACCTCAAATAAGGCATATTAGGTACAAGATCCCGGTGCATATTACAGTTATTATGATGAACAACCAGAACATCAGAAAATCCAAAGCGCCCACAACTTCCTGCCAAGACGGACACGCGTTATTTGCCTCTCGTTGCGTCCTCTGTTCTGTTTCCTTGTCACGCACGTCGACAACGTTGATACGTCGTGTCTGCTCCTTAGCAGACGAGCATTGAAGCTTGCTGTACAGGCGATAGAGTCAGCGTTGGTAGTGACCCACTGGTTCCCTCGCTGCGTCGCGGTTTACCAATCTCACCTGGGCGAGACTGATGGCCAAGATGAAAGTGTTGCACACGATCATGGTTAGTAGGTAGACGGAGAGGAACGAAACCTCTTTGGAATTTTTCGGGAGTTCCGAGGCGATGATCGTCAGGAAAACAACCAGCGACAAGAATATGGTGACGGCGTAACCCACTCGCTCACCCGAATCGGCCGGAAGCACGAACGCAAAGGCGCCCAGTAGTGAAAGAAGCACGACGGGGACGATGATATTCGGGACATAGAAACTCGCACGACGTTTTAGACGAAGCTCGAATTCGACTGCTGGCTCGTCCGTTGTGTTTAAAACTCTATTAATACAAAAAAACAGTTTCGATGACAGTACTAGTCACACTATCTCGGTACACAAGCTCAAACACACTTCTATTGATCAGATAACAATTGGTTACATGCTAAGCAGCTGTGCTAGAATTATTGATACTTAAACGTTTCTATTTGAAATCTTCAAAGATGAAATTATAAATAAGATTTCACAGTCAAAAGATAGTTGATGTTTTTTAACATAATCAAAACACCATGGAAGTAAAGAAAAAGATTGAACGGACCACACGAATAAATTTAAAACATTGAAATGTTTTACCGTACAAACTTAACTACAAAATCTTAACTATGTTTCAAACAAACAACAACTATGTTGTGCGATCTGCGAGAGACCCATATATTGTTGCCGCATGTGCACAGAGTTTCAAGACAAACTTCGCACTTCGAAAGTCATGTTGAACTAAAAACAACGGTCACGCGTCAGTTGTTCGAGTCGCGAAAAATTAGAACGCAAACGAAACATGTGCACGTAACCATCAGAATGTGCATAAGTAGCAATTATCGGCTGCAGTCATAAAGAAAAGGCATAAGCGCGTGACAAGGTAAATAGATCTTTATCGCTGATAAGGTGTTAAAAACAGCACTAAGCTAGCAAGTGTTGTTATAAGAAGGCGATGAAAGGATAAGTGATCGTCTATTAGGAAAAAACAGACATTGAATTGCAACTTTTATAACAAACTAAATATTTTTAAACAAGATTTCGGCGACTTTTCCTTGATGTAGAACATAAAGTTATACCGTACTTTCGCTTTATGACAGCGAAATCGCTTTTATATTTTTTCGGACGTGACGTCAATGACACGTAACAACCTTTTTTTAAAAATACATCCTAATGAACGTTAAACGAACTGTTAAATTTACTGAATGGACGAGATGCATAAGTAAAAAACAATTTTATCGTTGATAAAGTCATAGATTAAGTTTTAAGTTTAACATAGGTATGAAATTAAACCAATTTATAAGACATTATTCTGTATTATTCAATAGAAACTATTTATGTTAATATGCTTAGTTGTCGACAATAAGCCTAAGTTTTACACTGTTTGTGAACGACTGGGTGGGGTAACGACGTAGCAATACTACCAACTCACCAACCATCTAAATAGTGGTGATCCGTGAATAGCGGTCACTTGTCGACAACGGTCACTTAGGTTATTTCCCTTGACTGACCGCTGTTCTCAGTTTTGTAAATACATAAATGCATGCTCAGGTAAAATCGGTAGTAAATATTCCATAAAATTTTGACTGGTTCAACTGGTTCAAACTTAAACATGACGGTTTAAAATTAAACAGCATTACAATAAAGCATTAACAATATAGTACACCTTATATTCACCACAAGAAAAGTAGCCGCCCACGAACAACTCCCATGTCTTTTCTCTGGTGGGAATACCCGACCAAGGAAGAAACGTGTGGACCGTAGCAATTCACTTTGTCCATTCTTCAGCATATAGGAATTACGGCCTTTATCTGAGCATGTTCGTAAAATCAACAAGCATATGTATACAATACACATATAAACATTTACCCATACAAAACATGAATTTGAATTTGATGTTCCCACGTTAACTATCTCGCTACAACTGATTTCTCATGCTATTTATTTCTATAAATAGCCATACACAAAAAATCTTGCAAAACCTGTTTTTTTTCTTTTGTCCGTTAGGACAAAAGTACTCCACTATACTCCACTACACTATAAGATGTAACGCGGAGTACTAATAATTCATTGTCCATTTTTGTCTTGCAATTAAATTTTCGTCTATACTAAACAAATGTGATGAATTGGTATTAATTAAAGAAAACAATTAACCTCCAGATAACTTATCAGAAGATGAATTCTTGTTTTCTATGCTAACACATTTTACAAAATATTCATTAAATACCTCATAATTTAATTTCGTTATATAATTGTTTTCATTGAACTTAGCTTCCTTTTTGATTATTTCATCAAGAAAAGTTTGATAACAAACGTAACAATTTTAGTGCGGCAAATACCTCATGTGATGATGCTGTCATAGGGTAAAAACTAAGATGTCCTTTTACTATATATATTTATATAGTAAAACACCTTTTCTATTAGTTACATTTCAGTATTCATTTGTGTATTCAGTATTAATTAGGTTTTAGATTTTAGTTCAACTTACTTTGCTTCTAGTGTGAGAAGTACGATAGCACTCCAATGTAGTAGTTAGAATAGTAGTGTGTAACCTATCGTTTTGCACGAGTACTAATATCTATTCACCGCATTACTTTTCCGCACTTTGTCAGACACACAAAGACAACGGTCACGTACAGATCGCCATCTTTATCGGCGCATTAAAATCCATTTTTGTAGGGTTTAATAATAAACCTACAGGTAAATAGTATTGATAAATGTCTATATAATTGTTCAAATATATGTCGGATATATTGCATTATTTTATATCGGTATTTGTATTTTGAATTTTATCATGTGAATGATGTTAGAATTTCCCGCTCATCACATCGCCATTTTTATAATGCAATGTGATTGTCTTCTGTATTATTATTATTATTATTATTATTAAAATTATTATTATTATTATTATTATAAATTTTATTATTATTATTATTATTCTTATTATTATTCTTATTATTATTATTACAGGATCTATTAAGGATCTGACCAATACACATTTAAGACCAGAACCACGAGTTGTTTGTCATTCCACCCAAGACGCCTAAAGGGGCGTAGCTAGGCCGGAGACAATGGCTGGGAATGAAGAACAAGTACAGGGAATCAAAATAACCGACATCGTAGTATCATATCTGTAGTTTAAATAAAGTTTATGAAACATGTTTGTTAAGAAGTTCTCTCTAACGAAATAAAAGATAGTATGCACCCTGACCGCCCGCCAAAATATATCGACCGACAGAGTGACTCTAATATAATCCTTCAAAAATTCGTTGGCGGGGATACATATGTACTTAGCATGTGTCGATATCAGGTCCCATCGGCTGTTAGTCGAGAAGTCAGCCAAGTCGATATCATCGTTTGCGATCGAGAACTCTATGTCTTCCTCCAAATAGCTCAAGGAGTTCATTTTGATGGCACACGTCTGCTCGTCGAACGCAAAATACCGAATGTTGACGGAGCATGTGGATTCCAACAACTGGTAAAATGAAACGCTGAATGGTGTAATACACGTTCAGATGCGTTAAGCTTTGCGTATGTTAATGGCAGTCAACAACGATTTGTAGTCCTGATGTCATCATCTTAGTTGAAGTCCGCATTTATTGTGCACTACAGTTATTGATTAAACTTTAGGCCACATTAACACTAAAAAGTCAACAAATATTTCGTAAAATATTTCGTAAAATAAAGTTCACCCATAAATAATCAGTGTTCCTTATAGCTATAGCGAAAATTTCAACGCGAGATGTAGGCTGGCAACAAAGATTTTACGAGATACAAAAATACAAAATTACGGAATATTCGTCGAATTTTAGTGTTAATGGGGCTTTAAGGAAACAATATGTTCCATCTTACTTGATTTGGAAACCATTGGACCTTTCCGGAACTGTTCAACAACACTTTGAGGTTTGGATAGCCCATACCGGTAAATGATTTACACGAGTTGGCCAACGAGAGATCTGGCGTCCATATATCGTCTTGCGGCTAAAACATGAATAACATTTGAAAGCATAAAGTGAGGTAATAGATCTCCGCCATTGTTAATCTACCACATACACTTTTGATTCAGAAAAGTCATTGTTTGTTTAAATAACCATCAAACTCTTATATTTTGTTGTAATTTAATTATTATCTAATAGCTGCTCTGTTATTATCAAAACTAAGATCAAGCTTGTTTACCAAAACGCTCTAGATTATAAAGTTGGTTCAGTTAGAGATGGAATATAGTTTAATGATAAATATGGTACATTTGATTTAATTTGTTTTATCATCACTGTGAAATTATTGAAGCAATTTATTCATCAGCTTTTGCGAAAATGCAAAATGTAACAATTATGTTTTCTTTCCAAGGATGATATAATCGTATATATTATAAAAATCAACGCTTAATGTGCTTATGTTCTGTTATTTAGCATGCTTATGTTGTCGGCAATAACAACCGATTTCTTCATCGATAGCCCAATAAACGTTGGAAATTAAAAACTCACATTTCATTAGTTTCCAAATGTTCCCATCTTAAGTTTGAGCCCCGAGAATAGCCATCAAGTAGATATATATATAGTGCCGAACTAGTAAAATGTTAAAATTATTTTTAGAATGTGCAAAATACGAAAATATTAAGCATTAAAATAATCGCGAACTCTATCTCGGCGCGGATGCGGTTTTGGATCACTAAGAAATCTGGATTGCAAAGTTTGCTATTAATCTTAGTTGTTCGTTTTGTGAAGTACACAAGATCGTGTCATAAAAACCACACACACAGGACATTAACAGACAGAACACAAATGATGTTATAGCTTAATTTGTACCAGCCTTGTCTCGAAAATACCACACAGTGAGATATAACAGTGTATTCCAGATATTCCGAACATTTTGCAAACCGTAAACCTTTGAAACTCAGATGCTCCTGTCCCGATGTTCTGTCATATATGTTTAATGTGCGAAATCATCGATATAATGGGCCCTCTTTATTTCAGATACCGAGTAGCAGTATTGACATTTTATTTAGAGTACAAATTAACCTCTGTAAACTTAATATTGTTTATGACTGTAGTTTTTGCGTTTAGCTATNTATATAATTGCTTTAATATATTGTTTGGCAAATGTTCATAACCATAAATAAATGATCATTTTCTATAATAATGTTCGTTCCTGTTAGTGCAGTTGTAATTTCTCTTGTTTTGTCACTAACTGAGCCATTGAACGTCGTTAATAAATATATAAGATTCGACAAGATTTGAAAGTTGACACCACATTTTATGTAGTTTGTTGCTAGGCGAGCCGTTGTGGAGTTTACTTACGAATAACGACCGACGAATTTCGGTCGTTATAGACAGATTCATGTTTACTGTCGTTGTTCTAGAAATAATACTTAAAAACGACTGCTTTATTAGTATAATGAAGTAAATGTTTTCCTTTCCAAAAATATAGTAAACCTAAACTACTTTTGCTAAACTAAAACTAGAACCTTTTCTTATATTTTGAAATTTAAAACAATAAATATCACACTAGTATATGACGTGTGGCATAAATACATTAAGACTGCTGTACTTTCAGCTTTTAAGGTTTTTAGTTAGAGTTGACTTAAAATCGTGTCCTTCATCTTTCTTTTGTGCTAGGCTTTCGTTTACGTTGACCAATTTAAATTGTAGAAATTTGATTCCAGGATAAGCATTTCACTAAGAGGTGATGATTAATTTAATTAATCCTTTCTTAGAACCAATTAAGTAGACGTGCCTTATTGATGCATCTGTGGGCGCAATCATGCTCCGGAGCCTTTTCAATGTAACCTGTAAAACGCATGTGTTAACATTTCACGGATAGTGTCATTTCCTTTAATCTGATGTATTAATTTCTCACTTGTCACCTTAACTTAGAATTTTCTTTTTGCGCAGTGTAACTTACGATCAAAATAAGAAATCTTGTCAAAAGAAATAGGATTGAGCTTATAGTGCCAATATTTACTTCAATGATAATTGCAGTTGACATAGTATAAAGTAATTGTATTTGCTTGGAAGGGCAACGAATCTTCGTTGGCATGTATTTCAATAATACAAAGCAAAACACGTAAACGGTCTTCTCAGAAATGCATGATCCTTTTGTGCGGAAACTTAGAGCAAGTGTTATTTTACCAAACATGTAATTCTTGGCGAGTGTTGATTGATAGTCGTGAGCTGAATAAAACAGAACAGAAGATAATACAATCGATATACAATACATTTATGTTAAAATACTTCTCATTTTTTTCCAAAGAACGATTATGTTGTGTAATGTTCCTCCGCCCCACATTTTTCGGAATCTCGTCTAAAATAATAATTGTCCATTAAACCATCTGTATGTAAAGTAAAACAAGCATTTACCCCGCTGAATTGATACCCGTCTCTACACTTTGTCGCTAAATGGAATTTTATCAATTCCACAACTTACCCAGTAAATGTTTATGTAGTGAAGTATTTGTAAGAATCGTTGTCAATAAGAAATAACATGGACAAAGAACCATTGCTTCTATTGTTCAGTTTTTTTTAAAAACAAATCAAGCATGATTTAAGTTAGTTTATGTGTGGGTGCATGAAACGTAAGGTCTGGATTTAATCATTGTGTTTTCTCTACATACGTCTCTTCCATGACTAACATTATCTTAAGATGCAAATAGGTCCCTTCCTCACAAACGTGACGCTCTTGACTAATTAAATTACCTCAAGAGACGTTCATGACTATCGGTAGATATACACATGCAACTGGTAAATTTTTTCGACATATATTACAATGACTAGATGAAGTCATGTAAGTTTATTAGTTTAACTGCTTTTTTTTTGCAATAAGTTTCCTTCGTACGTTTGCATATACTTTTCGTTTGTATGTGCTAAAATGTAATTAAAAATGAATTAAGCAAATGTAATCAAACAGGTCCCTTAAACTCATGGGTAGAAAAGACGGCTACGATACTATTTTTACACTATAGAAAAAAAAGATAGAAAATATAAATCCACCACATCTTCTTGCGGGTGATTTATTCGGAGGCAGAAAATAAGAGAACAAATTTACCACTTGACATTTTTTTTTCACAATATACTATAACAATTTTTGAAAACAGTACACAGGGAATTCGAAATCTAACAGAGTTACAACCCCGTGAGTGATGCTTTATAATCGGTAAGTAAGTGGAGTGCCGCTTTTGTAACAAAACAACAACAACAACAACGAAATAACAAAATTGTATGTGAATTCTCATCTTGACAAAGCATCAACTTGATCAAATTTGTATTCCGGTTTAGATTGTATGTCGATCATTGTAACAATATTAAATAGCTTTTTTATAAAGTTAAGAAAATCATCACCTTCAGAAATAAACAACATCCCTCCTCAATTAGGACTAGAACAACACAATACTATGCCACTGAGCATAATGCTTTGTTATTTCACGAATATCCATCCGTTTGTCCCTTAATACATTCGATAGGAATATGAGATGATTATTGTTAATTTAACATTAACTCTACAATAACTTGTAATGCGTTTCTTAAGTTGACTATATTTTGCGTGGTTCTTTGTTTACTTGCTGTTTGAAAAATATTATTCAGCCAACCTTTGAGGTATCAAAAGGACTTTTATACAAAGTCAATGTTTATAAAACCCTGTTATCTGCTAAAAACACAATCATGAATTTGACAAGCAATACACCCTCTGCGAAAGACAGATCGTGACCGTACATATTGCGGATATTGTTATTGACAGTTCTTTTGTTGCACTAGCATCAATGCGGTGATTACATGCATGTATTTGATACGTTGTGACGTTGCAGGGAATGAACGTAATACATTGTCACGAACATGTGGTGTTCACTGCGTTGTATATTATTTATACACACATAATACCTCTCTCCTGTGCGATGCGTTTCCATTAGAACATCGATGAGAAGTGAAATGAGAAAAGAGGGAGCTCGCGCATTGAATTTAGTTCCATAATGCAGAATGGAAAACAACGCGACATCATAGTATTCATATACACATAGCATCGGATGCAAGTAGATTTTACAACTGGTTTAAAATATTTAGTAAACAAAGAGATAAAGTAAAAAAATATGTGTTCCTTTTTGATAAATATATAGGTATAAATCACTTCAAATAACATATTCTCTATAAGTTTTCTGCGTGAAACACTAGATTATGTAAAGTTTTACCAATGCATCATTATTATGGTGTATCAATATATATGCTGTTATATTAAATACGAGACTTTTCAGATTTCTGGAATATTCATCGTGTATTAATGAATGCTTATATTCCATTTTCTTAGTATAAATTTGTTAAGCGACTATTTCGTAAGAGAGAGTTATTTTGTTAACATCTATACATGGCAAACCACACCAATGCTATTTCAACATATTTTGTTAACTATTTGATTATAGACCTAATGTAATCACATTCAAGATTTGCCCTGGATTTCTGCAGACACAAATTGGCCCCCAAGTCGTATTTATTTCTCACGAGCTTGTTAAATATGTCTGGGGTACATGGAGCAAAAGAAAAGTTATTGGCACCGCCTAATTAAATTGCCATCACAAGAGTAATGTCTATTGAGTACAACGGCGACAACTGGAATAGATGCGTATGCGTAAATTCCGCTCAAATTTAAAGGAGTATTAAAATGATGGTTTTAATTGGATTTATTTCAACTGAGGTGTGAGATATCCACGTTGCATTATCAGGTTTGCAATGATTCTAATTAGTTACACTGGGTACTTGATATGTGAATACTTCTTGCAAACTTTTACGGATGTGATCGTTTATACGTACTGATGAACAAAACAACATGTACAGGTTAGTGAAACATTAAAATTCTATTTTCATATGTGTTATTTTGTAAGGTTATGTCAGCTGAGCTTTTTCGTTTCACTTTTGGTATTTCTGCTTCTTATGAAATTTAATATAAAAGATTTTCTCATGAAGGTGCTATGAATTCATTTTAATTCGTTAGCAGGATGCTTAAAATCGGGGATATTCGTTGAGCCTTAAATTCGTTGATTTTCTTCAAATCATATCTTATATAAGACTTTGGACGTAAAAGTTCGTTTAACATTTAACTTTGTGGTTGAGCTGAACCAAACACATCCACGGTAATTAGGATCCAAATTATGATTTTGGTTTTACAGTAGCCAAGCATGTCATTTTCATTTGGATGTGATGAGAATTGTTATAATTTCAGTGGTATTTAAGGCCACACAAGTCAATGATGGTCGTTTCAGCCTCAAAGATGGTCAATGGCGTTGGTAGTCTCCAAGGTTTGTAAGGTACGGCATTTATACTTTACATTTATGAATTGATGCTCCTATTTTGGATTTGTTTCGAAATCAACTTTTTCATAATATAATCTGTAGAATGTCAATCAAACAACAGCCCATTGTATATTGAAATTGAATAAAAAAACTTGTCGTAATTGCATACCTTATACTTTTTTTAATCTTATAGAAGTTTATGTCTTAAAGACGAAATGATATAACATAAAATGATGTTAACATACATGTGCATGTACATCAATTTTGCTTTCATTGTTTAAATGTCTGTAATAACGCATAGATATGCCTTTCAATACTATATAAAGTTCTGACAGTGTTTATTTAATATCAATGCCATGCAGGTTTATGTGTGTTGTTTTCTATATTTATTAAACAAAAAGGTAACAAGACTTGAGCAGCACGATACGTCATCAACACTATCTTTTTCACTCTGATCTTTTCCTCTTCACCTCAATAAGCAACTAGTCAATAGCTTCAACACTTTTGTGTTATATCTGTGTTTGTCACTTTTGTATGTCTTTTTTTTATTGAAAATTCTAAAACTTTAGTGTATAATGTAGATAAATAACATTTTATTGCGCTTTACAAAAACGTAACATCTTTTTGTTTTATCGATTTGACATTTACATTATGTAAGAGGTGAAATGCACTGTGCCATATGAATGGGTCATTTACAAACCCAGACTACATTATTGCAAAATCAGTCGATGTCATTTTTTCATTTAATAATTTTAATAAGCGATCCACGTGTTATCACAAAATATAACGACCACAACAGGAGCACTCACAAGTATTTAATCCTTTCGAATGTTAAATGCTTTATAATTTTCTAGGTTTCAATTGATGATTACTAATAAACGCATGTTTTTTTTAGAATGAGTTTACGTAATTAGTGTTATTTCGCTTTCTGATGTACAGAGTTCTTATGTGTTTGGCATCTTGGGACAAAAAGTTGGCAAATTGTAATTTCAACAATCTGTCAACAAACCCCTTAACGTTGAAATCTGGATAAGTACAGCAGAATTGTCATATTTTTATGTCCACTATTTCATGGCAAATGTCAATGAATCATTTCTGAACAGTTTTCTTGAAAACATTTGCACTACAAAAAATTCATTAACCGAAAAATTAACAGTTGATGTTCGAAAATTGAGTTTAAGATAATTGAAATTCTTCACATAATCACTTTTCCGCAACGAAATATAATATTAATATTTCATAATGGTGTCACTTTCCAGCATAATTAATCCCCTTGGAATTAACCCTGAAATTAACCCTGAAGAATCTTCGTTCATATTTAGTTGCATTTAGCATAAACTGATTGGAGTCTCGTGGTTGACTAGGGAATGGAAACATTTAAAAAAGTTGCACGACTTTCCGTATGTGTAAATTCTTCGGGATACATGACCATAACATTAACCAGTTTCAAAAACAAAGTTCTCATTGCCTTTAAGTTCGCCAAAGGTTGTTTTAATATGGAATCAAAAAACTGTGGGTTAATACTGATACATTGTGGGTTTTTAACTGCTTAAATATAAAAAAAAATCGGACCTTGATTTACAATCCGCAATGGCTCCATTTGTGCTGTTATGTTTGAATAAAAGTGATTTTTTTTTCTATATTTACGTAACGAAAAACTAAAATATTCCAAAACAGAATGCGTAATCACAACGTTAAACATTGCTTTTAAGTGTATACTATCAAAATATATCATATTTTTTAAATGTTATAAACGATTAACTTAAAAAACACTCCTTCTAAAAAAACTATCATAACCGTTAACGTGTGTTCAGATTGCCGTGTTTAATAACGTGCTTTATTACGCCGTATGTGTGTAATCAAAACTTTTCGCAAAACAGACCCAAAGTATGAACCGTTCTAAGTAACACCGATCTATGTCGAACGCTTTTACACTTGATTGGTGTTAAGTAACAAAAATGACAAAATATGAATGTCAGTAAGATACTGTAATTACCTGATATTATTTATTTTTGTGGTATGATTGTTTTCATTATTTATTTCTGATCTAAAGTTGTTAAACGTTTATGATATTTGTTTCAATTGAAAATGTAGTTGTAAAATCAAGAAACTCTCTCAATAAAAATGGCAGTCAAAATATACTAAATATGATATTAATTGGTAATCGTTTGATCTTTGGGATAATGTGACTTGAGATGAATAATAAAGTGGTGTGTTGATGTGAGATGTTATTTGTTAACACAAATTGTTTTCAAGAACTCTAATTTATGGGGGCATAGAACTGCCATAGACTTACCACTTGAGTTTTGCAATATATATCACGTTTTGCAATAACTAGTTTCGCTATTTACTCACCACAAATGTACTACTTGATGATTAGTTTGATATAATCATATTCACTTTGATATTAATTTAACTGTTAGTGATAGGTGGCTGCAGAGTCCAAACTAATAATCGATCTGCAAATAACGAATGCACTTTACGATAAAACGCATAGCCTTCATTCATATTTCGTGTTGTCGTTTAACGAAGGCTTTACTATTTTCACCTCATGGAAAACAGATTCTGAACTTTAAAACGAAAATTATGTAATCGGAAACGCATAGCAGTAATAAAACTCAATTTAAAAACAAACGAAGAGGTAATACTCTCATAATTACTTGTACGTTTGCACATCCGACACATATGCATATTTTCAATTTGAAGATATCATGGGAACCATTCAAATTTTCACAGCTCATTTAGTAACTCGTTTATGGTTTCCTGTTTGGTACATCATTGGGCTTTAATAGTTACTACTACAGACATTCAAAGTAGTACTGATGTAACTATGTATTAAACGCAGGCAATTCACAACACCAGTATTATGCCAGTGGGCCGATAAATAGATAACTATTGATTCGATGTTAATATTCCATTAATATTGTATGAACCAGTTTATAGGAGACTTACTAAAATGGGCCTTGTCCATCGTTATTCGTGTAATTATGTGGCAACGGTACAAGCAAATGCCTACAGTTATACACATGTAGGGAAAGATCGATGCATATCACACAATGACGTTGTCAGTATATGATAATAAAGCAACATTTTTGCACATTTTGTTTAAATTATTGAACCAGGAGCACATACAAATAACAAAGACATAGAATGTTCACGTAAAAGTCTAATATTTAGTGTAATGTGTTTCTTCACTGTCTTTCCCGTTTGTACAGTATTAAAACAAAACAAAACAACAAACACACACACAAGGGATTCCTCCAGGGAAAAGTAAAGCTTAAGATTATGTTGGCTAAACGAACGTTTGAATACATAAGTATCAATAGTGAGAACAACCCCTGAGCGATTATTTAACATTATACAGGGCAAGAAAACATCACCAAAAAAGTGTGTTATCTTTTTTCTAGCATTCTTAAATTGTAATACTGACCATTTTTTCCGATGTCAAATAATGAATTTGTTCATAACTGACATAAACGGTAGAGTATAATACCGTACAAACAAATTATTAGTTATTAATTTGCTAAACCAATCTGGAATAACCATGGAGAACATGGGAACGGCATCAGATTGCGTCAGACAGTACACACCCATTATGGCTTCTTTCATTCAAGTGATGTTGCTGATCCAAATATATGACGAAATATGGCATTTAATATCGAACTCCAATACGCGATCAAAGTGAATATTTATGCACATAAATACGATCTCAAAAATGAATGGAACGTTTGTGCGCAATGATTTTATTTTCGCCAAAAAATCATTAATTAACAAGGTTGACACAAACCATAAAGTAGTCGATGGCATTCCTACTGGATGTTTTGAACTGCGTAATTTGAAATTTACGACAATGAATACCGCATCAATGTCGTCCGCAATTAACTAATAGCCTGAACAAAGGCTTGACTGGAATGAGGTGAGGCCTTTATGCGACACATGAAGATATAGAGGATATTTTTTCATGTCAGTGTAATATCGTTTGTTATTTCACTAGTGATCATAGAAAATATATTTTCACGAGTGGCGCAGCCACGAGAAAAAATATTATTGTTCTATGATCACGAGTGAAATAACAAACGATCTTACACTGACATGAACACATTTTCTGTTGTTTTTTTATGCCCCTTTTTCAAGAAAATAATTAATAATAATTTCCCTTTCGCTGAAAAGTGACCCTCTCTCCCGTGGCGTTTCTCAATACATTGAAATAACGTCATTTTGTTGACGAAATGACGTCACATTGTTGACGAAATGACGTCATTATTACAGGGAAATTCTTCAGTTAAACTCTTTTATAATGTGAATAAACGATAAAAAAAACATTAATTTAAAAGAAAATGTGTTGGATTCGGTGGAATATCGATTTTATTTAACTCGTGATCATAGAAAAAATATATACAAGGATATAAACAAGGGAGGTACATCTTGATATGATAATCTAAAATAGAAAAAGGAATTCCGAAAATTTGTTCTTTTCACCGGTGTCAAGAACAATTTTGTTCTTTTCGCTGCTGTTATTTCACTGCAGAACTGTCATATTTTAACATTAGGCATAAAAGAAGCTTGTTTCCGAGGCATTTAGTTAACAATCGTCATCACAGTGTTTACACTATAAACGTGGCGCAACTCCACCTATATCAAGTCGTAGGAGGCTCTTAATTGCATGCAGCTGGAGGACCTTTCTTTAAAGCAAGTTATCAATCTTAGGACATAATTTTGTCATTATCTAACGATAGATGTCTGTTTTACATGAATTCAAATTAATGAAATCGTTGATAAAGTGAAACGAACAGCCGGATAAGAAAGTTAAAGCACATTATTATCAAAAACTTTCTGCCAAATTAGAAAAAAAATGTTGCTAGCGAAAACATGATTTGATCATCAAATGCAAAAAAACAAAAACACACACACACAAATTGAAAAATCCAACAAAACGTGCGTTCACAAATGCTTATTATCAAATAACGTTATTTTAAAAAGACGATATTTAATTTCTCGTTAAACTGCAACCTTAATAACTTTAAGCATTTATGCGAATAATTAAACTTATCATGTTTTGCTGTCATGGGGAACAATGAGACATGCAAAGTAAAACAACCGTCATTTGGGTAAAAATACGTAAATGCTAAAGAATAATGCTTTCCGATATACAGGATAAATTGATATCACATTGAGCTAAGAACCCACATTTCATGACAGTCCACAAATCGTTTAAGATAACAAGAGTTATTAACTTGAATTAAATCAATGCATTTTATAGATTGTGTAAACATATACAAATATATATAAATCCAAATAATTCATTGAATCTGTTTGTAAGTTGCACTTACGAATGGCAGAATTCATTTTGATACAAATACAGATGATATTGTTTTGTCGCAAGACTGTCGGGCGAAACTACACCATTAAGCTGGCTATCAAATCTACATAGTGACGAATAAGTTATCCCACGTAAAGAAGGGAATACACATCCACAAAATATGTAAATCTATTTACCACGCTACAGTACAATTACATGGATAAAAACTGTGGAAAATAACGTCGATTTGCATTGATCAAATCAATTGTGCTATCGTACAAGACAAGAAACAGGTCCTACCTGCAAGGACAGTCTTTGAAAACATTGCAGACATTGGATTTATTAAGAAGAACGAACCAACAACAATCAGATATTGAACCGAAATGTGATCGTAAGGTCGCAAAACATTGGTCGAGAAAACCCCTTATCAAAACAACAAACTGATATATATTATATAATTATATCGGACTATAAATGCATTTCGATTTGGCTGGGCATATAAACCGATTTTAACCCCGAATGCTTAAATTGACCGTTCCTTAGCGGTGACACCATTTTTATTAATTTTGTATGTTTTCTTGAGTAGTGTTACTCCTTTTTTGTAAATATTTGTAATAGAATACGTTCCTTGAAAATAATTCATGATTATGTTCATTTAAATTTTACATGTTGTGAGTTATATCTGATATATATTATTCTGACAACAACCTCCTTAATTATATTCCTGTCGGTGTTCATTTATTTAATGGCTGAAATAATTAAGAGTTTTGATAATTCAATTGTGCGGTTGAAACAAATGTCATCGTCTTGATGTGGTCCCAAGAGTCTGCGACACATTGGCTACAGGCTTCGTCAAGACCGCTCTCTCGAGAATACCATCCACTTAGTACGAACACACAACAATTAATTGCGAACTTAGTTCAACGAATTAAGCGTGTTTGGTAAATTAATGAATACATTAAGCCAAGGTGGTTAATTTCAACCTGATTCCGGCCTGTATGGGTTGCCATTTTAAAATATTGTGACATATTCTGAATGTTCCACGAGGCCATATAAAGGTGAAAGAGCGTCATTAGTATACAAAACAACTACTGTTAAATGTCTGAAGCTGAAATTGATAACGGAGACAATTTAAACATTACTCTGAAGTTTATTACTAGCTCATGAACCCAGACATGTACGACAAGAAAGAATCATCTTTGACAGGAAACGTAAAGGCGGAAGACATGGCATTCAAAAGTGATGGTGATGAGTCATTACACGAGACGGGTATACGAACTCGTGTAAATGGCAGTATTTGTAGATTTGCTATTGCCTTCCTTGCCATAAATAAAGGACCGCAGAGGTGTGTATGATAAAACTGCAATACTGCTGCAGCTTCTGGAGTTTCACTTCTTCATACTAAGTAATTGAGCAACTGAACGAGTATTTAGAGTTAATAAAAGCAATTAAAAATTGAAGTCTATCGTATATATTTGTAATAATAAAAACTACAAGTCGTCATCACGGTTAAAAGACAATGACCTTTTAATAAAATGGGAATGGAAATGATTCGTTATTCAAACCGTTTTGACGTCGACTTATACGGTTTCTTCCGAGGCTACTAGAAGTAGAATAGTAGTAGTAGTGATAGTAGTAGAATTAGTAGTAGTAGTAGTAGTAGTAGTAGTAGTAGTAGTAGTAAAAGTAGTAGTAGTAGTAGTAGTAGTAGTAGTTGAAGAAGTAGTAGTTGAAGAAGTATTAGAAGTAGTAGTAGTAGTAGTAGTAGTAGTAGTAGTAGTAGAAGTAGTAGTATAAGTTGTAGTAGTAGTAGTAGTAGTAGTAGAAGTCTTTTTTTTAGTACGTCTATAAGTAGTTGTGGTGGTAGCATTAGCAGCCGTAGAAGAACTAGTAACACATTTTCGGGACATCTGTTATATTTACCGAGGGCTTAAAGACATTGCTCCACTATCGAATCATAGACCCCGTTTGATTGGATTATAAAGCGGGAATGAATATCTGCAACAATAATTTGGCAGCAATAATGTATTTACATGGTAATGAATGGGCGAATTTGGATAACTTAAAGTTTTTTTGCTTGTTTTTTGTTTAAGAACTTCAAAGTCCGTTTTGGATGGAAGCGCAATATTTGTATTGCGGTATCTTTGAACATATTGACCAAGACGTCACTTACTCTATAGTTGTCTATTAATAGCAATAACAAGAAAAAGCAACTACACTTTAGTCGGGCTTCTTTAATGTAGCGAATAATTAGTTGGTAAGATTTACGTTTCCCACGATATCATACACAGTAGGTGTGGGTTAAATGATTTTTGTTCTGACCAGTTTTAAGTTTCATTTTTACTGAGCACATATTTGCAAAGTTGCCAATTGATTTCTAGCATATATTTTTACATACAACGACTAGTTATTTATTTGTAATATGGATAGCAATACACGTCTTCCACAATCAAGAATGAGATATGTTTTATTCGATAAATGCGTTCCCTAAATCACATAGATTCGAAATAACCGGTTCTCATCATATCGTCTAAATAACAAGTATTTAACATGTGCATCGTATGCAACATAATGTAAATAACAAGTTTTACAAAAGCACGAATTTGAGTTCATTCGATGTCAATAAACGATAATTCTATCATCAATATGATATCAGAAAAGCAAAACTAATCTTTGCTGTCCGCAGAGACGAACTGGAACGATGTGGGGATGGGATAATATGGTGTGTTTTGATCTAAAATGACAAAACACTCACATTAAATATAATTAACGTAATAACGTTCTAAACTAAAAACATGTATTTTCTGACAGTCATTAATCAGAGCTCAATTTCATGCCAAACAATAATCTAATTCAACAATTTCGGCATGAAATTGTAGCTATAACACGAAATAACAACGTTAGCCAAATTAATGCATTTATCAAAATACTTTGCATTTGGTAGAGATCACTGTGATGCCCACCAGCACAGTTTAAACGAACAGGCAATGAGTGTACTATTCGTAAATTATTTAATTTTATTCTTTAACACATAACAATGTCTCGATGGAAACTGATGATAGTCATACACATTTTAGTATGCTGGTCACTGTAGGCATAAATGTAAAGTATATAATGAATGTGTACGATAAAAATGTATTTGTATTGGTTCACTTAACGGAATCATTTATTTATCAGTAAAAGATGCTTAACATGAATTTTATATAAATATCCTATGAGAAAAGGCACGGCAAATTTTAGACGTTTTAAACTTAAAAAGTTGTAACTCTGTTGCTCTGGTCTCCTTCCATTGAGTAATTAAATAGTAATTAAATTGAATGCGTTTTAATTCCCTTTTATTACTGTTTAATTTGATTTGCAATGCTATGAGCTTAAATTTTATTTACACTTATATGTATCATGAATATTGCTAGGCCAAGTGTGAGGTTGAGCGCTCTATAACCGGTTTAAACCCCCAATTCTTAGCATTGACCGTTCCAAGGCGGTGACCTCAGCTTTATTCTACTATGTGTATACGTTGTTTCGTTTTGTGCTGTACTGTACCGTTTTGGCAATTGGTTCCATGCCATAAATAAAGGACCACAAAGGTGTGTATGATAAAACTGCAATACTGCTGCAGCTTCTAGAGTTTCACTTCTTTATATTATAGTATGGACATGTTATCATACAATCATTACTTACTTGAAATATCAAAATAATGTTAACGTTTCTGAGCAATTCACATTTCAGTATTGCAGTCAGTTAAAATTTTAAGATTTTTCGTAGTTTTCTTTATTTCATACTAATCATATAACACAATTTATCATTTTTGATACACATGAAACGAAGGATAAACCATTTGTTAGCGAATGAGCCTGCGTATAAACTTCATGTGCTACTTAACCATAATGAATACCAAGCAGCTGAAACATTTACAGTCTGAAATGTCATCAGTGCCATGCTGAATTAAGGAAGTGACGAACGTATGAAATTATTCTTGCGTCGTGATCATATTTACACGAACAATATCGCTTTTAATCTTCATAATAGGTTTCCCGAAAATCCCTTGGGCAACGTAACAGAAGCAATTGTCTGTGGGATGAATCTTTGATCTGAATTTCAGGACAAGATAGGATGGAAATTGTGGAGAGGCAATCATAATTCAATATTCAATTTGACTCAAGACGATGTGGCGATGCGAAAACATACAATTATAATTATGTTACTTTGTTGTTAAGTCCCCTTTGCGTCAAGTCGTAAAACGCTCAAGGTTCAGAGTTGCTTCTAATGTACATGAAAACCCTCTATTTTGCATGCAGTTTGGTGATCTCTGTGTAAATAACAGGTCAATCCTATGGTAGAATCTATTTTAAATTCAGAAAAAAATGAATTATTTCTTAATGTTATTTTGTTTCTTATGCTAAATATTTATTCCACTAGAATATTTAAAAAAAAAAATATTGTTATGTTTAACACGTTATTTCAAAGAAAGGTAGCAATTGTGTCCTCTATAATAATAAAACTTTACAGATATACACTTTAATCAGTTTTTATATGGCAATCTCTACTTAAAGGCCCTATAAAGGTGACGGTCCGTAATAATTTACCGATTTTTTTTTTTTTTCATATTTTATTTATAAAGGTTATCAAAAAACAATATATATATATATATATATATATGCTATTGGACATTGCAATAAAAGAATGAGCAATACAACTTGTTTTGAACTCAAAATATAGTGTCCTCAAAGTCAATTGTGTTTACAAACAATCCGTTTATTTACATCGCTGTTTACTCAGGAAAGTGAAAGTGAAAGTGACTTACAAAGTAGGTCTCTTCTAAATGATTAAAACGTTTGTTGTGATCTAATAATCTACTTTCTGCTAGTCAAAAGTTGTTTAAAATAGAATTAAAATTGAATTTTCTTTCCGCTATTTTTAGCATAAGTCACCGCTTTGAGGCTTCACACCACGTTTGTTGCAAAGTTGTAAACATTTCTTCCAATTATGAAACGGGTATATCTTCCATAATTCTTGACAACGTTGCACCTAAGCTATGTTATTAGCATTTTTATGCAAGAGTAACTGAAATCCGGTAAAAATGGACCAGTTTATATGCATAATAATTAAAAAGAACACGGGTATGAGAATTCGACTTTATTGGATGTGCTGCTTAAATATAAGTATTCACTGAGAGATATGTTTTGTGAAAATCTTTTTTTACATTAGAACAGTTGATTAAACATGTGGCATTTCAAAGGATGTCACATGTATCACAATATGCAACACGATAGTGTGTCTATATTATGTTTATAGGTAAAATATATATGAATCCACTGGGATGCGAGGTTCTGTGAATTCGAGGATGCTACAACGTAAAATTCATAGCGCAATTTTTAAAACTGTTCTTATGTTATTGATAGCATGAAGAAATAAACAGTATATATGTATTGAAAAATATGTTTGATGCATTGATAGATAAAAGTATTAAAATGAAAAGCAGACAATTATAAAAACATACTTTAAACAAATCATACCTTCTTACACAAATTGACTAGTTCCGAGTTGCCATTCAAGGAACAATAAAATGCGGTCGCCATAAACCATGGTTGCAGAACAACTTAATCCTTTTCATAAACCATGTTTTGTTTTTTATTTTTTTTTACTTTAAATACTGAAAGGCAGGGCGAACTTTGCTTTTGAAAGTTGTGGTTTTATTGTTTGGATCATGCTTCCTGCAAAATCAAAATACATGGATCTTTTTTTTTTTTAAATGACACCCTCGAGGCTTCATGTTGTTGAACGGAGCTGCAAGACAATGGTGTGAATTCCATTGGGGCTAATTATGCTGGAAAGTGACACCATCATAAACAGTGGTATTATATTTAATAGGTAAAATAGGTTATGAGCGAAATTTCAATACATTTGTGAATAGTAAGTGACTCTAAATTCAATAAAAAAGAGAAACCGTCATTTTTTGTTTAAACAAAACACTTCTTTAATACAGAAAAACAAATTCTTAGTAATAGTGTTATCCATGTCCACATACGTTCAAATGTGTCATTTCCTTTAATAAAAGTGCAGAAACTATATATTTATTTGAGCTTGAACAATAGTAAGATATCCACTATAAATGTTTTTATACCGATTTTAATACCACTTAACGAACTAATCTGCAAAACATTGTTCAGAAAAAAGCACATACGGCCAATAGGATACAAAATTTGGACAAGTAACGGCTATGGGAACTATTTTAGTTACAAACGATAATCGTTTACACCTGAAGCCTTAAATTCAACCACCAACGACGAAATTCCAATTCACAGTACAACTAAATAATATGTGTGTTTTTTTAAATTTCATATTTACCAAAAGTGACATTTAAGGCAATGTAATTCTGATTTTGTTATGAAAATATACACAAATATGTATGCACTCCTCTTTTGAGAACTTTCGAGCACCAATGAACAACATTTATCTTGATATCTAACGATATACGTATTTTGCTAGATGTTTTCAATAGCTTCAATTCTAACAAAAAAGTATTTTACGCATGACCTGAAGTAAACCATGCAATACAAAAAAGCTTAACATATAATCATATAGGTATTGTATTTTGAAACTCAACTCACAGTATTTTAGATAGATTCCTGGCAAATGAGTATCCACAGAAAATACGATTTTGTGTTTCTTATTACGTAGCAGAGGATTTTTTTTTAAATGGCCTTGGCACATGTGATGCGAAATCAATGTCAACATGACAATAACGTGAACATATCATACCCCGTGGGATCGATTCTTTACTAAAAAAGCATCATTACAAGACGTCTGAGAATATCCAAGCATATATTCACGTTATTCAATTATTCCTTTCAACTCCAATGCACAGTTCATAGATGATTATTAGTTTATGGTAAAAATATATTGCATTAAATGCCTTAATTTGTAGTTAATGTATTTTTTTTTTATTTCGACCAATTTTAAAACCACGTCAAGCCATATAAATACATCTCACATTTTCTAAAGTTATAAGCCGCGTACGACGCAGTTCATTGCACTTACTACCGTTATTAAGGGACGCCAATAGATGTTATGTTCATTGCAATTCGAGGGATGGTAAAAAATATAGGAGAATTTCTTTCAATTGTTTAATTCTAAGGATTCGACCGGTTAGGATATAAACAAAGCGAAACTTCAGCTGCGCCAGAAAGAGTGCATCAAAACTAAAGCATGTGTTACCTATATCAAATTGCATTTACAACGACATCAAGTGCCACGAAGATATGTAATCAAATGGGTACATAAGCGGCCGATTTTGATACTTAAACACGTCAAATTACAAAAGTATGCAGACTACGTTATGGCTAAGTATTTTAATTGAATGTTTACATTGTTTGTGATATCATCACCAAAATATAGTGTTTGAACTAGAGTACTTATTTGGTATGCACATTTATACAATTTGATAGCATTAAACCAGAATTTCAGAACATCATTATCAAAGGCAGAAAGAACATTGTTCAATATCGCAACATATATTTCTTAACGTTCTGAGTTACATTTGATCTGTTGTAAACAAAAAAGCGTTCTGAAATTGAATTATCGCACTTCTAATATTGTCTCGGATATGTAAACAGAAAAAGATTAATGGACGGATCGGATGTAAACTCACGTGTCCTTCATGCGACTGAATGGCTCTTATTATGCAAAATTATACTACTACTGCTAGCATTAGAAATAGAAGGAGTACAACATGCCCAAGAACATTATTCTTTCAATGGAACAACTGGATGATTTTTTCTATATTCTGCTCATTTGCTCTATTAACACACACCCACAGTGTTTTCCATTCTTTTCCGTCTTAAAAATAACGCTCCGATATCGAATCACGGACGCTGTGTGATTTGATTATGTAGTCGAGACGAATTTCTTCAATAATAATTTGACAGCAACATTGTATATACATAATTACCAATGGGTCAAATGGGGACAATTTACAATATCCAGCACGAGATAATCATAGAACGATGATTCTGGTAAATTTAATTACCTAGTTTCTTGTATTAGAACGTTTCTTTTGTCCAGAAAATGCTATATTTATAATGCGTTTATACTGCTGGAGCTTTTGGAGTTTTACCTCTTTATATTGTTATGCGTTTTATTGTACCCATAAGACAAATAACACATCATAACATATATCGAAAACATAATTACACTACAGAGGATCCCCTTTGATATTTATAATACAAAATCTAACTGGTCCCTTGTTACTATATAATGCGCTGGTTTTTAACAAGAAGTAAACGTTTAAATTGTCAATGGATGTTTGTTAAGACATTGACATTACACGATTCGGGTTTCCAACGTGCCACCTTTCAAAGATCACTAGAAATCTTTATCGGATTTCTAGTTATATATGATATTGAATTAATTTCATTAAGTACACATATATGGTGGTACCACAGAGGGCCTTGATTATTACTAACAACATGTCAACCTCTTTGAAAATAAAGCAATATATATATATATTAATATAAATATACGACAAAGACATGATCAGGGTAGAAACTCCAACAGAAGGTAATTAAATTAAGGCAATACAAAACGTATACATGACATGACGGAAATATTGTTTCCGAGCTACACATAAAACATGTCCTAAACAATTCTCCATAAAACATTGCAGACATTAAATATGTCAAGTATACAGTGTTAACTTGTACCTAAACGTGATCACATTCTTCGGTCGCCTAAAGTATGGTCACGATTTCCTTTCAGAATAAAAATAAATACAAATAACCATGATAACCAAGTGAATTTTTATCTGATCTGAGCTTAAATCGGATGATACATTCATTCATATGTGGCTTGTATTAATTTGAATACATTTAAAGCACATTTATCACACAATCATCTGTGTTTGTTGTATGTAGTTTGTGTGATAACGGCAACAAGATGCTATTATATTCCTTACGGAACTTCATTTATTTAATGTTTGAATTTATTAGGCGTTTAGATAACTCAATTACAGGTTCAAGCTGGTGTCGTCTAATTGATGAGACCCCCAGGAGTCTCTGGCACATTGACGAAAGGTTTCGAGCTATCATCAACGTAACACATACCCTTAACAATTAAAGATGAATATTAGTTACACATATTATACATCATTAGATTAATTTAAGCTACTACTGTATGTAAATGGCAGATCAGGGAGATGTTGCTGGTACAGTATGTAGTGTTACGCATACAATTTAACGTACACATTTAGATACGATCAATTTAAATAATGCGTACGTGCGTTTCTATAAAGTAAACATAACCGTTTTTTTCACTCTCGAATGAAAAGAAAAACATGCCTAAGGAAATAAAAAAAGCTGAACTACGTTTTCAAACAATACATTTGTAAAATTGTTGCGTATTTGATTTAAAGCGAAAATTAAAATTGATGTCAACGTTCTCTTTTTGCTATTGATGGAATTTACCATTTACCATTTTACGGTAAAGGTGATTAACTTTTTAACCCAAAGAAGATTTAAAAACCGTTACGTTTATTGTGTAGATCAAACAATATCAGAAGCATTTTCAATCGTTTTCAGCTCTTGATAAATGTTCGTCGTAATCTTCTTGAAATAAATGAGCTGATTTTTGCAATAGTGTAATGCCCATGCCAAAGGAAAAGTAGGACTAATTAATTGCAAAATGAGAATCTAACATTTTCATTCTCTAAAATTGGAAGAGTCTTTTACGTAAAACTACATCTTAATAATCTTTGCTGATGTTTGGACCAATTTTGTCACAGACTCATGCCTTATACGCGCAAAAACAATACTATCGTACGCCAGTCATTTGAACTATGTGAATTGTTAATCAGACGACACATTTGTATTGTTTGTTCATCTGCTAAATATCAATGCTGATTTAGAAGAGAGGAAGAACTTTTTATTCAAATCCAATATAACACATATCTACAATGCGTTAGGTCAAAAAGACTCATGAGCTTTATAATAATCGTATAAACATAGTCAATGTCGTCAAAACGTAACATTCACAATGCATATTATTTAAGAAAACAATGTTCTAAATTACTATGTAAAACAATAAAATAAATTTAAATAATTTTACGTATATGGATTAGTGACTACCTTATTCGATAATATCCAAGTCGGTCGAACCGACTACAGGATGCTCTGGTCTTATGCAATCGTTAAAGCCACAAGCTGTCATATTAATTAATCAGAAGAGACGGATGAACTCGACGAGGGTGTTCGTGGTCTAGCGGTAACAAACATGTGCCAGAACTCACCGGTCGTAGGTTTGATCCTCCGCTTAAGTCTTACCTACTTATTTGCTTTTCTCATGAAACATTACCTCGAGGTGCAGTGTACCAGGTGCGTCACACCGGGTACTTAAATACCCAGAGTCGTCTCTATAGAGGGACTTCTCCTGTACCTCTAACTATCCCTCGTTAACCAAAAAATACATCCATATAAAAAAAAACCTATACACTCGATAAAAATATACTACATACAAGAATCGACTCTGTTTACTAGCGGTCCAATTGAACACACGAATTAACATGTATTTGCATGTACTAATTTAAAATGGAATCTCAACGTTAACGTTAATACAACATAAATAATCCCGTAACTATTTTGTTAATTTTTAATCTACGTTTTAAAATGGCCTTCATAGAAATACTAAAAAACCGATTGCTAGATTTAATTTTCATAATGTTTATACAACTAGGATTGTGTAATGGACTATTCATTATCTTTAATAATATTTTAACAATATTTTAAATCCAAATATTATAGTCAATAACAGGATTAGACATCTAGGGCTAGCTTTACGCATGGGAATTTAAAACGCGAATTATTTACTAGCTCAAAGCCTATTGTATTTTTTATCAATATGGTTTAGGTTACTGAGAAAAAGTTTTTGTACAACATGAGTCGTTAACGACTAGGATCGGGTCGTATAATATAAAACAACTTGCCATTGATTGGTCAACACATCACGCTTTACAATTAAAATGGTATTATAAACATATTTGTTTGTTAAAGTGTCTATAATACTCTTTTAGCACAAAAACAGATCGGTTATATTAACTTTTAGTCACGTTGGTGTTTAAACATCATGTTTAGTGCTTTAATTAGGTTTGATCCATTTCAACTCGGAAATGCGTTCGATAATTACTTATCAAGAATTAAGTATTTCTCCATTTTTTTTATAATTTGTTGGTTTGGATGTCCTTTGTGAGCATATGCAGTTCGAAAAAAAAACTGTAAATGGGATTTATAGGCACTATATGTGAACTTGCAAAAACAACACGAGATTTTATTGTAATTAAAAGAGTTTAAGTATTTTAAAAGATTGTGTTTATAAATAGTGTAAAAAAATGTAATACCTTGTTCCTCAGTGTTAAAACTTACCTTATCACGTTTTGGTAAATTGACAAAATTGAAAAAATAAAATTGTTTCAAATTTTAAAATATTCGTTGTATTTATGATATTTGCGAAGAAACAGTAATACTGAACATTTACCATGCTCTAAAATATCCATTATATGCATCTTTTGACGATTTAAAATCCTGAAAAGTATAAAGCGTTACAAACGCGAAACGATTGAATAATTTGTAGAGTTCTGATGTTGTCGTTATATGTTGTGTCATTACGATGATTGCTTATATAACGTATAAAATACACCACTCACTATATGAGCACGGATGGCCGATTGGTTTAAGTGCTAGACTTTCACTCCAAGGGTGAGTGGTTCGAGTCCAGTTGAGGATTTTTTTCTTTCTTTAATTGTATTCTTGCTTTTTTCTTACTATAGCTATTTAGTTCCAATGTTTACGCTTATCAAATTTAAAGCATTTAATAAAAAACTTCAATTCATGCCAAAATCTATGAAAAAGATCCTTCGATGTAACATCATATTCGTTGACACAAATAATCGTGTGATATAATGGAGGACAAATTTTGCAACAAAAACATTTATAAGGACAATGATTACAAAGCATACAAGGTCGCCATATTTGAACTGCATTTGTGTATATGACCCTCGTTAGTATTATCCGCGTGTTCGTCGTGTTAATTGTTCGCATATTGTAAAGCGTGGCATTCAATACGTGTAAATCAATAAAAAATATATATGTTACCAGTTGACAAATAGTATATTTTAGAAAACCTTGTCAATAAAGAGGTTAAGTCCTATTATCATAATTTCTGCATTAAATATTCAGCTGTAGCATTCATGATGGTTTAATAGTAAAGAATCCTATATTTTTGCATCTACAAAAAGACAATTTAAATAAAAAAAAATCACACATTTGTGTAACATTGTTGTTACATCCATTGAGTATTACAATCTCAGTGTGTAACATGTTTATTCAATTTGTTATATAATTATACACATATATAATTATACACACATATANACTATTGCTTTTTAGTTCCAATGTTTACGCTTATCAAATTTAAAGCATTTAATAAAAAAACTTCAATTCATGCCAAAATCTACGAAAAAGATCCCTCAATGTAATATCATATTCGTTGACACAAATACTCGTGTGATATAATGGAGGACAAATTTTGCAACAAAAACATTTATTAGGACAATAATTACAAAGCATACAAGGTCGCCATATTTGAACTGCGTTTGTGTATATGACTTGTTACATATGTTTGTTACATGTTTATTTAATGTGTTATATATACCACTGAAACCTTTACAGTAAATAATGCTAGCTTATGCATTCTAGTGTTTTTTTTATTTCGTCACTATGAATACGTTTTTATAATTGATCGTAGTAAAATCGATATTTTATATTGGATTAAAACGTTCGACCATCAATCACCCTTGCCTTTGTATGGCATAAAACTGCCCTACGATAAACTCACAAGTTTCGCGATAATTATCGTGTTAACACATAAGTTTCGCAAGACTTATTTAAACACCTCATCTACTAAGCGTTCGCGAACAGATTCTTGTTACTACTTAGTCACTGAGATTTATTCATCTGTATATTAAGTTACCGTTTGCGAAAATACTGCTGTAAGATATTGTATTAAACTAAATGACCTAAATTGACTGTTCTTTAAGTAAGTTAATGCTAGTAATACTTTAATAAGTTAAATTAACTCAAATTCATATTTTATCATGATTGTCTTTTAAAACCAATCACGCTGCTTATAGCGTTCGACATAGATCGGTGTCACTTAGAACGGGTCCATACTTTGGGTCTGTTTTGCGAATAGCTTTTATCACATGCTTTACCTTGTTTTCAATGTAATACAGACATTACGCATTTTTTTATATTACAACTTTTGTGTAAGACAACATTTTTAAGCGTTTACATTGGCTAGAAAATCAATAACTAACCAATCGCATGGCTTTATTTTGGTGAAATGACGTCGTCAACATGAAATGACGTCACGATAGTTAACAACTTTTAGATCTATAAGCATTTGTTTGGTCAATTAAGATGTATTTTATTTAGTTTAAAAGTATGTAATAAAAAAGATCTGACACTCGTTGTCATATCATACCATATTTTATTAAACTCGTCCATTAAATTCGTTAGTACGCTCGCCAAAGGCTCGCTTACTAACAAAATTCCTGAACTCGTTTCATAAAATATGGTATGAAATGACAACTCATTGCGGATCCTATATTTATTGCACACGTACGGCGTAATATAGGACATGATTAAGGTTAATCGTCTACAACATTTCAAGAGATGTCAAATCTTTTGATAGTATACACTTAAAAACAATATTTAACGATGTGTTTGGCGCATTCTGTTTTCGAATCTTTAAGTTGTTCCTTACGTAAAGAAAAAAAACTCTTTTTTAATCAACCCTTCCTGCACAAATGTAACCATTTGCGACTTGTTAATCAAGGTCCGATAGGAGTATATTTTAGCAGTTAAAACGTCTAACATTGTATAAGCATTAACCAACTTGTTTTGAATCCATATTGAAACAAACTTTGACAAACTTAAAGGCGAACTTTGTTTTTGCAACTGGTTTAATGTTATGGTCATGTATCCAGAAGAACTTCACAAAAGAAAATTTATTGAACTTGTTGACACTTTTCCATTCCCAGGTCAATCAAGGACTCCAATCGCATAATAGCAAATGCTTCTTAAAACAGCACGGATATTATTCGGTGTTAATTCCATGGAGATCAATTATGCTGGAAAGTGACACTATTATAAAACAGTTGCAATAGCGGAAAACAGATTATGAGAAAAGTTCAATTATCTTAAACTCAATTTTCGAACATCAACTGTGAACATATATCGGTTAATTAAAAAAATGCAAATGTCGTCAGGAATACTTTTACGAATGATTAATTGGCCTTTGCCACAAAAAGTTGGATACGAAAATAATGAACATGATGAGGTATTATCTAAATGTCAGAGTTACAAAGATTTATTAACATATTGTAGAAATTACAAATGCCAAAAATGAAAGCACTCTACCTTAAAAAGTGAAATGACACTAATAGCGTAAACGCATACTAAAAATACACATTCCTCTTTGAGTAATAATGATTTGCAACTGAGAAAATTATTAAGCCACACGCGAAACGAATGACTAATTGTGGCGTGTGCTGAGAATACTGGGCAAAATGCATGTGCGTAAAGTGTCGTCCCAGATTAGCCTGTGCAGTCCGCACAGGCTAATCCGGGACGACACTTTCCGCCTTAACTGGATTTTCGCTAAGAAGAGACATCATTTCAACGAAAAATTCCATAAAAACGGAAATTGTCGTCCCTGATTAGCCTGTGCGGACTGCACAGGCTAATCCGGGATGACAATTTACGCACAAGCATTTTGCCCAGTTTTCTCAGAACACGCCACAATTGTGAGTTATCCTGTTGTTTTCGTTATGTTTTGTTATAAGGCGTGGATCGCTTTTTTTAAGTAAAACTTGGGAACTATGTTGTGCCTGTCCGGATATGATAGTCTGAAGCCGATAGCCATTAAATCCAGAGTCACTGGTTGATTTCGGTTAACTTGTCCTGTTTTTGTCTTCCTTACATTATATTGTTTTTATACTGGGACTCTTTAATTTCGCTTTTTACATAAGTAACATATTTGATACAGATTTATTATGAAAAAGTGTATTTCGAAACAAATCCAATATGATCATCCAATCATAAATGTAAAATATAAATTCCATACTTACACACATTGGAGACTACCAACACCATGGACCATCTTTTAGGCTGAAACGACAATCATTGACTGTTGTGGCCTCAAATACCAGTGAAATGTGAACGAGTCTCTTCACAACCAAATATAAATGACATGTTTGGTTTCTGTAAAAACAAAATAACTCGCTGGAATCTAATTATCGTGGATTTGTGTGGGTCCGCTCTACCACAAAATAAAATGTTCAACGAATGTATACGTCCAAAGTCTTTAAAACATTATTAAAAAAAAATCCACGAATTTAAGGTTTAACGAATATGCCCGATTTTACCAATCCTGACAAATTCAAGCTTACGAATTAAAATGAATTCATAGCACGATCCTCATGAAACCTTTTATATGAAAAACCATAACTCGAAAAACAGAAATACCAAAAAATGCAACAAAAGAGTTCAGCGGAAATAATCGTAAAGCTGTGAAAATAAAATGTCTATGTTTCATTTACCTGTGAATAGTGTTTTTTATCAGTACAAATGCACGATCAGATATACCTTAATTGTTTGCAAGAAGTATTCACATATATAGTACGCAGTGATTCTAATTAGAAAACATACACGTTTGTTTAAATGAAATTGGAACATGTAACCTGTAATCAATGCCAACCTGACAATGCAACGTGGATATCTTCCACCTCAGTTGAAATCAATCCTATAAAAACCATCATTTTGAGACTCTTGTAAATTTGAACAGAATTTACGCACAAGCTTCTATTCCAGTTATCCCCATTGTACGCAATAGACATTTTTAGAAAGGTATAAATGAAGGTGTGTTGTGTTCTTTAGAACCACGGTTTAAAACTCGGTTAAGCATTTTTATATATCTAAAAATGTCCTAATGCTATTAACATCCTACAAGATAATGCATTTCTCTTGTGATGGTAATTTTATTTGGTAGCTAGCGCCAATAATCCATGTACCCCAGACATATTTAACAAGCTCGTGAGAAATAAATACGACTTGGGCCAATTTGTGTCTGCAGAAATCCTGGGAAAATCCGGAATGTGATTACATTAAGTCTATAATCCAATGGGTAACGAAATGTGTTGAAATAGCATTTTTGTGGTTTGCCATGTATAGATGTTAACAAAATCTACCGAAATGGTCGCTCAACAAAACTTATACTTAGGAAATGGAGTATATGCATTCATTAGTAAACGACGAATATTCTAGAAATCTGAAAATTGTTTGATTTAATGTAGCAGCATATATGCTGATTAACCATACAAAAGATTCATTTGGAAACTTTACATAATATAGTGTTTCACGGAGAAAACTTATAGAGAATATGCTATTGGAAGTTATTTATACCTATGTATTTATTCATAAAGTACCACATATAACTATATCTCTGTGTTTTCTAAATAATAAAAAAAAATAAAAATACTTGCATTTGATGCTTTACAGAACTGAACAGTTTATTCAGAAAAACAAAGCCACCGGCACATACTACATAACACTAACCCCTTGAATGCTGGGAAATTTGTCGTCTGCTAAAATGTTGTCTGCTGAATTTCTAAAATTAGCATTTTCTTTGATTTTTTTTCAAAGAATACTATCAGAATAGCAAACAGTTTGGATCCTGATGAGACGCCACGTTCTGTGGCGTCTCATCTGGATCCAAACTGTTTGCAAAGGCCTTCAAAATCCGGTTCCAGCGCTCAAAGGGTTAA